>CM033696.1:11397401-11862457 GCA_019514585.1 Dendrobium officinale
GGGGGTTTGGTTTTTTTGTTGTTGTTTAGTTTTTTGTTTATTTTGATTATTGATTGGGGGTTGTTATATTAATTGTTTTTTTAAAAAATAACAACACAATAAATAATATACAAAAAAATAACAATACACCAAAACACATTAACACTAAAACAACACCCCTAAAGTCACTCCACTCCCTGCTGCTCCCCCACCAATCCACCCTAAAACCGTCCCCAACCCCCATCCCCCAATCATACACCCCTCACCACCCACCCACCCCACCCCACCCCCCCAGCCCCACTCCCCGACACCCCCTACTCCCACAATCAACCCCCCATCTTTACCCCAATTCACACCCCTCCAGCCCCTCCATATATAAAAAAATAAAAAACACCTCACGCCTCATCACACAAAACAAATTTGCTTGAAATACTACAATTAATAAAAAATAGTAAACCCCACCGCTACAACATTAAAACTTGTAAAACACACATCCTGTTTAACTCCATCTCAGAATCCCAACAAAGTTAAAAATCTTTTGAAAATAAAAAATCTAAATCAAAAAGAAAAATAATTCTCCATACGCCCTATGAACACGTGCACTATTCAACAATTAATTCCCGAAATATATATCTCTTAGAGTCAATAAACCAAAGTAATTAAATCAAAATCAGGAGTTTTTCAAAATTCAAGTGTTTGAAGATTTCAAGTGACTTAAGAATTCTTCTATGATTTTAAAAGTTTGAAAGAGAAGAAAGCTTTCATTTTGTGCCTCTTATCAATTGTTTGGAGCACTTAGTGTATCTTTTTGATTTTTTATACACTTTGAGTATCTTTCAATTTTTTTGGCGATCATTAATGCATCTTTTCACTTTTTCTTTTTGGGCCTCATTATTTATACCACTTAATATTTTATACGAGCTAATCTCCCTTTTTAAAATCTTTAAAGACTCTCAGTTGTGAAAAATATCTTCTAGAACTTTAAAGACTCTCAGTTGTGAAAACAATCTTCTAGATAATAGAGAAGAAAATCTTACTTTCTAATATAAGGAAAAAAAACCACAAATCAGAATCATATTCATAACTATAAATGCAACTACATGATAAAGAAAAGTTTGAAAGTGATTTAAATGAATTTGAATATTATTCATAATAGATAGATTACTTTTATGAAAATAAAAAGATCTCAATTTTAAATTCCTATTTTTAATTTGAAAAAGGTTTTCACTTTGACAAGAAACTTACACCTCTAAAGAAGTTAGAGGAAGGAAAACAATCAACAGTGTTTCTTTCTTTAACTAATTTAGTAATATCAACCATTGATTATAAATTTTTAAAAATAAAAATAAGACATAAAATATCTTTTCAGCTGTGACCAAAAGAAAACTGAAAGGAGCAAAGAAAATATAAACTAAAAACATGAAAAACACCAGCAAATAAATATGAACAAATAATTAAAAAAAACAAAGGAAAGGTCATAAATAAAAGAAAAATCAGAAAATAAAATAAGAGAAAGATAAAAAAACATAAAGTTCATAGCTCAAAAATCATCAAGTTCATGCATTTATGTCAATCACGCCTAATCTGATCCTTAAGATGCTGAATGTGTCAAAAGCTAGTAGTTTAGTAAAGATGTTAGCTAATTAGTTTTTAGTTGTTACATGATGTAACTCAATGTCTCCTTTGATAAATATGGTTCATAATAAAGTGATGCTTTATTGTCAATGTGTTTGATTTCTTGCATATTGGATAGGATTTTTAGAGATGCCAGATGACACTAGTGTTATCACAAAGAATTGAAATTATGCCTACAGATAATCTTAAATGCATAAATTTTTTACTTCAACCAAAGGGACTTGGGCCACACAACTTTTTTAAGGCAATATACTCAGCTTCAGCAATGAAAAATTGTTGAGATTATTGTAATTTAGTTTTTTTATTATTGAGATTCTTGCAACATGTGTATTTTTTATGATTATAAATATTATTATTTATAATGACTATTTCTCCTAACATATATTGGATTTTTTTTTATTGTTTATGTGTACTAATATTTCAGAGAAATCATACTCCAGCCTATTGAAGATTTCAAGGGAGAATAGATTAGGGTTTATTGTAAATGGAGTCTATAATTTTTACTTTTGTTAAGTCTGAGAGTGTGTGATTTTAATTGAGTAACCATGCACACACACACTGAGAGAGTGTTTAAAATCTATAAACTCTTTAACCTAATCGGACTGTATAAATTGCATTCATGAGGGACGATTTGGTTAGTTTAATTCCTCCAACGAGCAGTTAATCAGAAGTGGGAAAAATATTTTTCTGAGTACTATTCGTACTGTACTAAGATGTCTTCGTATAAATAATGTTTATAGCATAAAAATATGGGGAACATTTTTATCCAGAAGAACATATATATATATAAATAAATATATATATATATATATATATATAAATATATATATATATATATATATAATATATATATATATATAATATATATATATATTATTTGAATTGTTCGTCTGGGATGATCTGGAGTTTGTTACGAACGATGTCCATAGTACAAAAAATGTGGGGGAACCATTTTCGTCCAGATGAAAATGTAAAATTTTTTAATTGCTCATCCAGGATGATCTGGAGTTCGTACAGATGATGTCCACAGTAATAAAATTATTGGGGAAAATTTTCATACAGACAAATAATATTTTTTTATTAACTATTCATATTGTATGATATACATATCGTACGGTATGATATGCTTGTATGAAAAAACATTTGTGCAGGATCATCAACCATATAATTTTGATAACTATTCATTCAGGGATGAACATCGATAGTAATGTACGATCGTGTACGCTCATAATTGAAATTTTAAATTTTTTTGATTAGTTTTTTGTCTTTCATATAAAAAATTATATAGAAACTGACGTAAAAAGTATTTGTTCATCATGATTTTTCAAGAGCAAGTGAAAGAGGAATTTTTTGAGAGTGTGTTTGGAGGGAGAGTTCTTGTAAGTTGAGTGTGAAAGGTTCACAAGGTTACTCAAAGGTAAGAATCTCTTTGTTATTTTTTTTTGGGTTACTTCTCTTCATTTTTTCTTTCTAGTTTGCTCGAGAGAAGATCTTTAAAAAAGAATCTAATACTCTGCCGACACTTGGAGGGTGTAAACAGACGACAGTACTCTATCGACACTTAGAAGGTGTGAACAGATGATGGTACTCTTATCGACACTTGGAGGATATGAAAGGATGATAGTACTCTACCGTACCCGGAGAGATAGGTGGAAGAGAGGGAAAATTATAAAGGCATCTTCGCCTTGCTACGGGGGAAAAAGGAGATTCGCTTTTGATAATAGTGCAATACCTAAAGATGGAGTCTTCAAGGAGTGGACATAGGTCTTGTTGGACCGAACCACTATAAATTCTTATGTTCATTTTTATTTTCGCATTTTATTTTTAAGCATTTTAGTATTTGTGGTTGAAATTTTTTTTTGCAAAAATAAGAAAATCATTTTTTCCTTAATTACCAATAGAATAATTCTTAAAATACCAATTTACCCCCCCCCCCCCCCCCCTCTTGGTTAGCCTTGTGACATTTATATAGGTTTAACAATCTATCCTAACTTTATAAGTGATATCAGAGCTTTGTTTCAAAACTCAAAGTTCAGATTACTTTTTAAAAATGATAATGGCTACTTTTGGAAATCATAACACACCTGAAGGGTATTCGATAACTAGACATCTTTATTTGATAATATCCCTTTCGATTTTTGGAAAATGCGTATATCTACTATTCTTCAAAGGCTTGACTATCGTATATGGAATTTAGTTCAGGAAGTGTATACTAGGCCAACTAGACTTGTAGATTGCATTAGAGTTGAAACTCACTTTGTTGATTAGATTGAAGAAGAATCAGACTTAGCACAATAAATATAAAATGTTTAAAAAGTTTCTTTTGTGCACTTTAAATAAAAAAGATTACTTATGTCTTTCTACTTGCAAAAGTGGAAAAGAAAGATGGGATAGACTCTATATTATATATGAAGAAACTAACAAAGTGAAACAATCTAGATTAAATATCTTATTACATGATTATGAATTATTTTATATGAAATCAAATGAAGCTATATCTAACATGTCTACACGTTTCACTCAGATAGTCGCATCTTTGCATGCTTTAAGTAGGGAACTTATAAATGATGAAATGGTTCATAAAATACTTCATTATTTGCATATAACTTATGATGCTAAAATAATTATTATTATAGAGTCTAATAATTTAAATGTGTATTCTATTGACAATATTCTTGGATCACTAATTATTTATGAGCAAGGAGTGACTTAAAGACATATTGATTTAGAATAAAAGCAAAATGAGAAGAATATAGCTTCGAAAGTGGATGACTCAGAGAGTGATCAGTCACAACCTGAGGATAAGAATGATATTGCCTTGATGACCAGACAATTTATGAGTTTTCTAAAGAGGAAGCAAAAGAGACACCAACAGTGGAATAAAGGTATGTTCCACAATAATATTCAATATCCAATTTGGGATGAATCTATAATTTAGGAGTTTTCTTAGATTTAGTGTAAAGTAGTTGAATGATGGAGCCTTCCTTATCCAATATAAATACATTAAGGATATCCTATACACAACACTTTTTTTTGTAGGATGTAGGATAGATAGAAAAAGTACTTCCATAACCTGCCAATTCATAGGAGAATCTTTAATCTCCTGGTCCAGTAGAAAAAAAACTCAGTAGCCCCTTTCAACAGCTGAGGCAAAATGTATAGCAGTAGGGAGCTGTATTGCTCAAGTCTTATGGCTAAAGCAACAACTCTTAGATTTTTGAACTACCTGTAGAAACCATTCCAATCATGTGTGACAACACTAGTGCTATTTGCATATCCAAAAATCTAATTCAACACTCCTACACAAAATATATATACATTAGGTATCAATTTATAAGAGATCATATAGCCAAAGAAGATATATAATTACATCATATAGCTACAGGATATCAATTGGCTGACATCTTCACTAAACCCCTAGCCTATGACACCTTTAGTACCTTAAGGACTAAACTAGGTGTTATAGAATTTCATGCTTAACTTGAGATAAATAAAAAAAAATCATTTGAAATCATTCATTTAAATGTGTTAAATTATGTGTTGGTTCTTGTGCATGCTTATGTGTCGTTACTTATTATTTATGATTTTTAAAAAATTTATTTTGGTATTACCTGATCATCACACACACACACCTCGCTAACCCATAAAATCTTTCAAATTTTTACTTATATCGTATTGTATGATCCACGTCCATATTGTAAGATATGCACCAATGCTCAGATCACAACCCTTAATTTAATCAACGATCCAGATTAGATCCATGATATATATATTATAAAAACCTCTTTTCATCTTGTATGATCTATGTGTAACTAACCATTATGGAATTCAATTTGTTTGGTATGAAATTATTGCTAATAGTATGGTATGATACCTCTCTTCGTATTATATGATACATGTGTCAAACTAAATTGAGATGAATTCAATTCAGGCGATATGATAATAATTATGTTTCATACTATATGAACATCTATTTGTACTATACAATACCTTTCATCAAACATCATACTGATGACTCCTCATAATTCCTTAAGATCATCCAGTATGATACCTGATCATACTGTAAGATTGATCACTTTTTCTAGTTAGTCATCTAGACGATTTAAATTCTCTTATTGTACTATATAACCTCAATTGAAAATGTATGATCTGCCCTAAAATATATAAATTTGAAGGACTTTAATATTTAAATTCACTTAGCTTCCTACTCCCTCAATATCATACCCTCTAAACCTTCCCTATCCAATGGCCGGTAGAACCAAATACGAGAGAATGACCCAGGGGAGCTCCTCCTCCTCTCATCACTTTGATAATTATTTTCTATTTATAAGGGATGAGGATGCCTACTATAAGTACTGTTATAAATATGAGCCCAAGTACTAGTATATTGATGATAACAAATATTATTATGTGTTTTTTATTATTATTATTACATATATATTTTGTTTGCCCTGCTCACTAACCTTTTAGGTCCACAAGTTCACTTGCAATGCAAATCAGCTCAAGATCAGGTAGACTTGGATTGAGTTTGTCTGTAATTTTAATTTCAATATACTGTTTACCTTTCTTGAGTTAAGTCACGTATCTGGCGAACCCCAAATAAGTAACCTTGCACAAACACACTCAATGGGGTGATTTAGTGAGTTAGGAAAAAATGGATTTTTAAACTTATAGTATAGTATGATATAAATTGTATTGGACGATCAATTATACATAAACCCTAATTAGGGCACCCTTTATTTAGTAGGATTGATTAACTAATCGTACTGGATGATTAGGATTGTATATGATGATCAATTATAGATAAGAAAAATAGTCTCCAATCCCAATTTAGGCAATATGTTAATCTTCAATTTTTTTTCTAATAGTACATGATGATATACATCATATTGGACAATTTATGACAATCATGCTTAAATTGATCCTATGATTAGGGGACAAATTATGGTTAAATTAATCGATCAAAACATATATGATGATATATAATGATCATACTGGATGTCTTTAATATTTTATGGGACGATTCCCCATCATCTAAGATGAAAATTATAATTTTCTCCTAATCGTATAGGTGATCGTACTAGACATCCCAAGTGATATGCAAGATGATATGTAAATCACTGTCCATCATCCCACATCGTACTGGCCGGTCAATATTATATCTTGAACTAATCATCCTTGACAATCGTAGAATAGTATTGGATGATCTTTGAAGACAAGAAAAAAATTAGGGCTTCTTTTATAGGCTCTCTATTTAATCTCTCATATTATCTTTTGAGAAATCTCTTGTTGTTTAGTTGTCTTAAGAGAGAGCATAGAGAAGAAAGAGGAGAGCTTTGAGAGAGAGAGAGTTTCTTGTGATGGGGAGTTATAAGGGATTCACAAAGTTTGCTCCAACAAGATTTCCACAATCTTCTTCAAGCTTCTTCCTTAGTTCCTTGGTGGATTTGGGGAGACTTTCATAAGCATCATATCTAAGGTTCTCTGCCTACTCCATACGGGAGTAAAATGATTCCAAGGTTCTCTACCTACTCCATAAGGGAGTAAAAGGATTCCCAAGTTCTCTGCCTAATCTAGGTGGGAGTTAAAGGTTTCAATGTACTCTACCTCACTGGGTAGGTGAAAAGATTTTGTAAGGGCTTCTTCGTCTTGTAGTGGGGGTAAAAGTAGAGACACTACTTTTAGTGTAATACCTATAAAGGAGGTTTTTATAGTGTGGATGTAGGTCAAGTTGACCAAATCACTATAATTCTAGTGTGTTGTTTTCTATTTAATTTACCACGTTTGATTTCTATATTTTTATGTGATTTGTTCTGTGTTTGAAATCTCTGATTTTAGTTATTATGAAATTATTTTTCTTTCACATCGTAAGATAAAATTATTTATTTTAAAATATTCAAAAACATTTTAAATTTTTTTCTTTTTGCCATAAGAAATTTTTAAAATAACCAATTAATCACCCCCCCCCTATTGGTTAGCCTCAGGCTAGTTCATAAAGTTTTTAACAACCCTCACAAACTTTCAAGTGATATCAGAGCAAGAATTAAAAATTAAGTTTTAGAAAACTTTTGAAAAAGGTTCAATGGCTAACTTTGATAATTGTAATATTGTGGAAGGATACTTAATCACATGACCACCTTTATTTGATAATAATCATTTTGATTTTTGGAAATTTTGCATGTCTACCTTTTTAAAATCAATTGATTATCCCATGTAGATGTTAGTTCAGAAAGGATATTCTAGACCACTAGTTTAGTAAATGGCATTAAAACTAAAATGCCTTTTTTAGAATGGAGTACAGATGATAAAGAATTAGCCCAATTAAATGTCAAATATTTGAACTATTTTTTCTATGCTTTAAAATCTGAAGATTATATATATGTTTTCACTTGCACTACTGGTAAGGAGATTTGGAATAAACTCTGCAATTACATATGAAGGAACAAAGGGAGTGAAACAATATAGGTTAAACATTCTTCTTCATGATTTTGAACTTTTTTGCATGAAACATAGTGAATCTATTTTTGAAATGTATACAAGGTTCATTCAGATTGTTACTTTTCTACATGCCTTAAGAAAATAACATAATAACTATAAAAAAGTTAATAAGATTTTATAATATTTACCTTCTTCCTATGATGTAAATATTACTTTCATTACTAAATTTAAAAATCTAAATATTTATTTCATTGAAAAATTACATGGGTCACTCATTATCGACGAGCAAGGAGTGAGTCAAAGGTAGCTTGATGCATGAGAAAAGAGAAAACTATAGCCTTAAAGGCAAATGATTCTAACAGTGACTCTTCATGATAAGATGATGATGACATTGCACTTATGACTAAGCAATTCAAGAGCTTTTTAAAGAAAAAGCAAAAACATCATCAACAATGGAATAAAGTTAAGAATGGTAAAAATTCTAAAATTTCTTCTGAAGTTATATGCTTTGAATGCAGGAAGCCAGGGCACATGAAGTCTGATTGCCCAACTCTTAAAGCTCACCCAAGCAATGAGAAGGGTTAAGAAAAACCTAAATTAAAGAAGGGTAAGAAAAGGACTCAAAAAGCTTTTTGGGTAGACTTAGCATTAGACTCTTCTGAAACTGAAGTAGAAGAGGAGGTAACTAACATTTGCTTAATGGAAGATGGTCATCTTAATCATTCTAATCAAGAGGAGGTATGTGAATTTACCTATGATCAATTATTTAAAGTTTTTGAAAGAATTCATACTGCGTATAGGAAACTTAAAATTATATGCCATCTTTAAATCTGACTTTTCAATTCTATAGAAGAGCATGAATGTCTAAGGAAATATCATTCCACTCTAGATAGTAATCATATGAATTTATTAGATGAATTTGATTCTTTAAATATAAAGCATCTTGATTAACTATTAAACATGATTCTTTGAAAACATCGCATATTGAATTAGAAAATGCATTTAATGACTTAGAAACTCTTACATGTCAATTAGACGGTAGTGAACATACATTAAAATTAGAAATTTCAACCTATGAAAAAGCTAATGATTTTATTAAAATAAAAGTCATTGCATTAGAGAATAATAAATAAACACTTTCATTTTAAGAATTTCAAAAATCTTCACCACAACACGCATCATTCAAACTTAGGAAGAGGCACCAAAACCCACATAGATTAGTTAACCATTTTCATGGAGTTAGATGTTTTCATTATGGCATGCTAGAACATATCTCCTACACTTGCACCATTCACCGTAGAACACATTTGGTATAGAGACCAAAATTTTAAAATTCACAGTATAGCATCATGGATTTCATTCTTCTTTCATAAGATGGGACCCAAAATTATTTGGGTTCCCAAATCTAACATCTGATGATTTTGTAAGTATACTCTCACAAAAGACCTCGTGAGAGCATGTGGTACCTAAACAGCAGATGTTCAAGGCATATGATTGGAGATGTTAATCAATTCATTTCATTAGAGGATAGGCCTGGAGGCAAGGTGACACTTAGAGATAATACTACTAGAAAAGTGGTGGGAACAGGTATAATTGGCAACTCAAAAAAAAAATCATTATTAAAAATGTTTTACTGATAGATGTCTTGAAACAGAACCTGATTAGCATAAACTAGTTTGTGATAAAGGAATTAGTATAAAGTCTTGTCTACCAACTGCATGATTAATTTAAATGGAAATATTATATTATAAGGAAATATAATTAATAACATTTACATACTTGATTTAAACTGTGTTGAACCAACACTTCTTTTTCCCTAAAAACTATTATTGATGAATCTTGGTTATGGCATAAAAGATTGTGCATTTAAGTAAGAAAAACCTTAGAAAAATCACCCAAAAAGTTTTAGTAAGTAGAATTCCCAAACTAGAGTTCACTAAGGACCACCTATGTGATTCCTATTAATTAGAGAAATAAGTTAAATCCTCGTTCCACTCAATTAAGGACATTAACACTAGAAACCCCTTAGAAGTCCTTCACATAGATCTCTTTGGACATGTCAGCACTACAAGCCTAGGAGGGAAAGTCTTAGGTATGTGATTATTGATGATTATTTGATGTTTACTTGGGTTAGATTCCTATCTTATAAAAGTGAACCATTCTAGGAATTCAGATCATTCTATACTTAGATTCAGAGGAAGTTAGGTTATGAAATTTAGATAATTCAGATTAATTATGGAGAATTTAAGAATGAGAAATTTTAATCTTACTCTAACGAGTAAAAGATAGATCATAATTTTTCTGTTTCTAGAATACCTCAGTAGAATGGGATTGCTAAAATAAAAAATAGGACCCTAGTAAAAGCTGTTAGAGCCATAGTAGTTGAATACTCCCTTCCTAAATATTTTTGGGCAGAAGCAATGAATACAGCTTGTTATGTTCAGAATAGGGTTAATGTTATATCCAATCTAAACAAGACACCCTATAAAATCCTTAAGGGTAGGACACCCAACCTCTCTCACCTTCATTTCTTTGGATGTAAAGTATTCATTCTGAATAATGAGAAATCTCTACTAGGAAAGTTTAACCCCAAATTTGATGAAGGAGTGTTCCTAAGTTACTCAAATATTAGAAAATCATATAGAGTTTGTAATAAAAGAACACTTATAGTAGAGGAGACAACTCATGTTGTATTTGATAAATATGTTAATTTTTTAGGGTTTAGGGTAGAAGAAAAAGAGGTTATAGAAATTACCCAATGAATAGAATTTATAAATCCTAAGGAAAGGGTAGAACTTAAAAACACACTGCTTAGAAAATGGAGATATTCTTCAAGTCATCCTAAAGAATTGATCTTAGTAGACCCATCTGAAGGTGTTAAAACTAAATAGGTGAAAGTTCACATAGGTTGTTAGACTTAGTATAATTGTCCCACCAACCCTGGTGGCAGAGTACTGTCATCCTTTCTTACGCTCCTAGTGATGACAGAGTACCAACATCTTTTCTCACCCTCCTAGTAATGATAAAGTACTGACGTCCTTTAATACCCTTCTAGTAACAGCAAAGTATTGACATCCTTTCTCACCCTTCTGGTGATGGTAGAGTACCATCATCCTTTCTCACCCTTCTGGAGACAGCAGAGTATCGGTTCTTCTTTAAAGATCTTCTCTCAATATTCTTCAAAGAAGTAGGGCAGAGATTTGAAGAACTTATAAGGATATCCTCATCTTTAGGAAACCTTGTGAACCCTTCATAAATTCCACTAGCAATATCTCTCAATCCTCACTACCAAACACTCTCACTCTCACTCTCAAGAGAAAATTCATAGAATTCTCATAGATGTCATTCTATAAGACTCTTATATATGAAAGACCAGAAAACCCATCTAAAAAACTGAAAAATTCAAGTTGAACGCACTTGGATCATACAGTACGAACATACTTCATACATACAAACAATTTAAAAAAAAATCCTTGTATAATCATGTACGAACTGATCTCATACTCTAGAAGTCATATATATGAACTAACATCGTATTATACAAATAGTTCAAAAATGAACAGGTTCGTCCGGTACGATTATGTACAAACACATTTTGTACTCTATTCATCGTCTGTACGAACCTTACATTATATAGTATGAACTAGTTAAATCAAATCATGCTTTATATGGGACAAATATGGATGAGCCCATTTCATACTCTGGACATCGACTGTATGAAACTAATTTTATACAGTATAAACAATTCAAAAAAAAATTTATAAGTTTGTATGGGACAAATTGGTATGTAATTGTTTCATGGACAAATTGGTATGCACCCATTTCATACTCTGGACATCATCTGTACGAAACTAATTTTGTATAACACGATCAGTTCAGAAAATGGTGAGTTTGTTCGGGACGAATCGGTACGTATCCATTTTGTGCTTTGTATGTCATCTATACAAACCAATGTTCATACAATATAAATAGTTCAAAAGAAATTTCCAAGGCATGATTCGATTAACTTTTTTTTCTGGATGAACACTCATGTCAAATCATCCAGTACGATTCCATAATCATACAATATGATTAGTTTTTTTTCAAATATAAGTTTTAACTCACTCCCCTAGTATGTATGTACATGAATATCCAATTACAATCACACTCTCTCAGACTCAAGAAAAAAAAAAGTATAGACTTCAATTATAAGATACCCTAATCTAATCTATCTTGAAGTCTTCGGCAGTCTGGAGTATGATTTTCCTGAAATATTAGTATATACAAATAACACAAGCATAATTTTTCCAATATGTGTTAGGAGAAATGGTAATCAACACAATAATATTTTTGTATTATCAAAAACTCACATGATATAAAAATATAGTTTTGATAACTAAGTTGCAATAATCTCCCCCTTTTTTATGATGAAAAAATAATTACTATTTGAGTGAACACTTAAGGCAATTCATCTCCTAAGCTCCCCCTAAATGAATGACCAATTTAAAACAATGGGTTCAAATGAAAATAAAAAATCAAACTTAAAAAAATAATAAAAAGAAAACTTAAATAAAAATAACACGAACAAACAAACATACAACAAAAACAATACAAATAAACATACATCAAACACATACAAATAACAAACATGTATATATAAATTAAACAAAATATCAAACAATAACTAATGACTCGCCCTTTTGATAAAAACAAAAAGGGAAGTACATCTTGAAATGAAAAGTTTCTATGCATAAATCAAAATAGTTGATGAAGAACAAGATTGTAAACTAATTACAAATACGATATTAACTTTATAATGTAAAAAATAAAAACTCAATTTTAAATCAAAGAACAACTAAGGTTAGAAAAGTCAACCAGGTTCACTGTTCATTCTAGATAAATTAAATAAAAACAATTATTACAAAAATGTTGAAATAAAGATTAATTAGTTTTTAATTCAATAGCGAAGATTATTACTGATTATATGGATTTGTATAAGAGATAGAATGATAAAGGAAAGAAAAGTATGGATTTTATCTTTTCAATTATTTGTGACACGCTTTATGCAACTTTTCAATTTGGGCTAATTTTTTGCCTCTTTTCACTTTTGGCAAACATTGCGCATCTTTTTAAACAAGTGGCACATTTTATACATCTTAAATCTAGCATGCTTTGTGCATCCTTTTATACTTTCGTCTTTCCAATATTAATAAATTTTAACATAAATTCTAATAATTAACAAAAATAAACACATTGAAAAAGAAATAAAATAAAAATAAGACATCTATCTTGTAACAATTATAACTAAGTAATACTTGTCTATAAGAACATAAAATTGATCTTCTAGTCTACATCCAGCCATAATATAATTTAAAATTTTGAGAGATTAAATTTTGCAAGAAAATTAATTTGTAGAGCAAAGTTATTCAAAATTTCATTCTACGGATCAACTATGAATGATTTCTCTCTAAAAATATAAACATTTCTAGAAAAGTAATTGATATACACATTAAAGTAATAATCCATCATTTTATTTATCATTTGAAACACATACAAATACATCTTATTTGAAGCTGAAAAACCACAACAAGAATACATGAAATCAAAAATAAACAAAACATCTCAAGAACTAGTACAAAAAGTCTCATCAGCAAGTACAACACATAAGTACAACTAAAATCCATAGGGACCTTAGTTTGGAGGTGGTTGAGGGTTAAACATTATAAAGTAGCTATTTATCATAGCTACATTAATGTTGACTAATTTGAATTGCCCTCGAATCCACCCCATGTCCTCATTATACCTAGTATCTTACTAGTTCAGGTGTTCTCAATTTGATCAAAATGAGTTTCTAGTCTGCCAAAGCATTGGTCTATTTCTTGATAGAAATTTTGATCTGCTCCAAGTGTAGGTGCAGGTGCTAGAGCTGGGGCTCCTTCTTCTCCCTCAGAATCTTCTCCCTCAGAACTTTGATCCCAACCAAGGAGTGCACAAAAAGAGGCATTGGTAAATAAAATGGGAAGTTCATTGGGTGGATCAGGATGGATTATGTTGTACTTTTTCTTTAAGATATAGGAAACTAAGTGTCCTAAGGCCATATTTTTCTTCCTCATATTGTGAGGAAGTCCAATATCAAAAAGTTTGTAGATGTAGTCTATGATTAGTTGGGCTTTGTCAAAAGGAGTTTTAGTCATTATAATGTATGTGATAATGTATAAAAGAGGAGTCAAATTTATATGATCACTAGCTTTGGGAATGATAGAGGTTCTCAAGACATGCTGGATGATTTTAGAATTTTGGTTAAGAGTGTACACAGGAGACAGATGGCTTACTTGTGCAACACCTCTAAGAGTGGTTTATTTCTAACCAATCAAAATATACTCTAGAGGTTAAGGTGTGTGATCTAACTTATTTCTAAGTTGAAGGAAGTTTCCTAGATCTTCCTTAGTTATTTCAACACGTTGATCCTGGTGTAATCTTGGTTTACCTTCATGTTTATAAGAAATGTTTGAAAAGTTTCTCGATGGCGAGCAAAAATCAAGGTGAGGATAAAAAAAATTGGGTTGAGGCAAAAAGTTGCATAACAGAGAAGTTGATGTCACTTTGAATGAGAAGTCAAGAGGGGGTAATTTTGGCTACAACATACCATTCAAAAGCTTCCTCATTTTCCTTAGAAAGGAAGTTCTGGTTTCTACTAGAGTGAGAGAACAAACCCTTAAAAATGTGAGGATCTTTGCTACTATTGGCCATACTTAAGGTTTATACTCATGAAGGTTTGGAAACAAATGAGAATATGAAGAAAAAATTTAACGAACACCTTTCTATTTAAAGAAAAATGACCTATCATATAATACAAAATTGATATCATACGTACGATTTAAAATCATACGAGACAAAAAATATTTCGTACATATGAATTGAAACGACCAAAAATGAAACGATTTTTCATAAAATGCCATTCTCGATTTTGTATAGGATTTTTGACCAAACGATCGTACAAACGAACACATGTTCATCTGGGAAGATCAAAATATTAAAGATCATTTTATGACAATAAGGTTTGTCCACATGAGAAACTGACAATAGGATTGTACATACAAAATGCAATTTTATACATACGATCTGACAAAAAACTAAACATTTTGAAAATCGTCTCCAATCATAAAAATGAAAATAGATTGATTGTGCATATGATGATGACATCATACACTATGATATACATTGAAAAACTCAGTTTTGCATGTTCATCTCAGAAAAAATATCATGTATATGCTATAGAATTCGTATAATATAAAATAAATTATACATTACAAAGAGAACACTTAAAATAAGACATGATAAACAGAGAAGCTTTTCAAATACTAATCACTGAAGATTTGATGAAATGCTATCAAGAAAAACTAAAAAACACAACACTAACAAAAGAAAAATAACCAAAAATAAATAAAACAAAAATATACAAACATGGAAACTCTAACAAACAACCTCAGAAAATAAACAAACACACCAATACATTACAAATCAAATTTGTAGATATTCAATTTAAGCATTAAGATCAATCACATTTAATCTTGTTTTTAAGATGCTAAATATTTCAAAAACCAATGGTTTTATAAAAATGTCTGCAAGTTGATTCTCAATAGCGAAATGGTATAATTCAATTTCTCTCTTAGCCACATGATCTCTAATGAAGTGATGTCTATTATCAATATAATTGGTTCTAGAATGTTGAATATGATTCTTTGAAATATATCTATGATACTTGTATATATCACAAAAAATTGGAATAGTACCAATTGAAAATCCTAAGTCAATTAATTGTTATTTTAACCAAAAACTTGTGCCACACAACTACTTAAGATAATGTATTCTACTTTAGTAGCAGAAAGGGCTACTGAATTCTACTTTCTGTTAGACCAAGAAACTAAAATATTTACTATTAAATTAACAAGTTCTAAAAGTAATTTTTTTGATTAACCCTACATCCTATAAAATTTGAATCATAACATCCAATAATTTTAAAAGAAGAGCTGTGCTTATGATACCAAATTCCTAAGTTTTAAGTTCCCAAAAGATATCTAAGAATTCTCTTAATAGCAGTCAGATGTGATTCCTTTAGATCATCTTGAAATCTAGCACACAAATAAACATTAAATATGATATCTGGTATGCTAGCAATCAAATAAAGTAATGATCCAATTATTTCTCTAAATTTCTTTTGATCAATTGATTTTTCCTTAGGGTCCTTATCTAACTACACTGAAGAACTCATTGGTGTACTCACAGGCTTAATATTATCAGTTTTATATTTCTTAAGGATGTCCTTAATATACTTTGACTGGCTATGAAATGTTCCCTTCTCATTTTGTTTTATGCTAAAACTAAGAAAGTAACTCAAGTCTCCCATCAAATTCATTTCAAATTCACCACTCATTATTTTTAAAAAATTATCACAAAAATTTTTATTGGTAGATCCAAATAATATATCATTAACATATATTTGAATAATGAGTATGTCATCTCCTATTCTTTTTACGAAGAGAGTAGGGCCCACACTTCCTTTAACAAATGATCTCTCTAATAGGAAAATGTTTAACCTCTTATACCGAACCCTAGGTACCTATTTTAATCCATGCAATACCTTTTTTAGTTTAAACACATGATTTGGGAATTTTGAATTTTCAAAATATGGATGTTGCTCAACATAAATATCCTCTTATATCACCTCATTAAGAAAGGCACTCTTAACATCCATTTGATATAATTTAAAACTTTTAAAACATGCAAAGGCTATGAAAACTCTTATCGCTTCAAGTCTGGCTACAGGGGCAAATGTTTCTTAAAAATTAATTCTTTCAATTTAATTATACCCCTTGGCCACCAATCTTACCTTATTTCTAATCACAATACCTGAATCATTTATTTTATTTTTGAACACCCACTTAGTTCCAATAACACTTTGATCCTTATGCCTTTCAATTAATTCTCAAATATTATTTCTAATAAATTGATTCAATTCTTCTTGCATTGCAAAAATCTAAAATTCATCCAAAAGTGATTGATTTATATTAGTGGGTTCAACTATTAATATAATGGTAGAATGGTTCACTTCTTTGCTATGTCCATGCCTAATTCTAACACCCTCACTAGGTTCACCTAAAATTAATTTTTTTAGGGTAACTCTTAGAAAATTTCTATTCTCTAGGCAAAGGATTTTTAGTTCTAACTTTATCTTCCAAATTTTTCTTTTCAATTCCTTGGGAGATATCTTCAATATAATCTTCTTCTAACCTCAGCTCTTCTAAAAAGCCATATCAAAAACTACATGTGTGGTCTCCTCAACTACCAAAATTCTCTTGTTAAAAACCCTATAGGATTTGCCAACACTTAAATATCCTAGAAAAATTCCTTCAACAGATTTAGGATCAAATTTTACTAAATGAGTTTTTCCATTATTATGAATGAATACCTTACATCCAAAAATATGCAAAAATGAAAGATTAGGTGTTCTCCCCTTAAGAAGTACATAGGAAGTCTTATGTAATTTGAATATAATATTTACCTTATTTAGAACATAACAAGTCATACTAATCACTTCAGCCCAAAAATATTTTAGAAGTGAGTATTTTGCCAACATGGCTCTTGCGGCTTCTATCAGTGTTCTGTTTTTTCTTTTGACTACCCCATTTTATTGAGGGGTTCCAGGTGCTAAAAAAGTATGATCAATTCCTTGCTTTCTATAAAAATCTTTAAATTTTTTATTTTTAAACTCTCCTCCATGATCACTTTGAATTGATAAAATTTTAAACCCTAGTTTACTCTGAATCTAAGTAAAAAAACTTTTAAATTTCTCAAATGATTCACACTTATGAAATAAGAATTTGACCTAAGTGAATCTTGAAAAATCATCAATTATTACAAACCCAAAAACTTTACCTCCTAGACTTATAGTGCTAATCGGTCCAAAAAGATTCATTTGTAGGACTTCCAATAGTTTGCTAGAACTAAGATCCTTAATTCAATGAAAGGAGAACTTCACATGTTTTCCTAACTGACATGCATCATACAAGTGATCATTAGAGTAGCCTAGTTTAGGTATCCCTCTAACTAAATCTTTCTAGAAAATCTTCCTAAGATTTTTCATGCTTGTGTGACAAAGTCTTCTATGTCATAACCATGATTCATTAGTGATTATTTTGAGACAAAAAGAATTAGAAGATTTAACAAAATTAAAATCAAGCATGTATATGTTATTTACCCTATTTCCATGTAACATATTAATTCCATTTTAGCATATAATGCAGTTTGTGAGAAAAAATTCAATAATATATCCTTTATCAGAAAGTTTACTAATACTCAAAAAGTTATGATTTAAGCCTTCTACCAACAATATTTTTAATAAAAAAATTATTCTTGATGTTAATCATAACTATACCTACCACTTTCCTTGTGGTATTGTCTCCTAGTGTTATCTTGCCTCCATTCATGGCTTCCAGTGATATGAATTGAGTTGTGTCTCCAATCACATGCTTTGAACATCCACTATCTAGGTACCAAATTCTCTCATGACATCTTGTATGAGAGCATTTCTATAAAATGATCAAATGTTAGACTTGGGAATCCAAATAAGTTTGGGATCACCTTTGGCAATAATAATCTAGATACATGTTTGATATGTTGTGATTTATGCATCTTAGGTCTCCACACTATATATGTTTTATTATGAATAGTAGAAGTGTGAGAAATATGACCAATCATTCCACATAAAAAAATATTTAACTCCATGAAAAGGATTTACCAATCTATGTGAGTTATAATATCCTTTCCTAAGTTTTGAAGTTGTATGCTTCTAATCATGATTATAAAATTGTTCAAGTGTAGGGGGGCTTACTTACCTTAATGGCTTTTATTTTTTTCTACAATATATGAGTTTGTATTTTTTTTTAAATTAAATTATCAAATTTCAACTCATATTCTCTTTGATCTGATTCAGCCATAAATACTTGAAAATCATTTTCAAGTTCAGCATGTGTTGGTTTCAATAGTTTATATTTTTTGTTCAATTCATCAAACTCATCCAATAATTTATTGTGGTTTCTATCAATTGATAAGTTATCATTCCTAAGGATTTCATACTCTTTTTGTAAATTTAAATACCTTATGTTCAACTTAGCATGCATATTTTTAAGTTTCCTACATGCAGTATGGATTTTTTCAAAAACTTCAAATAACTCATCATAGGATAAATCACATATCTCATTTTGATCCAAATGATCTAGACTATCTGCCATTAAGCACAAGTTTGTGACTTTCTTCTCTACTTCTATTTCTGAAGAATCAGATGTTGAGTCCGTCCAGAATGTTCTCTATAGCTTTTTGTTGCCCTTCCTAACATTGGTTTTCTCATCAACTTTCTTCTTGGTAGGATTAGCTTTGAGATTCAAGCAATCTAATTTGATGTGTCCAAGCTTTCTGAATTTATAACAAATTACTTCATTAGACGTTTTTGTATTTTTGTAGAACTTACCTTTATTTCATTGCTGACATCTCCTTTGCTTTCTTCTCATGAAACTTTTGAATTGCCTCATCAAGAGCATAATATCATCTTCATCCTCAAGTTGTGACTAATCACTTTTTGAGTCATCCACTTTCAACATAATATTTTTCTCCTTCTACTTATCACCTACATCAATCTGTATTTCAGTCACTCCTTTCTCATCAAAAATTAGTGATATAAGCATTTATCAATATAATAAATAGTTAGGTCTTTAGATTCAGTTATGGCAATAATCTTTGCATCATAAGCTATAGGTAAATGATGAAGTATTTTATTGATTTTCTCATAATTCATTAATTCCCTACCTAAAGCATGCAATGAAGTGACTATCTATATAAAATAAGTATACATGTCAGTAATTGATTCATTTGATTTCATGCAAAAAAATTTATTGTTGTGTAATAGAATGTTCAATCTATATTATTTCACTCCATTAGTTCCTTCATAAGTTATGCAAAGTCTATCCCAAAATTCTTTTCCAGTTTTACAGGTTGAAATATGCATATAGTTATCATATTTAAGTGCATATGAAAAAATTGTTTAAGTATTTAGCATTTAACTAGCTAATTTTTTTCCTCTATTATCCAAGTAAAAAAATAGTATTTTAGTCCTAACATCATAACAAGTCTAGTGGGTATAGTGTAACCTTCTTGTACTAAAAACCACACGTGATAGTACAGCGATTAAAGAAAAGTAGATATACAGGTTTTCCAAAAGTCAAAAGAGATGTTATTAAATAGTAGTGGTCTAGTGATTGAATATTCTTCAGGAGTGTTACAATTTCCAGATGAAGCCAAGATTATTTTCAAAAATTTATCTAAATCTTAATTTTTGAATATAAGCTCTGATACCACTTGAAAGTTTGAATAGATTATTACACCTAATGCAATTATCCCAAGGCTAACCAAGATGAGGGTGAATTGGTAATTAAAAAAAACTCTTGGTAATTTAGAAAACAAATTTAAATATTTTACACAAGAATTAATTTTCTCAAAATATAATTCCAACTACCAAAATTTAAATGTGCAAAAAAAATAAAAATACAATAAAAAGTAAAGATGGAAGAACACAAAATTTTATAATGGTTCGGTCCAGCTTGACCTATGTCCACTCCCTAAACATTCCTCTTCAGGTATTTCACTATACCAAAGTGGCTCTCTTTTTTCTCCCACAGCAAGGCAGAGAAGCCCTTACAATAACCTCTCTTCCACCAACCCTAGTGCGACAGAGTACCATCATTCTTTCTCATCCTCTTGGTGATGGCAGAGTACCAACATCCTTTCTCACCCTCCTTGTGATGGCAAAGTACCAACCACCTTTTATACCATCCTTATAACAGCAGAGTATCGGCATCCTTTCTCACCCTCTCAGTAATGACAGAGTATTAATCTCCTTTCTCACCCTCCTAGTGATGGCTGAGTACTGGATCTTCTCCAAAGATTTTCTCTCAAGAGTCTTCAAAGAATTAGGGCAGAGATTTGAAGAACTTACAAAAGAAATGCTCAGCTTTGGGCAACCTTATGAACCCTTCATAAATTCCACTTGTAATATCTCTCAATGCTCACTCTCAAACACTTCCCCAAAACACTCTCACTCTCACTCTCAAGAGAAAATTCATAGAAGTCTCATAGACAGTTAGTTTATAGGACTCTTATATATGAAAGACTAGAAAAATTGTCCATAAATTTGAAAATTTCAAGTTTACATACTTGGATCATACAGTAAGATCATACTTTGTATGTATAAACAATTCAAAAAATCTATGTACGCTCTTGTACGAACTGATTTCATACTCTGGCAGTCATATGTACGAACTAACATCTTACTTTATAAATAGTTCAAAAATGAATAGGTTCGTCCGGTATGATTATGTATGAACCCATTTCATACTCAAATCATTGTTTATACAAACCCTACATCGTATAGTATGAACAAGTTAATTCAAGTCATGCTTCATATGGTATAAACATGGATGAGCACATTTTGTACTCTAGATATCATATGTATGAAACTAATTTCATATATTATGAACATTTCAAAAAAAATTACCTATTCATATGAGATGAACTAGTACACACTCATTTCATACTCTAGACATCATCTATATGAAACTAATTTCATACAGTATGATTAGTTCAGAAAATGGTGAGTTCATTTGGTATGAATTGATATGTATCTATTTCATATACTGGACATCATTTGTACGAACCAATGTTCGTATTATATGAATAGTTCAAAAGAAATTTCTAAGGCATTATTCGATTAACTTCTTTATGGAGGAACACTCATGTCAAGTCATCCAGTATGATTCCATAATCATACAATACGATTAATTTTTTTTTTAAATACAAGTTTTGACTCATCCCCCAATGTGTGTGTGTGTGCACAGTTACCTAATTACAATCATACTTTCTTATACTCAAGAAAAATAAAAAAAGTATAGACTTCAATTATAAGAAACCCTAATCTAATCTATCTTGAAATCTTTGATGATTTGGAGTTTAATTTCCCTAAAATGTTAGTACACTTAAACAACACAAGTTTATTTTTTCCAATATATGTTAGGAGAAATAATAATCAACACAATAATATTTTTATATCATCAAAAACTCAAATGATATAAAAATATAGTTTTGAAAACTTAGTTGCAATAATAGGGTCTTAGAAAAGAAGTAAATCACTCTGCTTTCATTTCATTGACTGAACCCACCAACATAAATCAAGTCTTATCTGATGAATTCTGGATCCTAGCCATGCAAGAAGAGTTAAATTATTCTGAGGAATAATATTTGGGAACTTGTTGAAAGACCTAAGGATCAGAGTGTGGTTGTAACTAAATAGATTTTCAAAAACAAAATGAATGATTCTAGTGTTGTGGTAAGAAATAAAGAAAGATTAGTGTCTAAGGGGTATTACCAGATAGAAGGGATTGACTTTGAAGAGAACTTTGCCCATTTAGCCAGATTGGAAGCAATTAGAGTGTTAATAGCTTTTACATGTTTTAAAAGATTTAAACTATATCAAATGGATGTCAAAAGTACCTTTCTAAATGGGGTAATAAAAGAAGACTTGTATGTTGAACAACCCCTAGGCTTTAAAAATTCACAATTTCTTAATCATGTGTTCAAATTAAAAAGGGCATTATATGGACTAAAACAAGCACCTAGGGCATGGTATGAAAGACTAAGCACATTCCTACTAGAAAGAACCTTTGCTAAGGGGAGTATAGACACCACCATATTTCTAAAGAAGGTAGGAGATGAACTACTCATTATATAAATTTATGTTAATGATATTCTATTTATATATTTTGATAAAAATTAAATTTTCAAAAATAATGAGTAAGGAGTTTGAAATGAGTATGATGGGAGAATTGACCTACTTTTTGGGATTTAGCATAAGGCAGATAGAAGATGAAATTTTTCTAAGTCAAACAAAATACATTAATGACATCCTTAAGAAATTTGATATTGATAAAGCCAAGCCAATAAACACTACCATGAGTTCCACTTTTTAGTAAGATTTATGATTCAAACAGAAAATATGTTGATCAAAAAAATTCAGGGGAATAATTAGATCACTTCTCTACTTGACTACTAGCAGACCTTATATAATATTTAGTGTTTATTTATGTGCTAGATTTCAATCATATCCAAAAGAGCCCCACCTGGCTATTATTAAGAGAATCCTTAGACATCTCTTTAGAGCCTAAAACTTAGGAATCTGATATCCTATGTATAGCACTTCTTTTTAGATCATAGGATATTCTAATTCAAATTTTGTAGGATATAGAGTTGATAGGAAAAGCACTTCTTGAATATGTCAATTCATATGATAGTTTTAGTCTCCTAGTCTAATAGAAAATAAAACTCAATTGCACTGTCCACTATTGAAGTTGAATACATAGCCTTATAAAGTTGTGTGGCTCAAGCCCTTTTTTTAAAGCAATAAATATTGGATTTAGGATTACCTGTTGGCAACATTCAAATCTTATATGATAATACTAGTCCATTTATATTTCAAAGAATCTAATCCAACACTCTGAATAAAATATATAGATATAAGACACCATTTCATTAGGGACCATGTTACCAAACGAGACATAGAGCTCCACCATGTAACCACTGAAAATCAACTTGCTGATATCTTTACAAAACCACTAGCCTTTGAAACCTTCAGCACCTTAAGAACCAGATTATTTGTGATAGCCATTCATGCTTAAAATTGATGCTTTCTATTTCTATTTTTTTTTTTTTTTTTTTGCTCGTTTCTATTTACGTGTTCTAATTTTATATTTTTTATTTCCTATTGATTTCCTTTAGTGTTTTAAGAATCAAAACATTGCCCACTTCTGATGTTGATTTTTTTAATGACATTTTTGCCTTATTTTTATTTAGAAACATGTAAGCAATGATTGACTCCTCTAAAATAGTTAAAGAAAGAAATATTACTCATTATTTTTCTTCCTATAACTCCTTTAGTGGAGTATTTTTTTTAGAATCAAAATCCATTTCAAATTAAAAATTAGAATTTAAAATATCAAACTATTTTATCTTCCTAAAGTAATCTATCTCATAAGAATAATGTTTTAAGTCAATGAATCTCTTTCAGGTTTTCTTAATCAGGTTGTTTGTATTTATTATATGGATAGGAATATATTTTGTGGTTTACTCTTCCTATGTAAGAGAGTGAGTTTATCCTCTCTCATATTTGGAAGATAATCTTACAGCTGTGAAATTTTTTAATAATTAGAAAGTATGCAATCATGAAAAAATGAAAAAAGGGTTATAATGAGCCCAAAAACTTAAAAAATTACACAATTACCACCAAGTAATTGTAAGATGCACGAAGTATATCAAAAATTAAAATATGTACAATGTGCATCAAAAGCTGATAAAAAGGCACAAAATGAGCCCACTAAGATTTACCTTACTTTTCTTTCAAATTCTTAAAATCTTAGAAGACTCCCTGTGCCAATTAATATCTCCTCCAGTTAAATTTGAAAATCATGATTTTTGATTGATTACTTGCAAATATTATTCTATTAGATATTTTTTTAAATGAAGTTTGAAAATATTACTTTTCCTATCTAATTTTGTTTCTGATTCAGTTTGTTATTTCAAAAAGATTTTGACATGTAAGGAGACCGAGTTAGGGTTAACAAGATTGATTCTCTAACATTTTTAGATTTCAGCATTATCAATTCATTTCTTATGGATGTTTAAATCTAATAATAATGTAAATTTATCAATCACTAGAGTTGATTGATTCAAAAAGGTGTATTTTTTATTTTGATTTAAGTTTGTTTTTTGCTTGTTCCTATTTTATTTTATATTTTTCAAATTTTAATTTTTATTTTTGTGCTTGTATTAGTCTTTACTTCTATATTTTGTGATATACTTGCTTTGTTATGTTTAGCGTTTTACTTTTTTCTCTTTTTTGTAATATCAAAAGGGGGAGTAGTGTGTTATTTGCTTCTTATATTTTAATAAAATTAATTTGTTCTACTTACTTGTTTTCTATTTTTACTTATGTCTTGCATTTTTCTTAAAAAAATTATATATATATATATATATATATATATATATATATATATATATATATATATATATATATATATATATTACCCTTACTTTCAGAATTTCATCTTTTAAGAGGAGTTTCATAGAATGTCAAAGGGCTTTGAAAAGTTTTAAAAATAATATTTGTCATCATTAAAAATGGTAATATTATTACAAATCTGATCCCAAGTATTATTATTTTGATTATAACAAACATTATTATTTCTTTAATATTGCTCCATAAGTTCTCTTGTAATGCAAATCAGTTCAAGATTGGGTAGACTAGGGTTCAGTCTATCTGTAATTTCAATTTCAATATACTTTTTATCTTTTTTTAGTCAAGTCATATATATGGTGGACCCCAAGCTAAGTAACCTTATACATACACACTCAATTGGTTGAGTTAGTGAGTTAGGAAAAAATGGATTTTTGAACTAATCATACTGTATGATGTAAATCGTACTAGACGATCAGTTATACATAAAATCCTAATTAGGGAACACTTTGTTAAGTATGATTAATTAACTAATCATACTTCATGATTAGCATTGTATAGGATGATCAGTTATAGACATAAAAAATATCGCCAATCTTAATTTAGTCAATATTTTAATCTTCAAATTGTGTTCTAATCATATAGGATGATGTACATCGTACTGTATGATTTATGATATTCATGCCTAAATTGATCCTATAATTAGGGGACGAATTATGGTTAGATTTATTGATCAAATCATATAGGATGATCATACTTGATGATCTTTTGATATTTCATGTGATGATGTCCCATCATCTAAATGAAAAACCATAATTTTCTTTTAATCATCCCAAATGATCGCAAAATTATACTGGACAATCTATATAAATACTTGAACTGATCATACAAGGCAATACTGATTGTATTGGCTAAAAGGGTTATTTGTATTAATCATACAGGACGATCTCGGGATCATACTGGATGATCTTTGATGGCAATTTAAAAATTAGGGCTTCATTTGTAGGCTATCTATTTAATCTCTCATATTATATTTTTAGATATCTTTTGCTGTTGAGTTATCATGAGAGAGAGCTTAGAGAAGAAAGATGAGAGCTTTGAGAGAGAGAGAGAGAGAGAGAATTTATTGTGAAGGGGAGTTGTGAGGGATTCACAAAGATTGCTCTAAGCAAGGTTTCCACTATCTTCTTTAAGCTTCTTACTTAGTTCCTTGGTGACTCTAAGGAGACTTTCATCAGCATCAGGTCCAAGGTTTTCTGCCTACTCTATGAGGGAGTAAAAGGATTCCAAGGTTCTCTACCTACTCCAATATGGAGTAAAAGAATTCCCAAGTTCTCTGCCTACTCAAGGAGGAAGTAAAAGGATTCAAGGTACCCTTCCTTACCAGGTCGATGGAAAGATTTTGTAAGGGCTTCTTAATATTATTGTGGGGGTAAAATAGAGACACTACTTTTAGTGTAATACCAAAAAAATGATATTTTTGAGGAGTGGATATAGGTCAAGTTAACTGAACCATTATAATTCTAGTGTCTTCGTTCTATTTACTTTATCGCATTTAATTTCAATATTTTTTTATGATTTGTTCTATGTTTGAAATCTTTGATTTTAGTTATTGTTAAATTAGTTTTGCTTCCTTATTGTGGGATAAAATTATTTATTTTAAAAGATTCAAAAAGTTTGTCTTATTGCCCTAAGAAATTTTTAACATAACCAATTCACCCCCACCCACCCACCCCCCCCCCCCCCCCCCCCCCTGTTGAAACTTGTTCAATATGAATTAGGTTGTTAGACCTAAGCTTATATCCCAGTGGCTAACCAAGAGGGGGGTGAATTGGTAATTAAAAATTTATCCCTCTTTTTAAAATTGAACAGATAATAACTTTAGTGAATTTTTATAGAAAAGGTTTTTTAATCATAAATTTAAAAAGTAAAAATAAAAGCAGCGAAAAATAAAAAGACACAAGATTTATAGTGATTCGGTCAAACACGACCTACATCCACTCCCTGGAGGCACCCTCCGAGTTTTGCACTTATACCACTAGTGACTCTCCTTTTACACCCACAGCAAGGCGGAGAAGCCTTCACAAAAACTCTCTTCCGCCACTACCCGGTGCGGCAGAGAACCGTCATCCTTTTACACTCTCCAAGTGTTGGCAGAGAATCGTCCATCCTTTCACACTCTCCAAGCATGGGCAGAGAACCCTTCATCCTTTCACGCTCTCCAAGTGTAGGCAGAGAACCCTTCGTATTTTCATAATCTCCAAGTGTAGGCAGAGAACCCTTCATCCTTTCACACTCTCTAAGTGTAGGCAGAGAACCCTTCATCCTTTCACACTATCCAAGTGTAGGCAGAGAACCCTTTGGCTGTTCAAACTCTCCAAGTATCGGCAGAGAATCGGATCTCCTTGAATGATCTTCTCACAAGAAATCTAGAAGGATGAGAGAAAAGAGTGAAGTAATCATAAATCACTATTGGAGATTCTTACCTTCGAGTTCCAAGTGAATCTTTCACTCTCCAGTAGTAAGAATCCTCCTTTAAATACTCTCTCACACTCTCTCCTTCACTCTACCTTCAGTTAACACGAAGATCAGTAGGCAAAAATATTACAAGACAGTTTTAAGTGGACTTTATATAGAAAAGACACGAAAAACCGTTTAAAAACTGCTGACTTTCAATTCTGTACACATTTGATCATCGCGGACGATCGTCAGATCATCTTGTACGAATAGTATAAAAATAGTTGCATACGAACTCAATGTATATTGGTACGAACTGACTTAATACCCGATCATCATCCCATACAAAATATGTTCGTCCTGGGACGAACAGTTATATCAAGAGTTCGTTCTGATGAAATTGCAGGAGGGTCCCAAATTTTCAAGGAACAGAGGACTTCATCCTGAGATGACCATGAATGTTCATCTGGATGAATAGTTCAAGTCATGTGTCCAGAGAACTTCATCATGAGATGACCAGGATGAATCATCTCGATGATTAGTTTAACCCATGTGTCCAGAGGACTTCATCCTGGGATGAACGGGATGAATCATCTGGACAATCAGTGCAACTCAAGTGTTCAGAGAGCTTCGTCCAGGGACGAATGGTATATTTCGTCTGGACGAACAGTTCAAAGTGAGAATCCAGAAAGCATCGTCCAGGGACGAATATGGAAATTCGTTTGGACGATCAGGACTTAGAAAAAAATTTTCACTTCCTGTTCGTTCCATTGCTCTTCTGAGGGGATAACTGACCTGATCGTCCCGTACGAACTTGGTTCATCCCGTACGAACTTGGTTCATCCCGTGCGATCAGTATGATTTTTTAAAGATCTCTCCAAGTGTGTGTGTGCTAAACTACTAAATTACAATCATACTCTCTCAAACTCAATACAATGAAAAATATAAAATTCAATTTATAAACTATCTTATGCTGAATTTGATTTGAAGTCTTCTTTAGTCTGGAGTTTGATTTTTCTGAAATGTTAGTCCACACAAGAGCAAAAATAATTCTTCTAAAAAGTGTTAGGAGAATATAATACTTAAAACAATAATATTTGGAATCATCAAAACTATATAAGTTGCAAGAATGTAAAACATGCAAATAGCAACTCTCTTAACACTCCCCGCCTCTTGGTTAGCCTTGGGTTAGTTCATAAAAGTTTAACAACCTCATGAATTTTTAAGTGGTATTAGAGCGGGACTCATAAATTAAGTTTTAAAAAACTTTTAAAAAAAGATCAATGGCTGACTTTGTTAATCATAATACTATAGAAGAATACTCAATCACACGACCACATGTATTTGATAATATTTCTTTTAATTTTTGGAAAATTTCCATGTCTACCTTTTTACAATCAATTGAATATCGCATGTGGTTGTTAGTTCAGGAAGGATATTATGCACCTTCATGTTTAGTAAATGGCATTAAAATTGAAATAACTTTTTTTGAATGGAGTACATATGATAGAAATTTATTCCAACTGAATGCAAAATATTCCAACTATTTTTTTTATGCTTCCAGTAGATATGGCAACATCTTCATAAACTCATCATTCATGATCCAAGAGTTATGAGAACAAATGAAATGTTTGTCCTGAATCACTTGTAGTGATTTCATTGGTGATGATGTATTCCACCTTGCTAGTTGGCGCAATAATGATAGATGAAAGTTCAAGGATAATATCATTATTCACAGAAGTAGAAGCTCCTGAAAAACTACTTATTGGCAGAAAAGGCTCGAAGGTCCCCCCCCCCCCCCCCCCCCCCCCCCCCCCCTCTTAGTGAGCCTCGGGTTATTTTCTTAAGCTTTAACAACCTTCACGAACTTTAAGAGCTTGCCACCTTCCTATAGAATTAGAGCATAAGGCATATTAGGCCATTAAAGAATTAAATTTCAATCTTAAACAAGTTAAGGAAAAAAAGAGTAATATTGTTGAATGAGTTGGAGGAAATTAGAAATGGGGCTTATGAAAATGCTAAGATTAACAAAGAGAAAATTAAAAAATGGCATGATCATAAGCTTCGTAAGAAAAAATTTATCCCTAGATAAGAAGTTTTGCACTCCAATTCAAGATTAAAAATATTTACAAGAAAACTAAAATCAAGGTGGTCAGGTCTATTCATTATTATGAATCTATTTTTCTATGGAGTTGTTGAAATTTAGGATAAGAAAATCTTGAATATTTTTAAAGTCAATGACCATAGGTTGAACCCTTAATTAGGGGGAGACATAGATTGCTTGAGAAATATCACTACATTCGCTCATCCTCAAAAAGAATAATTGGTATAGTCTAGCTAAATATTATAAACTTGGCATTGATTCGAGGCAACCCCAATTATATTTTTCGTTTGAATTTCATTTTAATTATTTAGCTGTTTGTATATGTCAATTTACCTTTTTATGTTAATTAATGTGTTTAATTTTGTTTAAATTTTTTAGTTTTATGTAATTTATACTTGATTAAATTCTCATATCACTTAAACTATTAAAAATTATCTTCCACAAGCACTTGCACTGATTATTTTTTTAACCAAAATATAAATTATTATTAAAAAATAAGTTAATTTAAGAACAATAATAAAACCCTAGGTGATAATTTGAGTGAACAAAGCATAATAATTTCTAACTAGAAAATCATAATTATTTACTAAAGAAGATCATCTAAGTCATTAACTTGTTTTGAACTTAAAAACTATACACATTAGCACATACTACTGAATTGAAGAATGATTAGATGAGTTTAAGAAAAGGAAGGGTGTAGATTAAATTTATGAAGAACATAGTAAACTTCAATTTGGAATTATCTATCTTACTTAATCCTTAAATTTATATAAGTAATTCTAATCATACAATTAAAATTCAATACTTAAGCTATTCCCTGGAAAATTGAAATCATTATGGTCTCGATCATTCACTATGGTAAAAATAGTTTCTTATGGAGCTATGGAAATTAGGATATGAAAATTTTAAAAATTGTTAAAATAAATGGCCATACACTAAAACCTTATGTAGAGAGAGACATCGATTGAGTACAAAATATAACTGAATTGTTTCATCCTGAAACAAAAAAAATAGATAGACTTGCTCAAAAACTTGATGGGGGCGATGAAGTAACATATAGAATTGTGAAATGAATTAGGGCTCTATCAATCCCTAATAATTCTTAGGTTTTCTTTGACATATAAAAATTATATAATCTCCACTTAATATACACAAGTATTCATGTCGAATTACATAATATAATAATAAAGTAGAGTATTGATCACACGAGGAACATATGCTTACTTGCAAATACTAAAATTGTCTACTAAAATTATAACAATTATCCTACTAAATAAAAACAAAGTTTGTGGAGATTCAATCACCTAAATAAAATTAGATAAAGGTAATGAATACACTATAAGGATATAATATTTGGATTGATGAATGTAAATAATATATTCTTCCTAATGAATCTCTTTTAATGGTGATGTTATTCAAAGCATATGCATCCCTAGATCTTTGTCGATCATATGCTTGTAGGAATAAAGGATGTCTATTAACTTCCTATAGTTATATCATCTCCTTAAGAATTTGGTACATTTTATACCCTATACCTAGGCATGATGCATACTAACTCAATATTTCTAGTTAGGCTTTCTTCCCTCTGTCAAGGCCCCACATTACACTTAATTTTAATTGTTCATATGGCTACTTGTAATTTTGAAAACATCTTTTTAACCTTTTAAGAATAAGAGAATTTATTAGTATTATATATAATACTTACATCATCAATCCAAAATAAGAGAATGTAGCTAAACATGGAGTAAAATTGAAGCAAACTCATTTTTATTGATAGCGTAATAAAAAGAAAATGCAAGAGATAGATAACACTAGAAGGGTTCAAAGGATCTTCTTTATACTCTTTATCTTTACTTACATATTTTCTTTCACAAATATAAGACAAACACTCTAATGATGGTATATCAAGTACTTCTCTAAATTCCCTTAGTTGTCACGTTAAGGGAGCTTCAAAGAAGCACTTTGAATTTTACTTAAATTGTGTCTAAACTCTCCTACAAATATAATGCAATGATTATTTATAAGAAAACACAAAATAGGTGTCTGGTGCCGCGGTACTAGAAAGATCAATGCCACAAATCCCAATAAATGAACTAACATTATTGTATTCTTTTTCTAGTGTCGCTTTGATTCTTGCTGATGTGAATTGGTTACTTGGTGAACATTCACAATGCTTCGCTAAAAGATCATATCCTTCAGAAGTTAAAATTGCTACACTATAGCACTACTAACATTCAGACATTATGACATCGTGAGGGAAATTTGCTCCAAAATATTATGCATTGTGATGCAGCAGTGTTGGATAGTAGAGAACTCAGTAGCACAAAGTTGATATTTGATTGCTATGGCGCTACTCAACAGAGAAGTTGGCACTTCAATGTATATATTTTGACGCTTTGGCAATTTTTTTTATGGAGCTACGGTATTATTTATTCTGATGCCGTGACGTTATATGAAACTTAAAATTTTATGTCTTTTTTATATTTTTTATGCACAACACAACTAAAATAACACATTTTTACTTAAAATATAACAAATAAAATAACACATTATGTACATTTATTAAATTCTCCCCAGCTTAAATTTTTTCTTTTACTCAAGCAAATAGATATATTATATTCTAATTAAATAGTTAACCAAAGAAAAAAATTGATAATTTAGAATTACTAAAATAGAGGGCAGTACATGACTGTCTAGAAGTAGCAAAAATGAACAAGATTATAATTCTAGTTTAGAAAAAAATACTAATAATTACACAAATCAATCATCATTAATTTAATTTTACAAGTTTTAGATTTAATTATTAATTTTTAAAATTTTAAAGTGAATGATGTATTTTAAAGATTAGATATGTTTATAGTCAAAATTGAAACTTCATTAGTTCATCATCATATATACTTATTTTCTTATTTTATAATTTTTAAATTAAAGCATATGATTGAAATCAGATTCTAAGCTTTTAATTCATACCAATTTCTAAATATACTCTTCTTTTTTCTTTTTCTTCAATTTCTTTCTTTTTTTTTTCTTTTTAGAATTTTTTTTAAAGTTCTTTTTCTCTTTTATTTATGGAGTACATACTTAATGATTTTGAATATCCATTTTTACTTCGAACCCTTTTTACAATCTTAATGAGTTTAATGTAAGGACTTAATAAGATTACCATTTTCAAATTCGGATTGCTTATGATTTTCAATTTAATCTACTCATATCAAATCTTTAATTCTAATTATTCATTTTTATTTCAAAAATTAATAAATAAAGGTATAACTTTTAATTTCAAATTAAAATAATAATGTAAATTATCTAAGTCAGATAATTATTAGTTTCTTTTCCACTTTATGAAGCATAAATAGTGTTCATTTAAACTATGATCAAGGATTATATTATTATCCCATTTTTATATAATTTTTAATTATCATTTTAATATGGTTAATCAAATAATCAGAATACAAAAGCAATTACATTAAACATGAGGGGAATTTTAATGAAATATAAATATAAGAAACACAAGCAATAGTTAGCACTACACATATTTCCATATAAATAATAAAAGATGTATAAAATACTTGTTAAAAGAACATAACAAAATATAACATAATATAATATTGATTATAGGATAACTAGTACTCTAAGCATCATGCATAGAAAATTTGACTTCAAAAACCAGAACAACAAGTCATTTCCCAACTAAATGTACCAATTGCCCACATAAGTGCATTTCTTCTAAAATATACAAAAAAAAAAAAAATTCAAGATGCAAACACACATCCTCTATTCCTCCAAACTTTAGATTTCCTTATTCATCTAATCATATGGTTTCAATTTATACAACCATTGATCTTGAAAATTTTAAAAATTTTTTTTTTCTTGAATGCTTATGGTGTTATTAAGATGTACTCTAATAATGGAATATAGGCCTACCCATCAAGATTTAATTTTTGCATAGCAAAACTTCTTCTTATAATCAAATAGTATAATATCTTGACCAGGAACAAATTCATACTCTAAAACTTTACATTTATACATTTTCTTCATTTTCACCTTGTATCTTCTTGTATCCTCATGAACTTCATTATTGAACTTATGAAATTTATTGATGACAAGAGAAGTTTTCCTGTCAAGAAGAGAAAAGGAATCATTATTTTGCAAATATTCTTCACTCTTAATCTTAGAGGAGGAATGCCTTCACTTGATTCTATTCATTGCTTAAAGTTTAATTTCTAAGTAGAGAAAGATAACACTATATTCAAAAATTAATAATGATTGATAGCTACACTTCCAAAATATATTTTTTTTTTTAATTTTAAGTGAGAGTAAGTTTTAAAATTTGAATATTCAAACCACTTAGCACAACTTAGTGTTGCGGTACTAATGGTAACACAGTGACGCTTCACATTTCTAAAACATTTTTTAGATGAAATTAAACAACCCTACCTAAATATATAAACTATAAATTTGGTTGCCTCCCATGAAGCGTTAAGTTTTTAGTCTTCAATCAGTCTTAATAACTAACTAAACCTAAATTTGGGTTGCCTCGTATACAGCGCTAAGTTTATAGTCTTCAGCTAGACATGCCTATATTTTTTCAGTTTAGCTAGGGTACATTATTTCCATTATTTAATTGACTTCCATTAAGAATTTTTTCTTTTTCTATGGTATTTATTTTATAATTATTAGGTAAAGATCCAAGTTGTCTACTACGGATTCAAAATTGTGAGTTGACTTAATTTAGTTTCTGGAATTTTAGTAGAAGCAGCTTGAATTTGCAGTTGAGTTCCTAACTACATAACTACATCTTCCAATATTATTTTCTTTTTTTCTAAATTGATTGTTTTGATTAAATTTTAGAGGATTTGTAATTCTAGGTTTAATTATAGGTTGTTAAGAACTTCTTCAACTTAATCCTTGATTACTTTGCCCATTATTCCATTGATTACTACCACCCATATTATTTGACAAATTAAAATTAGGGTGATTCCTCCAATCTAGATTATATCTATTTGAATATGGATTATTTTTTCTTTCAATTACATTAATCTGTTCAATCCCTTGCATATAATTATCAATTAAGTTTTGATCTCCTAAGATCTCTACACTTATTCAAGGATTTATTCCTCTGATATTCATTTTTTTAGAAATAGCTAAAACTTGTGCACTTAAATTTAATAAAACATTCCATTCATAAATTCTAGTTACTTTTTTAGGATTTACCTTATGAGCAACCTACTTTTTTTTTTTTTTATGAGCAAGCTACTAAAAATTATTATTAGTCATTTTCTTTATTAATTCATAAGCTTCCTCAAATGGCTTAGACATCAATAATCCTCCAGCTACAGTATCAAGGCTCTAATAGATCCTACTAATCCATTATAAAATATTTATATTATCAATCAATTAGGTAATGCATAATGCAACCATTTTCTAAGCTTTTCCTTAAATCTTTTCCAACACTCAAAAATAGATTCTCCTTTAAACTAAGAAAAAGAAGTTTTGTCATTTCTGAGTTTGGAAGTTTTTAAAGGTGGAAAATATTTAGCGATAAACTTATGAGTCAATTCATTCCAAGTGATTATAGAGCTTGGAGATAAAGAGCTCAACAACATTTTAGCTTTATCTCTTAGAGAAAAAGGAAATAATATAATAGCATCATCACTGACATCATTGTACTTAAATACTACATAAATTCTTAAGAAACTAGCTAAATGTAAATTGGAAACTTTCATAGAAGTTCCCCCAAATTGAAAGTTTAGAACCATTTGACTGATTATTGATTTTACTTCAAAATTGTTAACATGGATTGTACGTATATTTATACTCCGATGAATACTGTCAAATAAAGGATTTACATAATATTTAAGAGGTATAGAATGATTTTTCTCTAATAGAAAATTGGCAATTTTCAATATCTTTTTGTTTTCCTAATTTTTGGAAGTGTTCTCTCAATTTCATGATCAAATGACAACAATTCCTTTCTAAGGCTATAAAGCATGCGACCATAAATACACAAAGAATCAAAATAAAAAAAATAATAATAAAAAAGTAATTAGGTCTAACTATGTAATTAATTCAATAATATAGTAAAAAAATTCAAAAAGTAAATACTTCACTGACAATGGTGCCGAAAACTTGATGGGGGTAGTAGAGTAACCTATAGAATTATGAAATAAATTAGGGCTCTATTAATCGCTTAAGTTTTTTTGATATATATAAATTATAAAATCCCCACTTAATATACTCATATATAGGTGTCAAATCAAGTAATATAGTGATAGATTAGAGTATCAATTCCACGAGGAAGATTTGCTCACTTGCAAATGCTAGTACTATCTACTCAAATTAAATAATAATTATCCTACTCGATAAAAATAAAGGTTGTGGAGATTCAGTCAGTTAAATAAACTTAGATAAAGATAATGAATATATTGTATGGATATAATATTTTGGATTGATGAATGTAAATAAAATATTTTTCCTAATGAATCTCTTTTAATGGTGATGTTATTCAAAACATATGCATCCCTAGATCTCTATTGAGCATGTAAGAATAAATGATGTCTATCAACTTCCTATGGATATATCATCTCCTTAAGAATTTAGTAAATTTCATACCTATGCCTAGGCCTGATATATACAAATCAATATTCCTAATTATACTTGCTTCCTTCCATCAAGGCCCCACATTACATCTAATGTTAACTACATATGGCCACCATGTGCATTAAATGAAGATTTTGTAATATTAAAAATACCTTTTTAATCTTTTAAGGAATAAGATAATTTATTATTACTATATATGATACATCATCAATAAAAAATAAGAAAATTTAACCATACATGGAGTAGAATTAAAGCAAACTCATTTTCATTGATGGCATGATAGAAAGATAATATAAGAGATAGATATCACCAGAAGAGTTCAATGGATATCCTCTACACTTCTTCTCTTTACTTACATATTTGCTTTCACAAATATAAACCAAACACTCTAATGATGGTACCAAGTACTTCTCTAAATTCCACTTAGTTGTCACCCTAAGGGAGTTTCAAAAAATTACTTTGAATTGGACTGAAATTATCTAAGTGGTTCAACTCTCTTATAAACATAACGCAATGACTATTTATAAGAAAACACAAAATAGGTGTTTGGCATTATGGTGTTAGAAAGATCTTTGCCACTGCACCCAATAAATGAACTAACATTTTTGTGCTCTTCTTTTGGTGATGTCATGGTACTTGATGATGTGGATCAATTATTTGATGAGCAATCACATCGCTTCACTAATAGATCATATCCTTGGGGAGTTACAACAGCTACATTATGGTGCTGTTCACTTTTAGATGTTGCAATTCCATGAGGGAAATTTGGGGGCCAAGGTGTTATGGATTATGACACAAAGACACTGAACAATAAAGAAACAGATGCCTCAAACGTTATATTTAACTATTGCTATGCTGCTCGACAGATAATTCGGTGTTGCATTATTCATATTTTATCGCTTCAATGGTGTCTGTGATGGCACTATGATATTATTTATTCTGACGCAGTGTCGCTATAAGAAACTTAGAATTTTATGGATTTTTGTATTTTTTTCTATATAATATAACTAAAATAAAACATTTTCATTGAAAATATAACACATAAACTAACACATTATTTATACTTATCAAGGCACTATCCTTATTATATGTGATAACACTAGTGTTATTTGCATTTCAAAGAATTCAATCCAAAATTCTTACATACAATATAATTATATTAAACATCATTTCATCATAAATTATATAGTAAAAGGGATATAAAAATGAATCATGTAGCTACTAAAAATTAATTGGCAGACATCTTTATAAAACCCCTCAATTATGAGACTTTTAGTATATTTAGGACTAGACTAGGTTTGATTGATATAAATGCTTAAAGATAATGGGATAAGGATATAGAAAAAATTAGTGTATGTTTGATTGGTTATATTATATGTTTGTGTTTATGAGTGCGTGCATCTATTTATTTTTATTTATGTTTTATTGTATGATAGATTATTTGTGAAATTTGCTCTTAGATTTTTTTTTGTCATCACTCACAAAAGTAAAATTTGCTCTCATCATACTGTATGATTTACTTTGTACTATACAAACTTCTCACAAAAGACTTGTAATGAACATATGATGTAAATGGCGGTTCACCAACAGCCTACTTATGATTAAAAGAATAAGAATGATGTATCTACGATAAGTATGACAATACACTCATTGAAGGAGTGTCACAATCCACTTATCGAAAGGGGACATGATGCTTGTGATGAATATATTAGTCAACATGTTCGTGATACATATAATGGGCTATCCACTTGCTCAAGTCCAAGAGATTTATGGTTAATGAAGCATCTTGCTTACAATGATGGATGAGTAGCCACTACAAATAGTGACAGCATATATGTGATAACTGCAAAGATACTTTCATACCCAACAATAATTAAACACCTGGCAGATGAGTCCCCTAGAGATGAAGGAGGTTGGCACGCAACAAATGTAACAAGTTACAATGTGTACAGCAAATCACCTCCAAAGATAACAAAAAGCTTGCAAACATAAGTATCATGTGACAAATGATGCAATATATTCGTGAGCAAGGTGTGAAGGGCAATTAGCAGATGAAACAACTATTTTACAACACTCCCGCAATCAACATTAAGACACATTCAAGCACATTAATCCGCATGTAATCAAGAGTGAAAGATCTACAATACATACAAGTTCTCTACAAATACAGAAGCAGTAATAGCAAGTGTACTAGAAAGACCAAAGACCACATCAAAATGCATAAAGAATGTGACAAATGTAGGTTCCTATGAGTTTATGTAAGAAATCCGCTATACACTTAGGATGATGTCTACAAGAAGGATATAAGGGAACTACAATAGATAGTAATATGATCTACTAGTGAAAGTAGGAGATTCGTTAGTACACAACCATTTGTAGAAAATGACAAATAGTGCACAATAGTCTACATATATAAAACATGAAGATAACATGTACAATGTCATGCCACCAGATTACAAGCGAACATAAGGCACTTACGAGCATCCAAATATAATGCTACATTCAAATGGTGGTCACCCACAAAACTGAGCATCGTCAAATATCTCAAAATGTCCCCGCACGTACACTATAATATGTATGCACATATATACACAAAAAGAAGGTAAGTGCAATCATAAAACCTGTATAGATTTCGATAAGCGTGTTATTTGTACACACGTGATATCTAGGGATGGCGCATAGGTCCATAAATGAATATAGTTTCAGCCGATCCATCTATATGGATAAATAGGAGTCGATACGACTCGAATTATCAAACAGATATACGATCAGGGTGTTTACTAGAATATTTATTTCATACATTCATATAAGGCCTTTAAGATATATGAAAAAAGAAATTCAACAGCCAAAACATAAAGCTTGTGGACCCAATCCTCTGTCGACCCGCATATAGAGTTGACAGGGTCCAATCAATAAAATGCAATAACCCCATACACACCGATGATGGTCATGTTGACTACAGATCTCAATCAATGGGATTAAATTCAAATAATTCAAATACCTTCCAAGCTCTGCCCAAATACCCACAAATAATCCAAAAATCTCAAAAAAAAAATTCAAAAATATTTAAATTTTGAAATTCAACTATCAATCAAATAAAATTCATCCACCTTTCACAATAGTTTATCGGGTAGAAAACGTGAAATTTACTTCAGCTAACATAGAGCTAATGCCTAGTCAAAAATATCACTATGATACATTCTTAAATAATCTCCTACTAGTAAGAACATGGTACGTGTCCTATAAACGATAATTTTGCCACCAAATGGTACCGCAGGATAAATGCTTATGACCTGAGGCCCTCTATATCGAATGATTTTGCCGCCAAACGGCACCACTAAATTATGGTTATGTCTAGAGCCAATGCGTTCCTTCGTGGCATCAAATTCTTGATATACTAATCAATAGGGTATAATCGATATGGAACAAAGCTCTATGTTAGCTAAGATGGATTCAAATTTATCCCCTTAGACAAATATCCATCCCAGGTCTACAAAGTACCCTTGGACAACACAACCATGGCTTCCGACAAAGATCCTTCTGTTAGGTTGGGTCGACTACCTCCTCTGACTAAGTAGACCATGATGTCCTAGGGAGACGGAACCATAGGATCTTCATGTAGTTCATCATTCATTTCCCCACCATCTGCTTTAAGTGTAAGATGGTGAAATTTCTAGTTTGAATATCAAATCTTCAAATTCCTAAGCCCAAGCTACTACTATATACCAGATAACACGTATCTCTACGTTGGTCGACGACTAGCCTTAATCGAAAGCTCTCTAGTTATCGAGAGGGGTAATTAACTATAGGGGCTTGCGCATATAGGAAACCAGAACTCATAACATAAAGTCCTCACAAAATGAGGGCGAAATCTTTGGATAGTATCTTATCTACAAACTCATCTGCCTTCCTAAAATTTACCCCGCAACTTAAATCGTTAAAACTCCCTCGACAAAAAGCAGCGGGGGATGACGAGGCCAAATTTTTGGAGCTCACAAATCAAGTATAAAAAAGATACTAGGGAGAATATATCATAACTAATACTTGCAAATCAGTAGAATACTCTCAAGAGTGATTAGTTTTAAAAGTTCTTTCAACTATTTGATAGAATTATTACCCACAAATATCTTTTTATTTTCTTCTAAAAAATTTCTTAGCTCATAGAATGTCTTTCTTTTTGTGAAAAGCAATTTTTTTTAATCAAACTCATCTTATAGGAGAGATCTCTCAACTGGAATCTAAATTTGATTAAGAAAAAAGTTTCATCTTGGCATCCCTACAACATTGATCCCAAAAAATCCAAGATTCATACTATTTAAAGACTAAGAAAGAAAAAGTAAGCCCAAATAGAATCTTCGGTAAGCTCAAGATTCAGAATTATTACCAAGTAGTAATAATTAACCGACCACTACTCATTTCTATCCCATCTTTTAATATACATCCTTTCATAATTGTTCTCCCTCACATAAATCCTTCCTAGCAAATATTAACACCAATTCCATTCGAATATCACAAATCCTATTTAAGGCACAATTGAAAATAAGAGATGGATGCCTAAAAAACTAAAATCGAACTAGGATTTTTTGAACTGCTGAAAGAAAAAAAAAAAAAAGTAAAATAGTATGATGCAAGTGATTTTTTTTTATAAAATATAATACAAATAGTAGTCTAGAAAGTCACAAGGCAAGATATTAATAGTTAAAAGGTATAATTAATACCATAGAATTAGCTACCAAGAAACATTTGCTCTTGTTTCAAGAAATGAATACAATTCACATACCATTTTTTTAGCACTAATATCAGCTGGTCTATGTAATGTTATGAAGTGAAGAATGCCTTCTTATATGGAGATGTTGAAAATCTACATAGATCTTTCACCATGATTCGATAGCTCATTCACGAAGAACAAGAAGTGCAATTTGAAAAAGGCCCTAAATGAACTTTTAGTAGTCCCCCAAGAGCATGATTTGGCATATTTACAGAAGCCATAATTAAAGGGAGTCATACCTCTTCCAAACACTCCACTAATAGTAAGATATCAATTTTTATTATATATGATGACAACATAATTACAATTGGTTCTTGTAATAAAGAATGGGAGACCCTCAGAAGAAAGCTTGCCAAAACAATTGAGATCAAAGAGTTGGACAAAAATTCTTCTTGGATATACATCAGTAGTTCAATCAGAACAAAAAAATATTTTTTCTCTTAACAAAAATATGTTGTGGATCTACAAGAAGAGATAAAAATAATTAATAGCAAATCTTGTAAAACCCTAACTGAATCAGGTCAAAAGTTAGATGCTAATGGATCATAAATACACATGATAATATAAATGATTAGTTGAAAAACTTATCTATCCTATTCATCTAAATATTGCTTTTGCAATAAGTCCCTTCAATCAAAACACTCACAAACCCAAAGGTATCATCCTCAAGCAACTTACCGAGTTCTCAACTGAAGAGAAGGAACATAAAGTGAGAATGGGATCATTATTAAAGCGCAAAGCCAAGCTGAACTACAAAAAAGTTAGCAAAACTAACAAATGTTGGATTAATCAGAAGAGACCGTACCTGCAACTGAAGAGAAGGAATGAATCAAATGAAAAGTGAAGGTTGAGAAGAGGGAACATAAAGTGAGAATGGGATCATTATCCACATCTTGTTGAATTTTTAAAACAAAAAAAAAGACCAAGAATTTTTGGTGTAAAATATTCGAATGTTCTATAACTAAAAAATAAACCTAATAGTCAGACTAGTTTTACTGATCAACAGAATTAAAATGAATAGATAATGGAGCAAAATATAATAAAAAATATATTTCGGTCAGGTACAGAATAAAAACCTATCTTCCCATTATGGCCATAAGCTCTACATTAACTTAAAAATTTTATAATGTTCTATTCAGAGTCAGGATCACCGTCCACAATATCTGGCAATGAATCCAAGGAAAAAGAGTCCGAATCATAAGATAACATTGCATCCTTTCCCTTGTACAAACTTCTAGGACTAGAATCTTCTTTAATCTTGCCAATTGAGAGGTCAGGAGCATTGCTGCCATGGTTGCTCATATTTACAGGTATGTTCACGAGACTCTCACTTTTCCATAGCGTCATCTCTGCAGCAAATACTGCAGAATTTCCTTGGCCAAAATCCATCTTATTGTGAGAAGAATTGTGGAAGCTAATCTCGTTTCTAGGCGTAGATTCTTCAGTTTTCTCTTTATCAATAGTAGTTTCACCACTGCCAAAGCCTTCCATCTCTACACCAACATTTTGTGAAAATTTGTCTTCATACTCTAAAACATGATGACTGACTTCTGAATTATTAGCCAAAGGTTTCTCCATAATATCTTCAGAATTGTGTTTATCATTCAGATTTCTGTTCTCTAATGAAGTTGGTCCCTCCTCATCAAACGAACCGCTGGATAGTTCTTCTTCATCCTCTTCATCAAGGAGTCCTAAATCACCTTTTGAGAAAGAAGGGAGGTTTGTTTTAGTACTATTGTTAAAGTTACCGCTTGCAAAACTCTGGTTGAATCCTTCACCAACTGATAGATTATTGGGAGGGGGATGGTCCTCAAGTGGCAGAGAACGAGGATGTATGAGAACTTCAAGAGCAAGAAGGGCATGTGCACAGAAGGTAGCTATCTTTGATCCAGTTTCCTGCCTTCCTGTAGTATAATTTCCACAGGAATCATTGGAATGAGAAAACAAAAGCATTTACAAGATTTTCTTGTGTGTTGAAAAACTAGCTTTTAACTTCGATGATGTGCTAATTGATGGACCTTAACGAGATAAAACAAAACAAGATCCGAGAACTGTAGTTGTTAGATTTGTTAAGATCTATATGTTTTTTACAAAATTCATTATATTAAATTATTCATTAGAGCAAATAGCGACAAACACTAAAACTCCAATATGACAGTATCGAGGCAATGAATATAGAAAATTTAGATGGAAGGTTTGGAGAAAGCAGGGTGAGCTAAATCGCAAGTTGAAATAATCATTTAAAAGGAAAAAAAACACTAAAGTCCTCTTAAAGCACTACATCATACTCAAAATTACACCAAATATTGAACAAAGAGTTATAAAGGTCATTATCAATGATGGATCCAAAGGGCAATGTATAGTTAAATAATCAATTGAACTAGTAAAATTGATCATGCTACTTGAAAGTTTAAAAACCTAGTTGATGGCATTATTACCTCTTCGAAATAGATCAAGACCTTGGGATAAATATGGAGATCGAGTATGAGTTGGTGAAAGAAGAGATGCTAGCAGCACCTCCAAGGTTGCTAACTGATAATCAACAAAAGAGGATTCATCTTTCAATAAAACACAACCTGTTTTCATTCGCCCAGCTTGAATCAAAAGCATTCGTAGCCACAATTATCACCAGAAAATCAACATCTGGACGCCAGCACTCAGATTTCAACGAACCACCCTGTTAAGTTTCATAAGTAGTGATTGAAACCAAAATACAAAAGACAGGAAAAGGATGCGGTAAGTTGATTTCAAATACCATAAGCAAAGTGATATATGAAAAAGTAAATCATATGGATCACTGGAATTTAAAAAAATTGGGGTGAAATGTAAAATGTTAAAAAATGAGGGCTAGGGCTGTCAATTCGTGTCGGCGGGTCGTGTTCGGGTCAGACCCGAATTTGACCAGGTTGTACCTAGCCCGACCCGGACACGACCCGAAACAAGTTTCGGGTCAATTCTCTAGACCCGAACCCGACCCGAATCGGGTTCGGGTCAACACGAACCGACACGGAAAATGTTTAATCGTCTTTTTCAATGTCAACTAAAACAGGAGCATTTCCTACTTCCACATTCTCAATGAATGGAGTACTTTCTACCACTATGTTAGAATCCTCCATCTGTTCAACAACAACATTATATAAACAACTATTCAATCATAAAGCACAAACTAATATTGTAATACATGGCTCCACCCTCCAACAACAATAATGTATAAAAAACTATGACAAATGTACAATAACATTAAATAGCATTTAAATGTTTAAGCTAAAAGCCCAAGGCTACAACCTATATAAGGACCACAGGTTACTCCATAGTCCACACAACCACACTCCCCAGGACCACAATAGCACAGCAAACGGCTACAGCTAAAAGCCTAAGATCAACTAAAAATCAGTCCACAGCCACAACCAAAAGAAATAACTTAAGTCTTAAACAAAGCTAAAAGCCTAAAATCAATTACATAACGACAACGACGACGAACAGATGATGAACATGAACAGAGTGACAAAGGGTGAAAGGGATTTCGGTTAAACTCAAATATTGTTAATAATGTAGTCAAACATAAACAAAATCTTGAAAATCAGTACAAAATAAAGGAAATAAGTGATAATCAACTCTAGGATTTGCTAATCGCGAAACCTTCACGGCATCACCTAGAGTTTCTGCTTGAGAAATGAGAAACTCATAATAAAGAAAAAAAAATCTTGCCATTTGCCAAGCAATAATCCTATCTAAACATTATATCCAAAAGATAAAAAGAAAATTCCGGTTCTCAGTATATAACGACATGGGGAGAAAACGAGACTTCTAGGGGAGAAGGAGACTTAAAATCAGAATTCATCACCTGCGATTCTTGCGAAATAGATCAAACAACAACCGCTAAATCACGGAGAAGGAAGAGGAAACTTAGGAAAGGCGGAAAATTAGGGCAATTGGGCAAGGGCCACCACTCTCCAGCACGCAGCTAACTCAAAGTCTCAAAGTTTCGAACCGAAATGACGGAATTGCTGAAATCTAAATGGGATAAGTAATTATTTAAGCCTTGATTCAATGACGCCTTGAGTCCATAACCCGCGGTTCCGTGTGTAGCGGCGAACTCGAGCAGTCGAGCAACCGAGTCAAATTAATACGGGTTGACATCAGGTCATCCTCATGTTTCTGGGTTGACCCGAACACGACACAATAAAAAACGGGTCATTTTCTCTGACCCGAACACGACTCGTTCACTACCCGGGTTGACCCGAACACGGATTTTTCCGTGTCATTTCCGAGTCGTGTTTCGGGTCGTGTCGAATATTGACAGACCTGATGAGGGCCTAGAAAGTGGGTAATGAACTTTTTAAATTTTGTTATATTGCACAAACACGTATCATATAATGCAGAAAAAAAAATGTGGGCATAGTTCTACTTTAAGCCCATTAAGACAACAAAAGATGGATGTTTTTCAGATATGAAAAGCTGAAACTCATATACCTTTGGAATGTATCATTGAACATTTCTTGCTTGAACCAATTTTAAATTCAGAAAGAAGTTCCAATTTTCCTTAAAATTTCTTATATATAAGTAAAATAATTAGCCGAAACTATTTGCATATATCATGACCATTCCTAAACATCCGTTATGTGATGAAAGATTTGCTGTCCATCCTAATGAAATGCAAAGCTGGAATCAGCTAACACTTAAAATTGTCAAAGTTAAACAGCAAAGATTTTCAACACAACTAAGGTCAGAGAGATGCTTATAACTTTATTTTTAAAAAGAAATTTCGCCACTACATTCGTACCATTGTAAGAAGAGCTTCCAATGCTTTTAGTGCAGCAATCTTCACAGAAAGAGGAGCTTGTGATTTCTTGCTGCAAGTCTTAACGCTTAAATCAACACCATTGGAATGTTCCACTGGAATTACTGAGGCATCACGTTTCCTCTTCTTGTGGTAATTTTGTCGAAATGTCCCACCAACTAAGATAGATGATTGCATATTGGAAAGCATTGCACTACTCCCAAGCTCAAGGTTATCAGTAAGGTCAGCAAAAGCATTATTAATTACTTCTTGAGCAAGGTAAAGAGACATTCCTGATCAAGGTCAAAGTTCAAGAGTTAATCATAATCATTTATTTATAAAAGTAGATAGCATTTTTTATAACAATCTAATTAAGGATTACCCATTCCTTAAGAAATAATAGAAACCAGTCACTTATAAAGATAGCTAAATAGTTAGCATTTCGTCCTTGAATGTTTTTTTAACTAAGAACAATATTAAAGATTGGAAACTGAGAATCACATTGGAAAACAAATGAGGTAAGCATACCAACACCCATTGAGATCAGTAGCATCTGCACTATAGAGTATACTTTTCTTCTTATTGACGGCATCCTAGCTCTCCTGAAATATTCAGTGAGGAGCCGCACAACATTGGCACCATGTGGCAAGAGTTGGCTGCAGCCATAGATTGCATTTTTAAGTGAGAGCAAATTTATAAAGTAAACTTCATGCAGGATTGTAGTTCAAGGCAGAATTAACTACATCAGAACAAATGTCTGGAAATCATCAAAGCCTATTCAAAAAAATAATAATAAGATAACTTCATTCACTAATGGCACAACATAATCTTACTTTCGGTAAAGAAAAAAAGGCCATTAATATTTCCACAGAGTATAACTACACAGCATAAACACAAACTCTACCAATATTAATAAAAATTTGAGGAAAATGAAATAGTGGGTTTAAAAGAAAAACTGATATTCAAGTGGCTAAAATGTGCATTACATTGCTACTGCTACACCTAATCAGAAAGGGGAAAAAAATCACTTAAAAACAAGATTACCCATGTGAGTTGAAAGAACTAATCAAAAGATACATAAAACTCTTACCTTCGTAAACCTTTAATAATAGCAATAAGAAAATCCAAGCAACCAAGATGAAGGGCTGGAAGCACTGCACAAAGAAGTTCCTGATGCGTGGAAGTGATCAAAGGAAACAAAGTTCCATGAAAAGAACCATCCACTTGAAGCACTCTCCTAACTGTAGCTATCAAAGGGCGCACAGGAATGGACACCTATAAAAAGGAGGCGTTAAAAATCTGATGTAATAAAATGTTAAGAAATTAACACAAATAATCTAACAAAATTTGAGAAAAATGTCAAAGCAAGCAATTTCTATGGAACCATTTTAATCTCAATTATTTAATATGTTAAATTTAATCACTTGATCAGTCAATGATCCAAAATAGTTCATTTACAGGATTATTTGGATAAAAGTTGATAAATTTAAGGAGGAATTTTGGATTAGATTTAAAGAGTTAAGAGTCTAAATTGAACATATTAGCTAGTCTGGGACTAAAACACCCCTAAACTAGTACAAGATCAAATTTGACTTTTTTTTCAATAAAATATATTAAAATACTCAAGCATATTCATAAATGTCAAAGAATGTATCTACCCTCCTATGAATATTTTGATGTATAAATTTCAAATATCATATCAAAACAATCCATTTTGCTAAATAAATTTACGCTAGTGTGTTTAAAAAAATTTAGAATTACTTGATCATGAATAGGATACATTAAAATATAGGTACAAGCACACACATATTCACAAGGCACACAATTATGCGTGCATACACAGATATATCATCTCAAATGCAAGATCAAAGCAGCTAATTCCATTTAAAACCATTAAAATTAGTGGAATGAGGTTTCTATAATTTTTCAAAATCATTTAATCTTTAATTGAATACATCAAAATTTTACAATAAATGAATTTGATTAACTGATAAAATATATGTGATATCAAAGTGTCAAGATTATAAAGAGGCTTAGAATCAAATGCATCTTCAATACTTGATATATCTAGAATGTATTGAAAAATTTTAATTTGGTTAAACAAGGGTAAAATAAAATTTCTAATAGGATTTCTATTTGTTTCACAACCATTCTTGTGTTTATCATATGCTGCAGTAATCGTTGAAACATCATAAAATTTAATGAAACTTGATCCAAGTGAATCTTAATTAGTGTGATCTTGAGTAATGAAGATAACATAAAGTAATGGATGAAATTGGGAGAATAGTCATTCGCTTCCTAGAAGTAGAAAAATCTTCTCCTCCTTTTAAAATTTCAATGTCGACCTCAAAATATATGATTAAAATCATTCATTATCTTTAACATCATAAAGGCAAGTGGCACATGTGATTTCAAGAACTTTTAAGATCCTTCATTCATCAATTGGATGCACTAAAATTTTCTCAATAGCAGACTCTAATTCATAAGAAGATTATTGTGATTTTAAAACAAAAAAACCTTCAAACGAGGCGAAATTAATCCATGACTTGTTGATGAAATTTATGGTGCATTTGAATTTTTATTTTTGAAATAGTGAAATACACAAGTAAATAATATTGTTGTCAGGTATCAAATCCTGAATGAGAAAAGTGAATGATTGCGTGAGATTGTCGACAGCCTGCATAAAATTTGTCAAATAATAATAGCATGAATCATTTAATACATTGTATTAATATTAGAGCTTTCCTTGAAAGCGATGTGGTGGATGGCCTTAATACAACAAGAAGTGTGCAACGGCCGCTGCACCAATGCTCAGGTGCAGTATTCAATAAGCAAAGGTTCCCACATCATGGATGGATATGGGCTAAGAAGCTAGTTCATAAAAGTAAAATTAGCATATGAACATGCAATATATACTCACTTAAAGCCAATTTAATGAAATTAATAGATATTATGATTCATAGGAAGATAAATATTATATGCATTCAAAAAACAAAATGGGTTGGAAAGAAGCCTAAGGAGCTTTATAATTTAGAATTTAACATATGATATTCAGGTAGGACACATATTAGAAATTGTGCATGTGTGATTATAAATAAGAGTTTGAAGGATAATGTTGTAGAAATTAATAAAATTAGATATAAAATTATAGTTTTAAAGATTGCACTACTAATATTATTAATATTATAGGTGTTTATGTTACTCTAGTAGATTTGAAGATGTATTGAAGGGGATTTAAATGAACATTTGGTAGAGTGGTATAATATTTTAAAAATATTTATGATGACTATGAGTTTGAGCGATAAATAAAGGTGGTAGGACTATATTAGATTTTACTCTAATTTATAATTTTGTAATTTCTAGAAATTTATTTAAAAGGAAGAAAGGAGCATCTCATCACTTATGAGAATTGATATAGTAAAATTGAGATTGATTATTTTCTTATAATAAAAGAAAATCATTTAGATTGCAAAGATTACAAAGTTATTTCTAGTAAAATTTAGTTTTAAACTTTAATATGAAGAGGCAAAAAATGAAAAATAAAATAAAAATATTATCCTAAGATTAGAAGAGAGCATTTAAAAAATGCTAATAAAAATAGTTTTTAAAATTCATGATCTCAAGATTTTAATTGTGCATGAGAAAATTAATGTTATATGAAAAAAATAATAAATGATATTATGAATATTGTAAAGTATATGTTTGGAGTATCAAAAGAAAAAGCTCCAAATAACAAAATAATTAATAGTAAAATTAAAATGTGCAAAAAAAAAAAGGAAAAAATAAGAAGCTTTTTTATAAAATTTAGTTTAGATGTAAAAACTTAGAAAATTGTGAAAGATATAGAAGAGCTTATAAGGAATCTAAGAAATAATATGTGATGTAAATAATTTAGCTTTTAATGATTTATATAATAGACTAAATACTAAGGATAAAAGATATAAAGTTAGCCAAGCAAAGAGATAAAAGAAGTAAGAATTTAGTTCAAGTGAAATGAATTAAAGATGAATATCAAAAAGTACTTTTATTAAAAAAAATATTCAACATAGGTGGATGGGATGTTTTAATAAACTTTCAATGAAAATTATGAAAATATAATTAACTTTAGTGAACTTAGCACCTTAAATAAAAAATAGAGATTAACTTTGTTATCATCGCATTAATAAAATCAAAGTTAGAGAGGATTTAAAGAGAATGAAGTGTGAAAAAATAATTGGATAGGATGATAATCTCATTGCGATATGTAAAATATTTAAGAGATGAAAGAATTTCTTGGCTTATTAATTTTTTTCAATATTATTTTAAAGACTTAAAAAATATCAGATGAGTGGAGGAGTGTGTTGATTCTTATTTTTAAGAATAAAGGTGATGTACAAATGTTTGTGAATTATAGAGGATAAATTAATGTGTCATATATTAAAACTATGGGAGAGAGTAATTGAGCATAGGATATGACATGATACTAATGTTTCTCAAAATTAATTTGGATTCATTTTGGGCAAGTCTAGTATGGAAGTTATACATTTATTAAAATGTGTGATGGAGAAGTATAGAAAGAATAAGAAGTTTCTACATATAATATTTATTAATTCAGAGAAATCATAGGATAAAGTTCGAAGAGAAATGCTTTGGAGAATTCTAGAAGAAAATGAGTTAAAAATATTTATATTCAAGTCATTAAGGATGTATATGTAGGAGTTATTACTTGTGTTCAAATACAAGGTGGTTTGACGAAGCATTTTTCTATTTCAGTTAAATTACATCAAAGATCAATTTTAAGCATGTATCTTTTTGGTTAGACATGGATGTTCTTACAAGACATTTGGAAGAGGATGTACCCTAGTGTATGCTTTTTGTTGATTATATTCTTCTTGTTGATAAGACTAGAGAGGGTATTGAAGGAAAACTTGAACTTATGGAGATCAACCTTAGAGTTTAAGGATTTTTATTTGAGTAGATCTAAAATTGAATACATGGAGTGTAATTTTAATAGTAATAGATATAGTGGCAGCTTCGGGTAATTAAGTCATTAAAAAGAGTACGATTCTACATATCTTAGGTCTATTGTATAAAGTGATGATGAAATAGATTGGTATATTATTAGTAGAATTTAAGATGGATGGTTGAAGTGGAGAGATGCATCGAGCTTGTTGTGTGATAGAAAAGTGCTACTCAAACTTGAGGGGAAATTTTATAAGATGATGTTGAGACATGCAATGCCTATTGGTGCATAATATTGATCATTAAAAGAGAAGCATAATTAAATTAAGTGATGTAGAAATGAGGATACTCAAGTGGTTGATCAGCTTTACACTTAGAGACATAATATGAAATAAGTATATACATGAAAATATTGGAGTAGCTTTAGTGGCAGATAAGATATAGAGAGAGTCGTCTTAGATGGTTTGGTTACATAAAACATTAGCCTTCTGATGACCTGATTAGAAGAGTGTATGTATTAGTTATGGCATATGTTAAGAAAAGTATATTTTGACCTAAAAAGGCTTGATTAGAAAGTATTAGAAATAACATTTTCATCATATTTCAATGAGAATTTGACTCTTAATAGAACATATTGGAGAAAAAATGATTCATGTAGCCGACCACAAATAATGGGTTGTTGTTGTCATGAAATACACAAGTAAAACCTTGAATTTTAACAGGGGGTTTCAAAATTATCATACTTTTAATTTAAGTGTTTGATGAATGATTAAATTACTCCAAAAATAGGTGAAGCTCAATTCATAAGTAACTTTCACTTTTTTGATCATATAAGGAGAACATCGACTCTTTAATCTCTTCTCACACAGCCAAATGAGTCAAGCGATGAAAGATAGATTAAATTCATGGCATACCGGAAAAGGATAAGGATTAGTGAGCATAACACAGCAAGAATGCATTAGAGTAGTCACTCTGGGAACTAGTAATTCACTTAGTCTTCTGGTTGCTGGTTCAAATGCTTCTCCTGGCAATGTTTGGCCTCCCAAAGGGGGTGGGGGATCCTTGCCTGGAGGAACTATCATTCTCATTACCTCAGAACTTTTCTTTTCTAGAAAATAAGATAATATATGTTACTTAAGATGTAAAGACCGATAATAGATTCAATAAAGGTGGGGAATTTGCACCTTCTTCAAGTCCCTGGAAAGCATCAGTGAGAATTGAATTTATGGCTATAAGAATCTTCTCAATAATCAAACAGAAGCTTTCTTCATCTCCTTTCACCTTAGGAAGTATTGCTAAGCCAAGGGAAAATTTCTGAGAAAACGGTCACAAAATATTCATAAATGAGAACTAACACATAAAAATCGCAATGAAAATGCAAGCCAATTGGCTATCAATGATAACAATTCTGATAATTTATCTTGTAATTGTTAAAAACTTGTCATCACCTTGGACGTATTTAAGTCACATTTTGCTGCCATGATCTTTGAAGTAAGAACAGCTTCAACCTGACATAAAATTAAGATCTCATAGAACATTATTGGCATTGCATAAAGACACATAAAAGAAAGGATGGCAATTATAAAATTCTTCTGAAAACTGCAGATTTTGCATAGGATAGAACAGATTATAAGAAGAAAGGTCTGCATAAAAACCGTTCACTTTAATCATAAATTATAAAATTTCAGAATAGGCAATAATTTCAATAAACTTTTTCAACGCACCCGTCTCTTATTCTAATGATAGTGATTAGCAGAACATTAACATTGTTATCAGTTCTTCTTTAGCATCATCATAACCACCCTTTTCTAACTCGTTTATCTACTATGACAGCTTTTGACCTAAAATTAATCAATTATTCATAGTGCATGACATATTGGACAGTTTTCTTTTAACTTGCTAGTTTCCCATTTTCACAAGGTAGATTGAGAGCATATTTAAAACAAGTTTAATTACTTCAATATAAAAAATTTAGATGTGATTGCCAAAAACTAAATATCAGTAGTGTGGATCATAATGCCATGACATTTATATATATATATATATATATATATATATATATATATATATATATATAAGAAATGATGGTCAGCACACTGAAAAATCACAAGAGAGCACAAGTGTTTTTGCTTACAGTGTCATAGTGCTGACGTATAGATGATGGAAAGAAAGACATAAGCGTGCATAGCAATTTTACAGCAACATCCTGGACAAACATGTAATAAATGTGAAAAGAATCAATAATCTACAAAAGGTAATGATACAAAATATGAAAAAAAAAAATTATTTGAGGAACCTAACCCACAAAGTTTCTCCAACATCCTCATTTAAAATCTGCATAACTGGCTGGATAACTTTTCTAGCAAGCAATGTTCCATCTTTTTTAAGATATGGAAAGCAGGCCAACCTGATGACAATAGGAAGACGTCAATAAATTAAAATATGCTACTCAAAATTGAGTTTTCATCCTCAAAGTACTTAGAAGAGCATAGGTTGCATTTGCCATACATGTAATAAAAGTAAATTAAAACTGCGGGAACTAGACATGCTCTAAATCTAACTTCTTAATTTCTTGAACTTAAGCAAATCTTTTTCAAAGATCACAAGAAAAGTTTAACCGAAAAATTGTAATAGTTAAATAATCACCTTGGAAATTGCGCTTACTTGAAATACAATAGAAAAGAAAATCAACTGTCTTTAAATAACATATATTTCTTTTTGCATATATATAATTTTCAAAAAAAAAAAAGTTATACCCTTTCAAAATCTATGATTTATCACAATTAATGAACAATATTGATATTATTTTTAAAATAATCAATTTATGTATCCGCAAGAAAAATGAGAAGTGATTGTCAACTAACCTCGTAAAAAGATCAGCCAATGAAGCACAGCAAGCAACTTTGATAAAATGGGTGGCGGTTGGAGACTGTTTGAATCAACGGAAAGGAATGAAACTACATAATAATATCCACAAATGCTAATAACTAATAAATGATAGCTCATAAAACTATTTTTGTAGAATACCTGAAAGTTTTCAATAAGTTTTTGAAACCAAATAGCGTATGATGACTGGAAACGATCAGAGCAGCATTCTTCGCTCGTTACCCCTAGCAAACAAATTCCGGCCCAACACTTGTCTGGCTAGATCATTAAATGCAAACTAGGGAGTAAAAAATATATGGTATTTCACCAAAAGTACAAATTTGAACAGCCAAAACCGTATCTTTCCTAATTCAAACAATGCCACTGGAAGTAAGAAAAAATCTGGCAAACCAAATTAAAAAAAAAGAAGAAGAAGAAGAAGAAGATGAAAGTAATTGCGATGAAATTTTTTAGGAGAAAAAGACAATACGAGAAACTACCGCGCTATTCGAGGCGAGTGAAAGGACGCGTTCAACCCAACCATCAACGGCGGACCTCCATGCCTCAACAAGCTTACGTTCAGCGATGTCCGAGTGGCGCTCGGATAGCAGTCCATGGGTTCGCATGTGGGACAGCACAGCGGTGAGCTCTGTGGGACGAAATGGCCGCTTCTCATCGGGGAGGCGATCACGCAGCACCGAACGTAGCATAGGTGGTTTCAGGCGACAGTCATCCATGCCGCTAACGAACTCCGCCGCCGCCATCAACAGTTCTACTTGTCCTTCTCTCTTCTCCTAATAATACAGTCTTTTGGATTATGGTCGGGAGCTTTAGGGGCTGTTTGGTATCGGATTTGCAGCAGGATTTAGTCCTGCCGAACCGTTTTCGAGCACGCAGTAAATCCAATCCCTTGTAAATCCCGGATTAATGGGTTAACATCGTAAATCCGGGATTTACTTAATCCCGTCGTTCGCCGGATTTAGGGGCTGTTTGGCAACAGCATTTGAGCAGGGTTTAGCGTAAATCCTGCCAAACAGGATTTCGACTCGGCATAGATCTCACGGCCGAATAAATCCGCTGTTACCCCTTTTTCAGTAAATCCCGGATTTAGGAGTTCGGCGGATTTATGGGAGTTGGCCGAAGAAGCGCGCGAAAGGGAGAAAATGGTTACCTACGCAACGGCGAGCTCCCTCCGTCGTCTTCTTTACTTCCCGATCCAGCAGAAGAACAGCGAGCTGTCGTGACTTCTGATCCGGCAGGAAGATACGTCGTCGAAGGAGGCGAAAAAGTTTTTAAGCGGCTCGTTCAAACTCTTACCTCGAAGCGCAGTCGAAATCGAACTGCTGGAGAAGGGAAAAGCAAACCTAGGCCTTCTGCTAATGCCAGACAGCGTAAAAATTCTTGAAATCGGCGGGCATTCCATAGTAATTAATTAATATAATTTAACTGGTTTAGTTAAAATTAATTAAAAATATATTCTAATTAATGCATAATTAGTAGTATAATTATTACTTAAAATTAATATAATTAGTTCAATTAATATAATTTGAAATATAAATAACTAATTATATAATTAATATTATAAATAATAATTAAATAATTAATAAGTAATAGAATACTTAAGTGATTAATAAGACAACTATTAGTATAATTAATAATTAAATCTAATTAAATAACTAATTAAATTATTAGCATAAGTATTAGTTAAATAATTAGTTATTTCAAAAAAAATCAACTATTTAATTCAATATCAAATACTTATTAGATTAATACTCAAATAATCAATTGAATAATTAATACTATAATTGCTAATTAAATTATTAGTTAAATTATTTGATAATTAAGCTATTTTCAAATTATATTATTTATCATTATAACTTATTAATATTAATTAAAATTATAATTAATAAGTAATTCATATTTAACACGTAAATTAAATTTAAAATATAATTAATTTAATTTTTAAATAAAATAATCGTCTAAAATCTTGAATTACATTGTTGAACAATTTCATAAGATTTAATAAAATTTATCACCTAACTTACCTAATAGTTTTATGAATTTAACAGTTCCAAGACTTACTAAGCTAGATTTACAAGATTTGCTAAATCCTATAATCGTACTTGTTGCCAAACAATATTTTACGAATTTATAGGCTCTGAGATTTACGAGCTTGAAAGCGAGCTACCTCCAGTTTTGAAGGAAGGAAAATCTGCATTGAGTTGTCTTTGACAGCTTTTATCAAATATTATATGTTACTGTATGGTCATACCTATCTATGTTATAATCACATCAAATGAAAATCTAAGTTAACTACATTGAGTTGGACATATGAATACAATAAATCTAAATCAACTGCAAATTTTAAATGAAAATTTAAACATAATACATATCAATTGTCAGTAAATCAAATTAAGGTCTAAGATAATCATATTAAATTGAATCAATTATTGCAATGAATATGAATCAAACAAGAACTCTAAAATGAAATAAAAATAAGACTAAATCATTCGTAAAATTTAAAAAACACTAAATCAATAGCAGCATCTCTAGTATTTTTATATATAGTTTTTAATATATTTAACTATCAAAATACAAATAAAGTATGTTACGTAGTATAATTTAATTATTCATATATATATATATATATATATATATATATATATATATATATATATATTTATAAAATGTAGGTATTAAATCTTATGACAGATAAAAAAAATAAATATTAAAAATAAAAAAAAATTCGTTAAAATAATTAAATAATTAAATATTAAATAATTGAATACGTAAAAACAATGTTTATATTCAGAATACGCAAAATAAATTTATGTATTCAAAAATACAAAAACTTATTTTTTGTATTTGCTCGTTTTACTAAATAAATTTTAATTACTCTCTTTCCACTTAATTAAATTTTGATGATGCTCCATTTAGAAAATTAGCCATTAAGAAATGAGTCGCCAAGGTAGGACAAGTCAAAGAGTGGTCCCTAGCTAGAGCTACAAGGACTTGTATAAATCCATTCAAGCTCAAAAGGCTTTCCTCTTTGAGTGTGTGATAGCTCCCCCAAAGCTACTTTCCATTATTCAAACAAGCAAACCGTCACTAGCACTTCAATATAGGTACAGGGAATGAGCATCTCAAGAGGCCAAGGGTTCGATCCTCTATACTCAATCAATATTTAGCTCACGACTATCATAACCCAACGTAAATTACCATTTGTATTTAACGCCTTAAGATTATACCTAGAGACTCGCTAACATGCATATAGGATTCACCATTACTCACCCGCTTGTCTGGAAGACTTGTTATACCAACTCATCTGTGAAAACTCGATAAAGGGTATTTGTCTTAAAATCCAAGGACCAAACTAAAAACAAAGGGTCATATGTGCGCCTATCAAGCCATGAGAAATGTCATATATAGTCCATAATGGGAAGTAATTAATGATGTTTTTTAATCTTTTTTATGTAACATTCTATATAGCTCTTGTATCCCTATAAATAAAAGGTGAAAAGATGCATTTAGAATGTTTTGGAGGATCATTACTGATCTACTAGAGCATTCTCGAGATTTTCTTAGTTTTTCCTCAGATTTTCTAAGTACTCTATTCTCTTTATCATGCTCACTCTAAGTCTTTGTATCCCTATAAAATATGTCATGTACTTGGTGCCTACAGTCATATTCTACTGTTTTAAGCACCAAAGAGAGTCATAAGTGGTTAGAATCCTTTAAGATTCTGTCTGGGACCCAAAAAATATGATTTGAACTATTCTATGATATGAATTTCAATTCTATTTATTTAGTTAGTACTATTATTTGAATCTGGATAACAGCTATGTTGTTATTACTTTGTAAAATATAGTGTAATAACTCTTGATTTTTTTGTATTAAGTATTATACTATTCATTTCAATTTAAAATGAAATATAAGAAAAACCACCCATTAAAATTTTAATATAAACTAGTCAAAATGCTCATGATAATGATATATATCACATATAAAAAATTATACAGTAAAAAGTTACTAAAATGAAAGATATTATACTTTTATTAATTTTTGGGAGGGAGAAATAAGCAAATCGCAAAATCAATGAAAATAGAAGTAGGGTTTGGGTTACCTGTCACAATCAAAACACTTTCACAACATAAGTGATAGGAAATAATAGCCTAATCCCTACTTTATCTCTCCTCTGCATTCCTTTCTCTCTCTCTTTTTCTTTCCCCTTCTCTCTCCTCTCACCCTGAAGGAAATGGGGGAGGGAGAAGGGGTAGAAAGGGTTTTAATCTAAAGATTTTATATATTTTATTTATAAAAAAACAAAATTCTAAACCTAGCTCTGTAGTGCTACAGACCCAACGTTATAGCACTACCTCAATTTCAAAAAATATAAGAGATTGGAGCTGTTGTGCCCCATGCTCAACACCACAGTGTTACTCAACCAATTTTGTTAAAATTTAGTGAAAATTAAATTCAAGAGTATTACACCTCACCACCACTATCAGCCTGATGTGATCCTAAGAGCAATGTCGGCCAACTATGATCCTTTCAACCGCCTTCTTCTGATTATAATCCTCTAACCACCATAACCTGACAAATAGTCCTTCGACCAATGTTGTCAAACTACAATCCTCAAATCAATGTTTCCCAACTCAACTTTTTCGACCATCGTAGCATGACTACAGGCATCTGACCTCCATTATCCAATTATGCTCATCTAACCTATGTTACCCAATTGCGATCCTTTCAACCACCGTTGTTCTACTACTATCCTCTTGACCATCATCGCCCAAAAAAGGCTCTCAAGCTACAATCTTCTAACCATTATTACCTAATTGTTTAAATGTCTGCTGGCTTCGTCACCTACCATCGTTAATGCATGTGTCACTTGTAAGATCATTCACGCCATCAAAAGTAACTATGCCTCTCAATATCAGCACTCAAACTTATATTACATTTCTTAGTCTAAGGTTTCTCCACTTAAAAGGAGTGTGATTGGATAACATGAAATGAACTATTGAATATAACTTCTATGCCATAAGGCTTTTCCAACTTCCACTTTATATTTGTCATGTATGACTAATCTTATATCAATACTTTTCCCAATTATTAGAAAATAAATCATTTATAATTAATAGCAAACACTGATGGAATCATTTTAAATCAGTCTAGCCCCTTGGTTTTCCCTCTCTAGAAAATTTCAAGTTAGGAATTCAATTGTCTCTTATAATTATTACACTCTTCTCTTATATATACGTGCAATGGAACTTCTTATGAAGGTGAGATGTTAAATTCTCTATCACTCTATCATCAAGAGTGTTCAAGCACACTATAATTATAAAATTTTATAATGTTTAAAAATATTTTAAATTTTTTGTTGTTGATATGTTATATATTCATCTTGAAGGTAGTGAAGTCAAGGTTTTTTCTTCTTGATGGCTACATTATAAATTTTTTTAATGTATTAAAAGATTTGATATGTTTTTTTTCTTAATGTATAATGTACCCATCTTGAAGGTAATAAAGTCAAGTTTTTTTTTTCATGCATTATTTAGTGAGCTGATGAATGTTGAGAATGAAACACTTGATGTTCAATTTTAATCTTACATTATTGTGCAACAAAACCCCTTCAATCTAATTGAAAATGTGATTTTCAATGATAATCATAATATTGACCATGATGATATTAAAGATGTTGGTGAGGAAAATTAAATTGAAAATTGCAATGGAGATTAATAAGAGAATGAAGATGTAAAATGTTTGGATGAGTTCAAAGAAGTTATTTATTTTATGGCTAAAAGAAGGGAGAATGTTATCCCTACCAAAAGAAAGTTGTCGTAAGAAATATTCATGCAACCACTCAATTCATAAGGCATTTGGAGCATTGTACATCCAAGATTCATGCATTGAAGAAGCAAATAATATTATATTTTCATTCAAAATATTATGGTAGTGCATGTCCACAAATAAATCAAGAAGGTTATATTATAATTACTTTAAAGTATGAACATAACACAACTTAGAGAGTTGATTTGCTCATTATATATTGATTAAAAAGAAATCCTTTCTAAATTGTTAATGAGTTTAATTTTAATTTAGCTTTGAAGTTGAAGTGCCCTTATTTTATGAAATATTCAAAGGCAACTATATAAAATGATATCATGGTTATATATGAGAAGGAGAAAAGGAAGCTTTATAAGAATGTTTTAAAAAGTATTAAGAAAATGAGTTTTACTATATACTTATGTAAGTAAAAATATTAGATAATATCATTCATAATTATTTTTGTATTTATCATCATATTAGTAAAAGTGAAGTTAGAGAGACTTTTTGAAAATGAAGCAGGAAAAAGATGATGGACTTGTGCTTCAAAAATGCATAGGTTTTTAAACCTTTGATGAGGGATATTCAATTTATGAAAGCTGAAATATATTCAAAGAAATGCTTAAAAAATGCCCTCACCAAACCTTAAAAAATGGTTATTCAAACTTTTTATAATGGATTGGTATGATTCCTAAGGTCAATCATAGATGTAACAGTAGGAGGATCTTTAATGTATAAACCCTTTGATGAGACATATGCACTTATAGAGGAAATGGATAAATAATTTTCTATAGCCTTCCAATAGGGTGAATTCTAAGAGAGTGGCTGGAGTTTATGAATCTGATGCATTATCCATTTTTACTATTTAGGTTGCTACAATTTCTCAAAAAATTAGAATATTTAGGAGTTATATCTAAATCACCTAGGCATAATATTTACACCACACAAAGCTCTGGGAATAGGAATCAAGAACCCTTCATCACCAACATTGAGTGTAGTTATAAACATTTTGAAAATCTATTTGGATTGAATTTAGAGTAGGGGAAGATCCAATAGAGCTCCAAAAAGTATTTGTGAAGATATGAGGCATATGGTTAGTTGGACTAGAATTTATGAATGAATTGAAGAATGACTAATCACTTTCTTTATCTTCCACCCACCTTTGGCCAAGTCAGAAATTGCTAGGCTAGGTAGGCTCCTTGGGTCAAGAGGAATGAAACTCATGCAATGAATTAGCCCAATTGGGCTCAGGATGGAAGTTAGTTCATTGGAAGCCATTTTAAAGAGTTTAAATTAGACAATTTTTTGGCTAACCCAAGCTAGCCCATGGGATGGGTTTGCTAGGGAAGGTGCATTAGGCATGTAATACATGCAATGGCTTAGGAAATTTGAGCTTATATGATGCAATGGCTCAAATAAACCCTTCTAGTTTCACTTTGGTTAGCTCAATTGGCTAAACCAAGTGGGCCCAATGGTTGGGTAGGTTAGGGAAAGCTCATGTGAACCTCATGGGCCTATTGACATGCTGTCTAAAAAGAATGGTTCTTTCCTGTGGTAAGGTCATAAGACTGAAAGATCGTTAGGGATGAATCTAGTCCCAAAGCTAATAAAGAAAAGATTTCGGTAAAACAAACACAATCCAAAACCAATATTCACCACAACGAAAACCAAAGTGCGGAAATTAAATAATGCGGAAGCAATAATAAGAAAAGAACACACCGGATTTATAGTGGTTCGGTCGACTCGACCTACGTCCACTCCTTGGAGGCACCCCCAAGTATTGCACTACAAAAGTGTCTCTCCTTTAGCCCCCACGGCTAGGCGGAGAAGCCCTTACAAAATCACTTCCACCTTCCCCGGTGCGGCGGAGTCGCCGGGTCCTTTGACACCAAAGAGATCTTCTTCTTTGGTGAACTTACCTACAAGCCTTGAATCCGATGGTACTAAGGTGCGAGTTCGCCGGAGCAACCGTGTGGATCCCCCTCCACACTCCCTTGAGTCCCCCCTCACAGGATCTTCTCCCTCTCTCAAACTCCACCCTTTCCTCTCTCCCTTTCAAGCTCTCTCTTCTAGTTTCCCCCACAAGAACGAAGCTACAATGGCTGCCAAAGACACTTACAAAGTGCCTTGCCATAGCTTAAATAGAAGCTCTAAAAATGAGCTCATTAATGCAAGTTGCCGCCATTATCGTCCCGGACGATAGCCAAATCGGCCTGGCCGATTAGCACAAATATGAGGAAAATCGTCCTGAATATCGCCCTGAAATGAAGCTGGACGATGTCTAATCGTCCCGGACGATCTTGCGATCGGCCTGGACGAAATCCCCATTAAATGCTTTCCAAAACTGCTTGAGAAATTTTGGAAAAATTGCTCTGGATCGGCCGGGACGATATTTTATAGTCCAGGACGATCCACCGGGACGATGTCAAAAAAATAAGATTTTCCTAAGTAGATCTGGCGGCAGATTCTTGCTGTATTGAGCCGATCGTCCTGGCCGATACAAAATCGTCCAGGACGATGTGTTTTGCATAAAAACGGCTGCTTTAAAGAGGATGCCCTAATTAGGGTTTCTACTTTTGTCAGATCGTCCAGGACGATATAAATATCGTCCAGGACGATGTTACCAAAAATAGAAAACTTTTAGGGCACAATAGAAAATCTTCCAAGATACAAATCATCAGATGCCACACCAAATATAATAGACTCAAGAAAGGAAAAAGATTACAAACTGACACAGGCCTAGTCTACCCAATCTTAAGCTGGTTCCAGATTGCAGTCTGATAGTGTGGACCTGAAACATTAGTAGAAAGCAGTCATAGAGAAAAAAGAATGTTTGCAATCATCAAAATCATAAGCCATAGATCCGCAACAATCTCCCCCTTTTTGATGATGGCAAACAATTCAATTTGAATTTTCAAAAGGAAACAATTTCTCCTAAAATTTGAATTTTCAAAGAAAAGCAATTTCTCCTAATCTCCCCCTCACTAGAATAACACTTTTAAAAAAAAAATAGGGGAGATGAAAATATTTTTGTTGTTTTTAATTTTTTGAAAACAAGATACAAATAGATAACAGTACAAAAATTCAACAATACGTTCTCCCCCTTTGACATTATCAAAAAGAGAGGAGGCACAAACAAAAACAAAACGACTAAAAGACAAAAACATTCCCTGATCTAGTGAAAAACAAATGTTCTTAAAATGAGAAAGTTACCTCTTTATTTTAATAAAAAATTTTAGTAGAATTGGATTGACAACGCATAATCCAGAAGAAGTAAGAAATTCATAAATTGTTAATCCAAGCTCAAGTTCTTTTAAAGGCTAACAAAACTTTTTAATTCAATATCCAAATCAAAAAATAAACGGAAAAAGAAACATTAATTTTTCAAAACTCCTTTCATAAAATATATCTAATAGAAGATCAATGCACGAATTGCTGAATCAAGAACCAAGATTTTCAAGCACAAGTTTCAAGCATATCAAGGATTTTCTTAAGCTTTTAGTAGTATAAGAAAAATAAGCATATATATTTTTTGTGGGCTCATTTTATGCCCCTTATCACTTGAATGGCTCTTTGAGCATCTTTTAATTTTTAATACACTTTATGTATTTTTTCAATTTGGCGTCATTGCGCATCTTTTGGTTTGGCATCATTGGCCACTTTTTTTTTTTTTTATTTTAAAAAATATGCTTTCTTTCTTATATTTTCAAAACGAAAGTAAACCCAAATTATTGACAACACAAATAACTTGATTAAGAAAATTTCATGGTGGATTCAACAATCTTGCAAAAGATTCCTATGCGATAGAAAAAATATAGGGAGATAAAAAAAAAATCAGTTTCAAAATCCAATTTAAAATATGATGAAGATTTTGAATCAAAAGTAAAATAACCTCTTTGAGAAGAGAGAAAGAGAAACAAAATCATGAGTTCCCTTCCTCTAGCTGTTTTAGAGAAGTCAAACACAACTTACCAAAGATTTTTTTAAAAAAATAGGAAGTAGATTTCTCATTTTTTAAAAAAGTGAATGTGTGTGTTGATCAGAGAAAAACTTCAACGAAAAGAAAAAAATTTCAAAAAAATAAACTAAAAAACAAAAAAAAAAAGAAAAAAACACAAAAACATAACACAAAAAAAACACGAAAGGCTCTTAACCATTATCTCTCTCCTGGTCTGATGCTTCAGAGACCAGATCTGCCCATGAGATTTTTTGCCTTTCATTATTTCCCCAGTTCAAAGTTTGTTTCGCCTTGCCCTTTTCTTTCGTAGGAAGAATTCTTAAATTAGGGCACTTATTTTTTCATATGTCCAGGTTTCCTACATCGAAAACAAATAATGTCAGAGAAAATATTAACATCCTTACCACTTTTACCTTTTTTCAACTTTTGCTTATGCTTTGGTGAGTTTTGTGATTTTCTTGACAAGTCATTGCTATCGTCACCAACTAAGCTTCCTCTTCCTGTATTTTCAGCTTTTAGAACGATCGTTTCACCTGCATCCAACAATCTTTGACCCAAACCTTGCTCGTAGGCAATGAGTGAGCCAATCAAATTATCAATAGAATATACATTCAAATCTTTAGATTCACAAACTGCAATAACTTTAGAATCAAATTTATCCAGTAGACATCGAAGAATTTTGTTAACTTTTTCAAAATTTGAAAAATCTTTTCCTAAAGCATGTAATGAGTTTACAATTTGAATAAATCTAGTATACATGTCTAAGATCGTTTCAAAAGGTTTCATGGAAAATAATTCAAAATCATGCATTAACAAATTCAACTTGGATTGCTTGATTTCACTAGTGCCTTCGTATATGGTGTGCAATTTATCCCAAACTTCCTTACCGGTAGTGCACGTGGATACTAACATAAAATCATCAGAATTTAAAGCACAGAAAAAATAATTTAAAGACTTTGCATTCAATTGAGCATTTACTTGTTCTTGCCTACTCCACTGATTAAAAGGAATATAAATTTTAACTCCATTAACAATTCGTGACGGTGATGAATAACCAGTTAAATTCATATGCCACATACGAAAATCAATCAATTGCAAAAAAATAGACATGCGAGTTTTTCAAAAATCAAATGACATATTTTCAAATAAAGGAGGTCTGGTGATTGAATATCCTTCCGCAACATTATGATTTGAAAAATTAGCCATGGATCGAAATTCAAAAGCTTTTAAAAACTTATTTTATGAAAACCGCTCTGATACCACTTGAAAGTTCGTTAGGGATGTTAGGCCCTATAGAACTTAGTCCCAAAGCTAATTAAAGAAAAGAGGTGAATCGGTATTTTAAAAAAACACAACACAAAACCAATATTCACCACAACAAAAACCAAAGTGCGGAAATTAAAAATGCGGAAGCAATAATAAGAAAAGAACACACCGGATTTATAGTGGTTCGGTCGACTCGACCTACGTCCACTCCTTGGAGGCACCCTCCAAGTATTGCACTAAAAAAGTGTCTCTCCTTTAGCCCCCACGGCTAGGCGGAGAAGCCCTTAAAAAATCACTTCCACCTTCCCCGGTGCGGCGGAGTCGCCGGGTCCTTTGACACCAAAGAGATCTTCTTCTTTGGTGAACTTACCTCAAGACAAGCCTTGAATCCGATGGTACTAAGGTGCGAGTTCGCCGGAGCAACCGTGTGGATCCCCCCCTCCACACTCCCTTGAGTCCCCCCTCACAGGATCTTCTCCCTCTCTCAAACTCCACCCTTTCCTCTCTCTCCCTTTCAAGCTCTCTCTTCTAGTTTCCCCCACAAGAACGAAGCTACAATGGCTGCCAAAGACACTTACAAAGTGCCTTGCCATAGCTTAAATAGAAGCTCTAAAAATGAGCTCATTAATGCAAGTTGCCGCCATTATCGTCCCGGACGATAGCCAAATCGGCCTGGCCGATTAGCACAAATATGAGGAAAATCGTCCTGAATATCGCTCTGAAATGAAGCTGGACGATGTCTAATCGTCCCGGACGATCTTGCGATCGGCCTGGACGAAATCCCCATTAAATGCTTTCCAAAACTGCTTGAGAAATTTTGGAAAAATTGCTCTGGATCGGCCGGGCCGATATTTTATAGTCCAGGACGATCCACCGGGACGATGTCAAAAAATAAGATTTTCCTAAGTAGATCTGGCGGCAGATTCTTGCTGTATTGAGCCGATCGTCCTGGCCGATACAAAATCGTCCAGGACGATGTGTTTTGCATAAAAACGGCTGCTTTAAAGAGGATGCCCTAATTAGGGTTTCTACTTTTGTCAGATCGTCCAGGACGATATAAATATCGTCCAGGACGATGTTACCAAAAATAGAAAACTTTTAGGGCACAATAGAAAATCTTCCAAGATACAAATCATCAGATGCCACACCAAATATAATAGACTCAAGAAAGGAAAAAGATTACAAACTGACACAGGCCTAGTCTACCCAATCTTAAGCTGGTTCCAGATTGCAGTCATGATAGTGTGGACCTGAAACATTAGTAGAAAGCAGTCATAGAGAAAAAAGAATGTTTTCTATATTTCACTCTTTGGGGTAATATGACCAATTCTCTATAAAGTACTCAAAATAAAAATGTTTATATGACTACTCAACCCTTATTTTAATTATCATGTCGGTGCATGAAGCCTTATAACAAATTTCATCTATTAGGATGGTACTATCAAATCCTTTGTTGTTCTCCCTGTCATATGAGTCTCTCTACAAGACTTGACATTAATAGCCATTCTTGGTCTGTATAAGATTTGACATTTTCTCAACTCCTTATATTGCATAATCTACTAGAGTGATCTATCTTGTCGAGTAAAGCTTTATGTTGATAATATTTACCACTTACTCTAAGTTATCTTTATCTGATGGTGTTTCTAAAATTGCTTTAAAATATGCCTAGGTTAATTTTAATGCCCTAATCAAGTGTAAGGAGAAACCCAGTGAACTTAACCAAACCTGCACTAAAAGTATATTTTAAAGACTTCAATTGCATATTATACCTTTTGAGTGTGATAAATATCTCTTTTAGGTCTAGAATGTGTTTCTTATATAACTTTCTCTTTATCAATAGGTCATTTACATGCACTTAAATGTTTTTTCCCTTCTACACCATAAAATACTTCGTCAATTATCGTTTCATAAGTCACCCTTACATTCTTAAGTCTAAATGACATGGACTTATAGTATTATAAGCCATCTTATATGATGAATGAAGTATTGTCACAATTAGATGAGTACATTTTGATTAGATAATATCTTGAGAAAGTTAGAAAACTCGTCAAAAAAAATTCAAGTGTCGAGTCCACTGGTAAATTGATTTTTGTAAGAGGGTACACATATTTGGGGCATACTTAGTTAGGTTCGTAAAGTCAACACATATTATTAATTTGATAGTCACCTTTTGTACCATAATATCACAACTTAACCCAACAAGTCCTACTAATGAGGCAGGTCATATCATGTTGACATGTGGCAAACTAATCATATCATTTTTGAAATGTTTCAAAATTATTCTTCCAATTTAAACTATAAAATAAATTACAAACTACAAAGCTACTAAAAACTTCCTGAATTGTGTAAATAAACTTATCCATAAGATTTCTTTCATTTCATCAAAATATATCTATAAGATCTATACTACAATACATTGCTACTGAATAAGAAGCAAGTAAAACGTAACAAAAGCTAGTTATGACTGTACAAAATCAAAACAAAGTAATACTTATAAACTTAGATCAGATTCTAAAATAATTTTTAAAAATTGAGATAGGTGTAGTGTGACCTACCTCATGATGAATAAGTTTTCCAACTATGCTGACAAGCAAACACAGTTCTATGACCTCCAAAATCTAATTCCTATTTTATCCCTCCTCATCTCTCTCTCTCTCTCTCTCTCTCTCTCTCTCTCTCTCTCTCTCTCTCTCTCTCTCTCTCTCTCTCTCTCTCTTATTTTTCCTCTATGTTTTATTTTTTCACTTCTCTATTAAGGAAATGGGATTAGTGCTTAAAGATATTTATTTTATAATAAAATATTTAAAATATATAATTGTAACTATGCCAATTATTCAATTTTTAGCCAAAAAATCCTTTTATAACTTCAAATATGGGGATACAATAATTATAGAAAAATATTAATAAATTAGTTGTGTCTGAAATACTTGGGTAAAATTGGTTTGCAAATTAAACACCTAACTGTCCCAAAAATCTCACTTGCACCAATATGTGTCAATTTCTTAAGGAATTGAACCAATGCCAAAAAATAAAGAAAAAATAATGAAACTAATCCATAGTAATATTTATATTATAGTGAAGAGAGTTAGTGATTTGAACTCATAATGACTATGGATATAATTTTTTACTGTTGTAGGTCAAACTCATCTTTTAAATTTTGAAGGTTACTACAATCTACCCACCTAAAAATATCTTTCTTGATATTTCCAAGATAAAGTAAGTTATAATAAACCTAAATACAATTGTCTCATCTCATATTCCTTCTCCCAAGTCATCTCTCTAGCAGTCATGTTCTTATGCTGCACTTTGACCATAAGAATATGTTTCCCTTTTAACCTTCTGCATCATAAGCTAAGATCCTCTATGGTTCTTCTTTATAACTCAAATTTGGATGTGCTCAATGTCTTCAGCAGATATCCTATTTATAGAATCAGATCCCTTTTCGTCAGAAGTGATACATGAATCTCAGATATGTGATTTGGTAACTATAACTTGTAGGTAGATTCTCCAATCCTTTCAATAATCTTAAAAGGTTCAATATATCTTGGACTTAATTCTCTCAAATATGTTGACACATTTCATAGGGGTAAATTTAACAAATAAAGTCTCCAATATGAAACTCAACCAACATATGTTTCAGATCATAATATTTTTCCTATTTATCATATGTCTCAATCTTCCTATAATCAAATGAATCTTTGTTGTAGAGTCATCAGCAAAGGCTAACCCTATCATATGTCTATCTCCCACTTCTATTAAAGTCAAAGGAGTCATAGACTTCCTACCATACAAATATTCTTAAGGAACCATACCTAAGTTGTATTGATAACTATTATTATACACAAACTCTATCAATGAGATGTGATCTCCCAAATACCCCCAAAATCTAGAACACGTAATCTCACAAGATCCTTTAGTACTTGAATAGACCTTTCAGAATATCCATCTATTTGTAGATGAAAACTTGTATTGAAGTGCAACTTTGTACCTAGTCACCGTTAAATACCTCTCTACAATATAGAGATAAACCTATCATCATGATTAGATATAATCACCTTTGACATACCATGCAATTTGATAATATCATTGATATTTATTATAACTTGTCTATTGGATCAATCTGCCAGATCAAAATAAAATGAGAAGCCTTCATTAATTATTTGACAATAATATAGATAACACCATGACCCTACCTTAGACTGGGAAAATTCATAACAAAATCCATCACCATCTTTCCATTTCCACTCTGAAATAAGTAATGACTATAGAAGACCATCCAGTCGATGATGCTCTACCTTTATTAACTAATAAGCTCACTTTGAAACAAACTATGTTATGTTCTTCTTTAATTCAGACTATCAACATATATCTTTCAAATCACTATACATTTTTCTACTTCTTGGGTAGATAATGTATCATGAATAATAAGTCTCATGTAGAATTGCCCTCCTCATATCTCAAAAAATAGGAACCCATAACTCGTCCTTACATAATATAATATCAAAATCAGACACTCTTGATTCATATTTCTTTCCAAATTTAATCTGATTAATCAACTTTAGATATTCGGTATCTGGCTTATAAGCTTTCCAAATATTTTCATCCAAATAAATTAAATGATTATCTGAGCCAATATACTAGAATCCTAATCAGTAGAAGAAACCACCTCCAACTATAATATCTTCATATATCGTATCATAGGCTCATCAGAAGTAAGCTGAAAAAATGAAACTTCAGAAGATTTCCTACTTAGAGCATCTGCCACCACATTAACCTTAACAAGATGATATTTAATAGTCAAATTATAATATTTGATTAACTCAAGTCATATCCTTTGCCTCATATTTAAATTCTTCTGAATGAATATGCACTTCAAGCTCTAATAATTGATAAAAATCTTACACCTGACACCATACAAATATTATATCTAAATCTTTAATGCAAAAACCACAGAGATAAGTTTTAAATCATATGTTGGATAGAAGATCCAACAAACCAATCAAATAGGTCATTAATTAGTGGCAGCATATATTTATTCTTAATAGTGACTTTGTTCAACTCTCTACAATCAATAAACATGCACATATACCATCCTTTTTCTTCTTAAATGGAATATGTGCTCCCCACAGATACACACTAGGATGAATGAAACCTTTATCAACTAACTACTAAAGTTGAACCTTCAACTCTTGAAGGTTCTAATGTGTCATCCTATATAGAGCGTTGAATATTAGAGTCGTATCGAGAAATACATCAATATAAAACTATATGTATCTATTCAGAGGCAAATTAACTAATTCCTTGGAAAATATATCTAAAAATTCTTGTACTGTTGATATATCAGTAAGAAAACCAAAATCTATACTCGTATCCTAGATTGATGCCATAAATGAAATTACTGAACGACAAGAGGGGGGTGAATTCGATGATTAAAAACTTCTTTTAATGAAAAGAAATATCTTTTTATGACTTTATGCGGAAGCGAATTTCATTCACAATAAAAAGATATATAATCAAATTCATCCACGCAATTAACCACAATAAAAATAAATGCAAAACTAAAGTGCAGAAAAATAAAGAAAAGAACACACCAAGATTTTTATAGTGGTTCGGTCAAACCATGACCTACGTCCACTCCCCGGAGGCACCCTCCGAGTATTACACTAAACCTTTAGTGATTCTCCTTTAGCTCCCACAGCTAGGCGGAGAAGCCCTTACACAATCACTTCCACCTTCCCCGGTGCGGCGGAGGAGCCGGGTCCTTTGACACCAATGAGATCTTCTTTTCCCAAAACTTCCTTCAAGACGAACCTTGAATCCGATGGTACTGAGGTGCAAGCTCGCCGGAGCAACCGTGTGATCTCCTTCACACTCCCTTGAAACCCCCTCCAAGGATCTTCTCCCTCTCTCAAACTTCACCCTTTCCTCTCTCCCTTTCAAGTCCTTTCTTCAAGTTTTCTCCAAAAGAACAAAGACACAGTGGCTGCCAAAAGACTCTTACAAAGTCTTATGAGAGTGCTTAAATAGAGGGCTCAAAAAACCCTAAAAATACTCAATTCGGGCGTCAAATATCGTACTGTACGATCGCAAGATCGTCCAATACGATGTGCAGAAATTGACCTGTTAGTACTGTACGATGTCCTGTACGATGTGCTGTACGATCCAGTTCGTACAGTACGATCCAGTTCGTCCAGTACGATCCAAATGACAAATTTCAGCCGTTTTGATTGAATAATCTCAGGATTAACTTAGGCAATATTTTAAACATCGTACAGTACGATTATGATCGTACAGTACGATTATACAACCTTTCAAATTCAAATTTTTGCCTAATTTAATGGACGGCGGGCTTTCTAATTATAACAGATCGTACAGTACGATGTGGTGATCGTACAGTACGATTAGTTATATTCAAAAATAATTTTTCCAGGAAAAATAAAAATATTTTAATTTATTTCTGTTACACCAGATCGTACAGTACGAAATAAATTCGTACAGTACGATGAACAGAAAAGTTAAAATATTTATAATCATTTTTTGCTCCCTCTATTTGTGTGCATGATCAACAAACTAACATACATCATTACAAGACTTGACTCAATAAATGAAAATTACAGACTCATTTAATACGACCAATTCTATGCAATCTTGAGCCTTGAATCTTCAAAGAACGGTGCATGATGTACCTGAAATATTAGTCAACATAGAAAGACATATGCACTGCAAATACTAGGAGAAATAAGAGATTAATAAATATTATTTGTTATCATCAAAATCATAAACTCGGAAGCCCGAGTTGTAACAATAAATGCCATGCAACCATTCTTCTATAGTTTGTATGCTTTCATAATAGAAATTAAGTAGGATAGAACTTATCTAACTCTTCAAAACATACTCATTGCCCAGTAATAATATAACTCACTTCTTCAAATAACTAATTTAAGCCTCATACCGACTAAACTAGTACATACCCAGAATGACATAAAATGAAGAAATGTGTAATAAAATCAAACTAAACTTTCACTCCTATGAGAAATCTCAATATCATAAAAATAAACTCTACTGGCTGTCATACCATCTCCAGTCGATAAAGTAACAAAAATAGAAACATACAATAAAATTGAAGGTAAGTGTAGTAAATTGAAGAAATACTCATAAATAAATGAATGGTTGGCTCCATAATTGAATAAAATATGACATAAAATGCTAAAAAATATAAGTCATATATATAACCTCATCTAGAGCATCACGAGCATCCTACTGAGTCAAACTATATACACAATGCTGAATTAGAGCATTAGAACTATAAGGCACTCTCTGACCACTTCCAAATAACATTATTACTATATAACAAAAACTACATGCTCTACTAAATGGTCCCTCAAAAAATATACAGAGTGCAACTACCCTCGGTCTAGGCTCAAATTTTTCTTGTAGAAACTCTACTTCCCGGTGCCCTATCTGACTGCATCTAAAGCATTGTCTAGTCATCCTATAGTACTGACCATAATAGTGAATTTCATAACTTTGGCACATAAGTTTCCCACTAGCAAAACCAGAACTAGCTATGCTGCCACTACTAGAGACTGTTGTAGATATTGATTGTCCACCTCTCTTGGAATATCCAGGCGCAAATAAACTCTTTTTCCAAAAAACCCACTACAAGATATCTTGTTAATAAACCTCTACCTACTAATAGTTCACAACTATTGAGTATCTATCATATCATTCTATATTAGGTGAGCTTTCTCCACTAGCTAAGAGAAATGTGAAATGGTAGCATAGGCTGTCTTAAATTATCCCAAAGTTCTCTCTAAAACCTATAGCACTTTTCCATTGGAGTGCTAATCAACTACATAGTATATCTAATTAAAGTGGTAAACCTTAGCTCATACTGCATAACTATCTTTCTCCCTTGAATTAATCTCATAAAAATCTCCTACACCTACTGTCAAGTAGAAGATGGTATAAATTTGCTTGAAATATATTAGAGAACTCCTCCCAACTAATTAATGAGTTCAATCTCGCATAAAAATTATCCTTATACTAACCCATCAACCGGTGCTTTGGCTCACCATCTAGCAAAAAGACTACAAATGGTACTTCCCTCTTAGGAGGATAATACATACTATCAAATGTCTTCTCCAACCTCCTCAACAAGTCCTCTACTACCGTAGGCTCAATAACACCCTCAAACCTCATAGGCTTCAATCTCATAAACATCTATAGATATCAATCTACCTCATCAAATATAATAACAAGAAAGCTCTATGCCTCACCCACATCATCTGGGCTATCAAACTAGTAAAATATGAAACTGTGTCAGAACTAATTATCATAGCCGTATTGTATATTGGTGCTACCTGACTAGTGCTATATCCATTTATCGTGTCTATGTTTAACGTATCCACACTTGTATAGAATATGTAATTGATCATACATGCACTTAAAAAATAATAATGAACACATACACATACTCAAAACTGCCCTAATTAACCTACAAATTAATTACTATAGCTCCATTTTATAATCCACTTCCAAAACTATTACTATGATACCAAAAAAGATTATCACAACCCAACCTAACAAGACCTACTGATGGGGCAAGTCCTATTATATTGAGACGTGACAGGCAAGTCCTAATATCTAATTTTAGAAATGTTTCATAATTTTTTCCCAATTTAAACTTTAAAATAAGCTACTGACTATAAAGCTACTAAAAATATCTGAAGTAGTGTAAATAAACTTATCGATATGATTTCTTTCATTTTATCAAAATGTATCTACAAGATATACATTATAATACATGGCTACTGAACATAAAGCTGAGTAAAATACGACAAAAGCTAGCCATAACTGTACAAAATCAAAATATAGAAATACCTATAAACTTAGATTAAATCCTAAAACTACTAACTTGATATGCATACATTTATTATTCATTTAATTCAACATGTATTTTTGGCATACTATAATCATACTGCTGAGTATAATGATAATTGAATCGAGTGTATATAATATTTACTATTATACTTTATATGATGTGAAATGTGTGAAAAGGTTAAAAAAAAAAAGCTTGCTCAAAATGATTGACTAATTTAGGTTGACTAAAGACATATTACCCCAATGTTGTAAAACTAGACCGGAGAATAAATTAGAAGAAAGAGAGGTTCACGGTTCAATGGTGTGATCGGTGTAAATCAAGGTTGAATAGGATGACGTAATAACTATTAATTTTATTAAAAAATAATAAAACTTATGAATATAAATCAAATTTTCTCAAATAATAAATCAATTTTCCCTATCAAAATTACCCTAAGTTCCTAACCTATCAAATATGATTTGATTATCAAATACAAATTTTCACATTTAAACTTATGAATATAAATCAATGCCAATAAATAATCAAATAACTAACAAAGAAATTTGATAAGTGATTTGATTTTGCTTTCTAAGATTTATACTGAATTTATCATTTGGTTGGTTTGACTTAGAAGCCACATTTCATTTTGAACTCCTTAAGCCCCATAATGATATTGTCAAATATGATTATTGGCTTTTATTTTTTGCAAATGATATCAAATCCCATTTGGTTCGGTGTTGTTATAAACTAAGAATGAGTTTGAGCTCCCAAGTCGGCCATCAACAACCTCTCAATTATATTAATTTGGTTTTGCATACAAAACAAGCTAGTGACAATTTAAAAGAGCCTTTAAAATTATTTGCATTAATTTTAAGTCGATTTTTGTTCAGTTGTGTGCAATACTTTATATCTTATCTAAAAAATATTTGACTTATATTGATCATAGACAAATGCATCATCAATGCTCTCAGTAGAATATAACAGACTAATTACCTCTTTGACACTCCTTTCATCTCACTAATACATTCAATTGAGTTTGGAAGATGGAATCAATGATTAGATAATGAAGGAAAATAACCCATGCTTGATCAATTAAATAATAAAACTATACACAACTAAGTGAAATAACCCAAGCTTGATCTTGAAAAAAAGGACCTCAAATAGATCTTAAATAAAAATGTCGAGGACGGAGAGCGAGTGAAGATGGCTTCAAAAAATATCCTAGTGACTTGATCCACCTTTACTCAAATAAACAATTCCTCTCGAGCTGTGAGCAAAGATGGCTTTGAAATATTGCCAAAGATGGTTGTGAGCGAGTTCGTGTTATAGGACAGGAAACTTGAAGGTAAAAATGAATGAGCATTTACTTCTTTTAGGGAAACTATGTAATTAATTAGAGTTCTTGTTACTTATTTTACTCATTCGATCTCCCTTGGATGGCTCATATTTACTAAAATAAAAATAGGGCGATTCATTCAAATATGGTTAGTTCACTGGTTTAGCCAAAAATTTATTTTGTTTTTCATCGGTTGCCCATAGAATGATTTTATTATTAGAAGCAGACTGATTTGGTTGAACTAGTTAAACGGCCTGTCCAATTCATTTTTTAAAATCATGTGTTACCATGTACAAGAGGATAATCCAATAGTCTTTTCTTTAAATAAAGTTTATGGTTTAATTCTAAGAAAGTGAAAAGGGAGGTATACAGATGATATGCTAACGAGCAGGAAGTGATGACTTCTTACATGTCAGCCACAAGACTTGTGATATAAGATATCGGACAAATTCCTAAAAATACGACTTATATGGTTGCAACTAATTCCTATAGGATTAGATATAGAGAAAAATATCACAGGTAGCTAAATGTCCTACATTGTTTACATTGCTTACATATACATATGATATTAACTTACATGATAAATTACATAAGTGACATGATATGATACGATATGCATATGATATAGGAAATGATTGATACAACACACACATGATATGATTGATAAGATTGATATAATATCATATGATATACATTTACTATATAATATACAAGATATATAGTGCATATGATATTGATGTTGTATGATATGCATACACATACAGGCCGGCTTACGACATTATAAATAAAGCTAATACAATTGATAAGACTGATATATAATACATTAATTTTGATAGGAACATGATATACATACATATGATAAATGTAGCATAATGAATATTCTTTTAATGAAATGTGTACAAATTTACATAAAATAAAATATAGACCATCTTTTAACTAATGGGTATAATAAATGATAGAATGTAATGATCTTGTATATGAATACTAATTAGTAAATCTGAATTATATTGCTTTTAATGATTTCCATTATTCATATGAAATGACACCGTACATATTGTTTACAACATGTTTTCATAGTTACATTTTCATACTGACATTGATTATATGCATACTATTTTATTGCCTGTGTTGATTGTAGTTTTAAGTTTTAATAATATTCTAAGTTGTTAACTCACTATGTGATTTTCTTATATATTTTAGAAAGGAGTCAAGATACAGTGGAGTGAGGCAGACAAGAATTTTTAGGTTTTATTTTAATTTTAATATTTTTATTTTATTCTTTTGTAGTTAGTAGATTAGTGAGATAAAATAAAGTATTAATTGAACTTCTGGCTATTATATATAATTTTGGGAAATGGATAAATTGTAAATTGAATAAAAGAATTTATAGTTGCTTCTAATGGTTTCTATTTATTAAAATGAGATTACTATGGTAGATTAATTAAGAGCTTGAAATAGATAATTCTTTTAAAAATGAATATTGGGGCATCACAGGAGGACCATAGTTAGACGATGGTGGTATGAAGATCATAGTTGAATCATAGTATTTAGACGGAATATATTCGAATGATATAGGTCAAAATAATCATAGTTGGGCGATGATGGTTAGAAGGATATAGGATGGTAGTCGAGCAACTATGATTAGAGGATCAAAGTTGGGCAGTTATGATGATGGTCGAAGTTGTGTGATATTGGTTAGAGGATTGTAGTCTTGCAACGATGGTCAGGAGGATCATATCCCAATAAATATGTCAAAGTAGGACTGTAATTAGGCGACTATGGTTAGGAGTACCATAGTCAGGCAATAGTGGTCCAATGACTATATAACAGTGATGGTGATCATGTGATATTATAATATTGGGGTTGAAATGGCTCAATAGCAACATCAAGTGAAGTTCTGATGGTGACAATCAATCGATAACCCAAAGTCGACATCAAATGGTTTTTTGATAATGATGTTTTGGTGATGGTCTGATGGTAGCATACGGGTGTTGGTCTGACGATGGTGTCCGGTAGTTGTTTGGCGACATCGTTGGGCAGTTGTTCGATGTCGACAATCGAACGTTGGTCGAACCATGAAGATTATATGTTTTAATGGTGATGATGAATGGACATTGGTTTAAAAATGGTGCTCAGGTGGTGTTTCAAGATCTTTTAAGCCTTAAAACTCTCTAAATCTCAATCCAAGGTTCAAGTCGAGAGTGGGGACCTATTTATAAGTTTTTTAATTGTAGTATGCCTCATAAATATTAAAAACATTTTGAATCACTCCATCATATTATTAATATTGATTCCCTTGGTTATAAATCATTCATTCATCATTTAAGAGCCTTAATCATATCATACTTAAGCAATCATATATATGCTCATTGGATTTGTTTCATTGAGATGATTAGTTTGACTATAAGCATGTCAAATTTAGAAATGACATGATCATTCAATTAATATTATGAAGCTTTAACTATGCTTTAAGTGCTCAATCTCGGCTTATTCAAACTTAGATTAGACCACATTTATTATCGTTGGCTTTGTCTGGTTGAGAAATTCCATTTGATGATTTGATGAAATTAAAATTCGGATGGTCATGAATTTAATTTTTAAAGTTTTTAATTCAAATCTGCATCGAGGAATGTGTCAATAAAGATAATTTTTTTATGACATATTAATAATGTAGGCAACAAAATTAAAAAATAAGAACAAAGAACACTAAAAGATAAATTTTAATGATGGGTTTGTGACATTAGAAAAAATGTCTTACAACCAAATCTGAAATCACTCACATCAAGTCGTTAGACCATCGTTTGTTCCTTCTCTAACAGTTGAGGCACAATTGTTGTCCTTCTCTCATTGAGCATGCAAGGCATCATAGAGAGAAATATTAAAGAAATTATTATGACTTTCTTAGCATCTAAGGAGTTCGGTAATCTCACAATTGAATGACATGCGATGAGCAATAAAATGGCGGATTGGAGGTTTTATGGTGTAAGATTCTTTCCCTCTAATCCCCACTGTGAACCACAACCCCCACTCCACTCAATTGCAAAACACATTAGGGTATGCAAAAGGGAATGACATAAACATGAGTACATAAGTAGTTAATAGAGTTTAGTGTATTTTATTAAATTATTTTAAAATTAATTTTTCATTAGATTTTGACTTAATTGAGTGGTTTGACTAGCTTACAAACTAAGTTAAGCCAAGCTTGAGCAAGCTCCATCTTGCATAAAATATGTGCTGAGCATATATTTGAACTCAAACTCATTCTCAATAAGCTCAACTAATGAGTTCATTAATGAGTTACATTCAAGTCGGCTCGGCTCCCTTACACCCCTAGTAGGAATATATAATTTTAAGAGAAGTTTCAATATAGTCCCCAAACTATTAGTAAGTGTCTAATTTAGTATAAGAGTTTTGCACTGCTGCAAATGAGTTGATCCTTTTTGGTCCCTATGTTATAAAGTTAGTCAAATTTAACGAACTATTCTATAGATCTTCTATTTTTCATTATAAGAGTTGGACATTTAAGTAAAAATATTTAAATTTTGATTTTTTTTTTTAATGTTGTAGCTCATCCCATTCCAGGATCATCCCATGTGAGTACGAGAATGAATGGTGAAGACTATGGAGTTACAACTATGTGTAACGAATCATCGAAGTTGAGTGGGATGATTACTGAGCAATATGCAAGTGGCTAGTGTTTACATCAATGGTGTGTGCAATGAAAATTGAGTGGCAAATTTGCATCTCAAAGGGTTATGAGCAATGAAGTTTGATGAAGTTGAAGTAAGGGGTCCAAAGGGAAATTTTGACCATGCGATCAAACATTGCAACATGGTGGAATAATATAATCTAGATGATGAGGTCATAGAATCTCAAACTATGACTAATAGAAAAAGCATTAAAAATTGAGGTGTTTAGGAGAAAATCATAAGATAGTATCATTGGGTTTTTTTTTTTTGTCATTGAAGATTAGGTAAATTACGACCAATTTTCAATATCTAATCTCAATTTTTTGTGCAATTTAGTTGTGTTAATTAACAAAGCAAAATATCAACAATCAATAGAGATATTTTTTTAGTGTAAATTTGCTAATTTTTTTTTAGAATTTGTAATACATAGAATACTCTCATAGGAATAATATAAAACTATAGAAGTTAATCGAGGGCTTACTAATAGTAAATATTAGTAGGGGTGTCAATATATGACACAACCCAAAAACTTGACCCGAATACGACTCGAAAATTTCGGGTTCGGGTCAACCTGTTTGCCATACGGTCAGGTTCAGGTTTAGAAATCTAACCCGATTTTAGTTTTGGGTTAGGTTCGGGTCAATCCAAAAATCTAATAATGACCCAAATACAACTTGTATACCGCGGTTACTCTATTACATAATACGTAATAGAGGTAGGGTTTATTTAGGGCAAGCCCATGCAGCTGCACGTGTTTTAGTTTTTGTCACTTGGCTCTGGCTATTTGCTTGTTTCTTTCTGCATCGCTGCCCCTTTTCCTTGTTTCGTCTCCGTTCTTCGTCAGGTTGCAGGTTTGCGTTATTCTTGTAGATTTTAATCCAAAAGAAATTAGAGGCATGTTAGAAGACGACATATGCAAGTCTCCTTTCTATCCTCCGCTACTTCAGTTTTCATGTCAAGTATATTATCGAGTATCGATGATTGATAAAAAAATTTATATTTGAATTGAGATAATGGGCTTCCTGATATCTTGGCAAGCTTATTAGTATAAGTTTTCAATTTTTTTTTTTTTTCATATTTATGCACGTTAAGCATAAAACCTAGATTGCGTGGTTCCCAAACCATGGGGGATGATATGTGAAATCATAGCAAATGAACTGATCAGGAGGTATGTTTGCTTTTAATTGTATTAGAAATGATATATATGTATTGTATTTGTCTATTAGTTTGTCCATGGAGCAATTGACATGAAACCCTATATTTTCAAACTGAAATCGGGTTATATGTTACTTAGTAGCTTTGCTATTTTGTCCTATGAATTTGATGCTGTTAAACCTTTGAATCATTGGATATGGTCTTGTGGAGCAATGTATAGCTTCATATATGTGTTATCTCTCAAATTTCTTTTTGGAATGGCCGAGCAATGAGAAGTAAACCCTCTCAAAGGAAATCATTTGCAACTATGTTACATTTGTGTTATCTTTGATTGAACATATAGCCATATACTACTAATTGAACATATGCTAATTTAGCAAACACAAATTGTTGCCTTGGATGACAATACTGAAATGCACTGATATTTTTTTGAGTTGATAGCTTTTTTTGAGGGACAACCTAAGCCTTGCAATTGAAATCTTTTTCGAACTCACAATATTTAGAAAATTATGAATATTTTTTTTGCTAATTATTATATTTTTTCGGATAAAATTGTAATTTAAGAGAATAACTATGACCTTATTGGGGAAGTACACCAATAAAGCTTATATGTTTATTAACTTATAATTAAATAATCAAAATTTTGATTTGTAAAAGTATATTTGTAACAAATATGAACTTTGTTTACCATTTTTATTATTTGAAACCATATTATCTTCTAAATTTTGTATTTTTATTTGATGTTTATTTGCAAAAAATTCAAATATTTTATGAATCAGAGAGAAAAAAAATTAAATCCAAATGGGACGGCGTGTTGGGTCAGGTCGGCCTAGGTTAGACTGAGGTCGTGTTTGGCGAATTGACTTTGTTTGCAATTCGTGTTGGGTTCTAATTAGGGAACAATTATTAGGTCCTCCGACCGGACGTAGAGCTATGTCGGTCGGAGCTAAAATCGCACCAAAAAACGAGAAATACCGAGCAATATCAAACAATAACGAGGAATACCATCATGTGAAAACCCAATACCGAGTTATACCGAGCTATACCGAGTTATACAAAAAAATACCGAGTTTTTCCTAAACTCGTTATTTTTTGTATAACTCCGTATTGCTCGGTATAACTCGGTATTGGTCTTCATAGAGCGGTATTCCTCATTATTACCTAATAATACCTAGCAATACCAAGCAAAATACCGAGTTTTTTGGCGGGATTTTAATGCTGTTCGGATGTTCTTTTACGTCCGATCGGAGGACGTGATAATTGTTCCTAATTAGGGGGTTCGAATACAGATAAAATTCGGATTGTATCTGACTTGAAAACTCATTTTGATACATTAGAAAGATTGAATGATTATTTCGAAAATTTATTCTCCTATAAATTCTATAATTTCAATGTGAAACGCGATTTGTAGAAGGTGCAAGCATGTTTTGGCTGTGGATCCACTCGCTGGATTCGCCTTCCATGAAGGAGGAAGGCTTCGCCGGCGTAAGCTCCGCCCACCGGCAGCCGCCGGGATCTACCTTTCACGGTGACTCCACAGCGATGAGCAGCAGCCTAAGTCCTAATGCTAAACCTAGAATTCAAGTACTACACGGAATCGTTCACCTCTACCGCAGACCCCTACCGCTCTCTTCTTCCTCTTCCACTTTTCCCTCTTCCTCCTCATTTCCTCCCTCCTCCTCTGACTCTTTCCTTCCGGTTCGTCCTTCCCTGCTTTATTCCTTTACTATCTGCTCCTTTTTTTTTTTTTGCATTCTTCTCATCCACAACTCTTGCTCTCTTTAGGCGAGTCGTGGAATGCTCCTCTTCGTCCTTGCCGTTCCTAGTCATCTCTCGCCAGAGGATTTCCTTCGTTTCTGCGGCTCCTATGCCGACTGTTCGGCAGGGATCCAGGTCATTAGGTAAAATTTCGAGGTTTCATTCTTCGGCGCGGGGGGTGGGTGGGGGGTGATGGAATGCACGCTCAGTTGGGAAGTTGATGAAAAATTACATTGTTTTCTTTGTTTCAGGAACGACGGAATGGAGGACCGGTACAGCGTTCTGGTTAACTTCGAAGATCAGAAGAGCGCTGATGCATTCTATCTCAATCTAAATGGGTGGAAATTCTCTTCAGTTGAGGTAGTTAATCAGTAAACGGTTCGTTTATTTTATTCCGATGACTTGTTTATTGTTGTGAGGGTTTCAGTCTTGGCAGTGAATGCAGGGGGAGATTTGCCATATTCTGTTTCTAGCTTCTCTGGAGTTCACTGAGTCGGCAGAGATTGCCTGTACTCCTCCGCTTGGATCCACTGAACTACCAACTTGTCCTGTCTGCATAGGTGAATTTTTTTTCTGTGAATTTTTCTGTTATGGAAAGAGGAATATTTTGCATTTGATTTTCTATTCTCATTTTTTAATTTCTTTCTAAGGTTCTTTCTATGTTGCTTTGCCTTACATTATGGTTTTTTCTTAGAGGTAAATTCGGGGAATATTTATGAAAGAAAATTAGCTCATGATATCCTTATTAAAATTTTTTATTAGGATGAATCTCAAAGCTATTAGATTTGCTTTGAGATGAGCGGAATACATGAGGTATCAATCAAAAATTTATCATTTAAAACAAATTTAATGGGGTTTGAGATTCATTTTTAAAATTTGGTAAGATATTTTTGAACTAAATATTTTCCTATATTTACCATATAAATTGTACAGAGCATCATTGACTGTGGCACAAGTTTTACAATTGGTTGTTAATCCAATATTAACCTAAACTATTTCATTTGATCTCAAAACCATCAATGATGGTTTTAGTAGAAGGCATTCTTATCATAATTTACCTTTATGATGTGATAATGCGATTAGCAAAAGTTCTGATTTGGACTAGAAGGCATCCTCATTTTTGTATTTAGTAACATAGCATGGAATGTTAATGAAACTACTAAAACCATAATTGAGGCTCTTATTATTTTCCTTCAAAACCATTTGTTGGATGACTAAATGTGAGGCATTTAAGGGAAAAATTAAATGAAAAAAAAACTATGGTGTTTCTACAATTATCTGTTTTCCTTCTGTGGATAATTTATTTATATTTGTTATCATAGTTTGGTGATTCATATTGAAATTCTTAATATACAGGCATCCTCTCCGATAATACAATCTCTTTGAACTCTTTTTTCAGCTTTCTTGGTAGTTTAATTGACACGTGTACTCATCTTATATTCAATTATTTAGAAAGGTTAGACCAGGAGATAACTGGCATCACGTCCACTACTTGTGATCATTCCTTCCAGTGCTCATGCATATTAAAGTGGGCCAACTCTTCCTGTTCGGTAAGCATACTTCATCTAACATCCTCTATTAGTTACCTGATTATTTATTTATTCATTGTCATCATGTATTCATGTGATTTCCAATTATTTTAGCTACCACAATTGCCCTTAAAGTATTACCATTTGATGTTCTTTTTAGGTTATTTAGTTTTTTTATGGTTTATTTTTTAACCAGTTTTGTATATTCGAGATAATTAGTCAATGATATGTTTTGTAAATGCTATTGCTCATGAAGTGATTATTGTTGATTTTTGGGGATACCAGATGTGATTCCTAATTGATAAAGGCCTCGTTTAATTCCCCGGCTCTATTTTCTCGTTTTTAACGGAGTTTTCAGAACGGAAAATGGAGAAAAAATTTTCTTCTCAAATCGGCGGAAATACGGAGATTCACCGGACGTTATTTTGAAGAAGCGGTGTTACCAAATAGCAAAACAATCCCTTTTTCCCGATTCAAACCGCAGACGGAGAAATTACGGAGAACAAACGAGGCCAAAGTCATAGAAATAAGATTGTGAAAACCGGACTGATAATGAACCGGAAGAAGAAGAGGTTCATAGTTCGACCAGTTTGACTGGGGTCTGAACTGATCTAACTAGATGACGTAATAAATACTAATATTACTAAAACTTAATAAAATTAATATAATAATATAATAATCTAACCTTAAGCTTAAACATAAACCCATCCAATCATACATATCAAATATTCAAACTAAGAATGACTTGGAGGTTTAAAATCATACTTTAAAAATAAAATAGTTTATATTTAATATAAATTAGTTTACATTTATGTTTTTATATTTATTATAAATAGTTTCTAATTTATGTTATATATTTAGATATAATTTATACCTATGGAAAGTATATAAAATTTATTTTATAAAATTATATCTATAAATTCATGTTATATTATTTATTATTAAAAAATAGATAAAAATTAAAATAAATAATTTTTATATAATATAATTAAATAAAATGAAAAAAAGATAAAAATTAAATATTATTTGCATTATGAAATTTTAATTAAAAAATATATATGTAGAAATATATAGTGTATTTTAAGTGAACTTAAGAACTTCACCTTAGTGGTTTAGTCTTACATCACCTAGACATTATATGTTAGCATTGTTTTTGTCTATATAAGTTTTTTGATTCACATGGAAAAATAAGTCACATGATAAGTTGGGCTATGTGACAAAGCATAATTGATAAAGCATTGTTGATGCCTTAAATAAAAAAATTAAATTAACTTATAAAGTGTATTTAATAATAAATTTATTAAATTATTTCGTTTAATTAAATACGAGCTGAATCGGTTCAAATTCAGTTGGGCTTAAACCGCCCGGTTTTCGGCTTCGATTCTCTGGTTCGCCGGTTCGACCAGTTCTCGGGCGGTTCAATGCTATTCCAGTTTTATGCCTAGATTGAATTGGCCGTCTAGCCGGTTCCTTGTTGAACTAGTTGAACCGGTCAATCTGGTCCGATTTTAATAACCTTGGAAATTTCCCTAGAGTTAATGATGATTGGGTGGCTTGTGGCTAGTTGAGTTTAGCAATCCAAAAATATCAGATATCTTATGATTGAATTGCAGATTCTCAATTTGTGTCAAGTTGACGCTAATTAAATAGAGAGGGTGAGAGGTTGATGTCACATTGATTTACAGGAGATGGAGAGTAGCTCTTATGGTTGCGTCAATTGAGAAGATGTTCTTGCTTGGCTTGGAGAGAGGAGGTTTTTTTGCTTCTCATGGTAGGAGGAGAAAAAAAGGAAAGTTGACAAAGTCCATGCTAGTTTAGTGAGAGCCGGAGAGCTTGAATTGTTAATTAAAATTGTCCTATATTTTCTTTGTAGTAAATGCCATCACAATATCTTTTGGTTCATGAAAGTGAAAACTAACTAGAAATATTATAAAAGGAACTATGTTTGCTAATTAAGAAGGGCATTTGGATAATATAGTAATATCGTAAGGACATCCTTGATATCATACTTGATAACATCTTACTAATCAAGGAATGATATGGAATATTACAATTTCTTTTAAAACAAAATCTATGTTGTTAAATCTCAGCCTTCCGTTGCGAAACTGATCTCACGACCATGAACAGTGATCCGTGGGAAGCCCGCCTAGATTACATTGAATACCTCCCATAACTAGACATCTGATTTAGGAATGATTTTATTTCAACAGTTATTTTGTAGTTATTTGTTTCTTTATTAGACCTTGTATAGATCTATAAACAGGGAGCATATTGTATAATAAAGTAAGCTTTTTATCTCCAATTCTCTGAATGTAACATGGTATCAGAGCCGAAGGAATTGAAGAAGAGGCCTTCATTGCCATTAAAAGAACCATCGTAGATCGTCGGAGGAGGAAAATAAGAAGTCAGAACCTACCTACAGACAAAGCTTGGCAAACTAACGACAGATGGGGCCTTGACAGAAGCCGCAAGCTACAGACGAAGCCTTGCTAGAGACGGAGCCGAAGCCCTGATCCAAACTTCCAATCTGATAGGAAGGGCAAGTCGTTGAAGGAGGATAGTCGAACAGCCACGAACGAGCTGAAGAGGCGACCGTGAAGCAACGAAGCCGAACGAGACTCCCGCTCAGAGGAGCCTGGCCCGTTCCCTATTTTGATCCAAGCCTTTTAAAGGCTAAGTTTGGTTCGGTTTATTAAACCGGGGAAAAAATGTTTTTTTTTGGAAGCCTTCATTGCTACCCATTGTCAGAAATTAATTCCTCCTAGAGCATTGATCAAACTGAGGAGTTGATGGTGCACCAATGACGAGGTGATCTCCAAAGCATGCAACATTCCTATCGTCTCAATAGGAAGAATTAGCTAAAGTGGTCTCAATTTGTGAAGATCTATTTAAAAGGGAAAGGAAAAATACACCATATTCTCGAAGGAGGACCAAGACAAGGAGATCATGCTTTTGGGGGATGGGATGAAACAGACTCCATGATCATGTTATGATTGTGGAATTCCATGACTCCAGAAATTAGCGATACATTTATATTCATTTCAACTACAAATGACATATGGGATGCTGCCGGACATACCTTCTCCAAAGCTCGTGATGCGGCTCAAATCTTTGAAATTAAAGTCAAAGTTGGAAGCACAAAGCAGGGGAGTAAGACCGTGATGGAGTATGCCACCCCTCTATAAAATTTGTGGCAAGAACTTGATCATTATAGATGTGAAACCAGATATTTGGAAGATGCTGCGATCCTAAAGAATTTTATTGAAAAAGATAGAGTTTATAATTTTCTTGTAGGACTAAATGCAGAATTTGACCAAGTTAGAGTCCAGATCCTTAGCAAAGAGGAGATGCCATCACTCAATGAAACAATTTCCTCATCCGCGCAGAAGAAAGCCGACGAGGAGTGATGTTAGAACCAAAGGTCGTTAAAAGTTCAGCAATGATGATGAACTAAGAATCGTCATGGAAGAAGAAAGGTAAAGATTCTTCAAAATTCAAAGACAATGACTCACTTTAGTGTAGTTATTGCAAAAATTCAAGACACACAAAGTAAACGTACTGGAAAATCATGAAAAATCTCCCAACAAGGAGTGGAATAAAAAAGGTGAAACAAGGAGTACGTCACATGCCAATAACACTACAAGTAAGCTCAGCCTAGAAGCATAGTCCAGCCTTGGAGAACTCAATAAAGAGGATATTGATAAACTGAAACGACTCCTGGTATCTCTTGAAAAATCAAATACATCATCTTCACTTCCACTCTCAGGTAAGACTCTAATTCTATTAGTTTAAGTGATTCTAGAAATCATTTAAAGGAATTATGAATCATTGATTCAGGAGCCACAAATCATATGACCCACTCACCTACCCACTTCATTAACTATGCTCCTTGCCCAAACAACAAGAAAATCATCATTGCTGATGATTTTCTTACCACGGTAGCAGGCCAAGGAGACATAAGATTATCTCTCTCACTCACTCTGAAAAACATCCGTTTTCGCTCCAAAGAGGAAGGAATGTGCTCCACATACTACAATTATCCACAAACCTAATATCAATACATAAACTTACCATTTATCATAATTGTCAAGCCTTATTTAACTCTACTTATTACTCATTTTAGGATCAGAGATCGGGAAAGAAGATTGAACTTGCTAAGGAGAAGCAGGACTGTCCTATTCTGGAAGACTCAAACCAATCTAAAAATATCTGCTCTATGTTATCCCTAGTTGATAAGAATTCCACTATTTGGCTTCATCATTATAGGTTAGGACACCCATCTTTTGATGTCCTAAGATATATGTATCAACAACTTTTTCAGAAATTAAAAAATAAAAAAATTCATTATGAAACCTGTGAGTTTGCTAAACATAAAAGTACCTCCTTCCCAAACAAAAGTGAAAGATGTGATAATCCTTTTACCTTATTGATAGTGATATATGAGGATCCTAACAAATTCTCAATATCTTTGGGGCACGTTGATTTGTGTCATTCATTGATGATTGCACTAGAGTCTCTTGGATCTATCTCCTTAAAAATAAATCTGATGTTAGCACCATTCTTCCCATCTTTTATACTATGATTAAAAACCAATTCGGGGTATAAATAAGGAGATTTTGCTCTGATAATACTAAAGATTATTTCAACTAAACCCTTTCTTCCTACTTCCAGAGTGAAGCGATCATTCATGAGTCCTCCTGTGTTCACACCCCACAACAAAATGGGATTGCAAAGAGAAAAAATGGCCACCATCTAGCCTCCACCCGAGCTTTTCTATTTCACTACAATACACCCAAATCCTATTGGGGGGAAGCCCTCTTAACTATGACTTATCTTATAAAATGACTACCTTCAACAACCCTAGAACTCAACACTCAAATGGAGATTTTGTCTTCTTTTTTACCCCGAGTTTCGAGCCCATCATAATCTTACACCCAGAATCTTTGGGTGCACTGCTTATGCTCATATTCATAGCCAAGATAGAGGAAAATTAGATCCAAAAGCACTCAAATACATCTTTGTTGGCTACTCAGCTACTCAAAAAGGTTATAAGTGTTATCATCCACCCACAAGAAAAATCTTTGTCTTTATTGATGTTACCTTTGATGAGCAAAATTCCTATTTTTTAAAATCTCATCTTCAGCGGGAGACTGAACTTGAGGAAGATGAGGAAAATGAACTAGCACCTCTTGACCTTCCTCCTCCATCTCAAACCAATCCACCTGAAACCTAGGATAGGTAAACTAATAACAAAGCGGTCATTAGATTTGGGAAGGTTTACTCCAGGCGTACAAGTTCAAATTGTGCTCCAAAGCAGATCCAAGAATCTAAACCATCTCTTGGAAATAAGGTAAGCTCACCACCTCCTTTATACCCTATAAACAACTCTATATCCTTCAACAAGTTCTCATCCTCACACAAAACTTTTCTGGTTACATTAGAAGATATACATATTCCTAAGGATATTTCTTATGCCTTATTTGATAAAAATTAGAAAATTGCCATGGAAGATGAAATGCATGCCCTAGAAAAGAACAATACATAGGAGTTTGTCAATCTACCGATAGGGAAAAAATCTGTCTGCTGCAAATGAGTGTTTTCAATAAAATACAAAGTTGATGGCAAACTAGAGAGATATAAAGCAAGACTGGTGGCAAAAGGGTACACTCAAACATATGACTACCAAGAAACTTTTGCGCCTGTAGCCAAGATGAATACTGTCAAAATACTACTCTCACTAGCAGCCAAATACAATTGGCATCTAGAACAATTGGATGCGAAAAATGCATTATTCTATGGGGATATGAAAGAAGAGATATTTATGGAAATCCTACCAAGGTTTAAGAAAAAATCTAAAGGTATAACAGGGTGTGCAAACTAAAAAAGGCTCTATATGGGCTCAAACAATCACCAAGGGCATGATTCGGAAGATTCTCTAAATTCATGCTCCGTAATGGGTATCGACAAAGTAAAGGGGATCATACATTATTCTTTAAACACTCAGGCTCAGGGGGAGTCACAATATTATTAGTATATGTTGATGATATTATCTTGACTAGAAATAACGAGGAGGAGAAAATTAGTTTAAGGAAAAGTCTTACTAAGGAATTTGACATCAAAGAACTTGGTAGACTAAAATACTTTTTAGGAATTGAAGTAGCTCACTACAGCAAAGGAATATTCATTTCACAATAGAAATACATCAAATATTTTCTAAAAAAAGGGCAAACTAGCTTGTAAACCAGCACCGACACCAGTAGAACCTAATCTTAAACTGGGGGAAGCTAGAGAAGATCTATATGTAGATAAAGGGGCCTACTAGAGACTTGTAGGGAAATTGATCTACCTTTCCCACACTTGATTAGATATAGCATTTGATGTAAGCATGATCAGTCAGTTTATACAGAATTCAAAGTCTTTTCACATGCAATCAGTAGACATGATATTGCACTACCTTAAAGGAAACCCAAGAAAAGGGATTCTCTTTAAGAGAGATCGCGGAATAATCCTAGAAGTATACACGGATGCTGACTATGCGGGATCACCTGTTGACGGAAGATCTATCTCTGGATACTACACATTTCTTGGAGGTAACCTAGTTACATGGAGAAGCAAAAAATAGAATGTGGTGGCAAGATTTAGTGCAGAGGCAGAATATCGAGCTATGGCCTTGGGAATATGTGAGCTACTATGGATCAAAATAATTCTAGAAGACTTAAAGGTCAAGTGGGATGAGCCCATAAGGCTACATTGTGACAGCAAATCTACAATCAGCATAACTCACAATCCAGTACAACATGATAGGACCAAGCACATAAAAGTGGACATACATTTTATTAAAGAAAAAACTAGTCAGTGGCCTAGTAAGTCTCAATCATGTATCATCAAAAGATCAACTTGCAGACATCCTTACCAAAGGATTTGACAGTTCTGTCTTCCTCCGAATGATTGTTAAGTTGGAAATGATAGATCTATATTCTCCAGTTTGAGGGGGAGTGTTAAATCTCAGCCTTCCGTTGCGAAATTGATCCCATGACCATGAACAGTGATCCGTGGGAAACCCACCTGGATCACATTGAATACCTCCCATAACTGGACATCTGATTTAGGAATAATTTTATTTCAACAATTATTTTGTAGTTATTTGTTTCTTCATTAGACCTTTTATAGATCTATAAATAGGGAACATATTGTATAATAAAGTAAGTTTTTTCTCTTCAATTCTCTGAATGTAACATATATTACTAAACATGATTTATAGCATAATTTCTTATTAAAGATAGAGATAAAAATTAAATTATCAGAAGGATGAAGGATTATAACATCTCTTGAATCAAGGCATGATACTCTAGCATTCCTTTATGGTTTGTCCCCTCACTAACCATCCCACAACCACCCTCATGCCCAAGTGTTATAGTTGGCTGGAAGTAATAGTTAAACATGAAAATTTTAAGCTGCTTCATTTACCTTATCAAGTTATTGTCAAGTGCATGTTTTACTATCAAACGTGGAAATGAGACAGGGATATGATGGAGTGATTGCTGTATGCGTATTTTTTTTTTTAAATTCCAGGTATGCCAATTTTGTCAAGAACATTCAGCAAAACCTATTTGCTTGCTGTGCGAGACATCAGAAAATCTCTGGATATGCGTCATATGTGGTTTTATTGGATGTGGAAGGTTAGCACGTTACTTTTCAATCAATCAGAATGAATTCTATGTATTGAAGTATGCCTTGCTTTATCACTGACTAATTTTGCATATATATATATATTCTATCATTGTCTATAGGTATAAAGAAGGTCATGCATTTAGACATTGGAAAGATACTCAACACTGCTTTTCTCTTGATTTGGAAACACAAAGGGTTTGGGATTATGCTGGAGATAACTATGTACATAGAATTAATCAATCAAAATGTGATGATGAGGTTTTTAAGATGAAGTCCAACTGTAGAACTAATGGGGACCATTGTGAAAGTTGTGCTTTTATTGACGACTCTGAAATTAGTGCAGCTTTGTTAAGCAGCAAAGTTGAAATTGTAAGTGTTAACTTCTTAACATTAGAATGGATATTTACTTTGTTGATCATAGTTGCATTGCTCTACTTGAATAGTTTTTATTTCATGATATTTATTTTTCTTTATAGGTCATGGACGAATACAATCGCTTACTTGCCAGTGAACTTGAAAATCAAAGAGTGGTACTCACCTGTAAATGCTCTATGATTTTGCTATATTTTCTACAACTTGTGGTCTCGCATTTTTATTTGTTTCTTGAATTAGAAACTATTGCAAAAATTGAACTACATGATCATTTTAAAACTAATTAGAATGCACCTTCCTTGATTGACTGACAGTATTACGAAACTCTACTTGAAGATGCAAAAAAGAAAAGGGAGAAAGACATTTCTGAAGATGTGGACAGAGCTGTGGGTGTAAAGATCCACGACATACAACTTGAAATTGAAAGCTTTTAAAGAAAAGAAGAATTTTGCTGAGGTATTGTTCCCTACTGTTCTTTCTTAGCATGAAATTTATTATGTACTTTTGTTGAATTGTTTGCTCCAACTTATAAGTTGCTGTCACAGTTATTTATTGCTTGCTTTTACATATCTATATTCTCAGATTAATGAAAATCTCTTGAAAAGTCAGAATCATTGGCGTGAGAAGATCATAGAAATTGAGCAAAGGTATCCCATTTCTTTGATAACCATTGATGTATATGTGTATATATAAACACATGCACACATGCGTATGTATTTATATGGATTCATGTTTTAATTTTTTTTTCACAATGTTCTCTATTCCAGATTTAGTGATACAAATTTTTTTTCATGCAAACTGGTATATTCATGAATTCCTATAGCAAACCTATCCCACGAATGTAAGATTTAGCTCCTTCCCATCTCCTATATGATGAGGACATCAACAGGAGATTCTGGCGTGTCTATCAGAGGAGACATCATAGATCGACGACTACGATTAGGAGTCTTTACTTGTGATGCATTTTATGTATTTCTTTTATTTATGTCTAGTTTTACCATTGTACCCCTAAGAGGGATTAGTTCGTGTTGTAGTCCAAAGGGCAATTTAGTCTTTGTGTTTTGTTCCTTGAGGCCTATATATGAAGGCCTTAGCTTTTGTATTGAGATGATGATGATTTTGAATCAAATTTTCAACACTTGTTCCTTTTATTTGTTGTGAGCTCTTGAGAGAGGAGAGAACCCTAAGAGAGGGCCAAGCAATTCCCGTCAGCCGCTGGTAGATTACGGGCTTGCGGTTTGTATCCGTTCTTATTCCTTATTCCCTATTCCCCTTTCCTCTTCCCCATTCCACTGGCTACCCCTTTCCCCCTCCCAAATTCTGGCCAAACCCTCTCCCTCCACCCAACCTGCCGGCCAACCTTCACCAAATCCCCCACTCGCCAGCCCTACTCCACCAAAACCCCTAATCGACCCCCTCCATAGCCGTCGGCCCCTCCCTAGCCCAACCCTAGCCGACAGCCAAGCCAAACCTCCAATCCTGTTGATTCCAATTTCCGATCATCCATTTATTAATTTCCTAATTTAGAGCATTCTAATTTGAAAGGACCCTTAATTCAAAATTCAAATGAATTTGAATTTCAAAAACTTTCTAAATTAAATTAAAACATATTTTGGAAGTTCCCCTAATCACTATGATCTAAAATTAATTTGGATTTAATTCGCAAATTCCACATTCAATGCATGTGGCCACATGCATCTCCCTCCTTTGGTTGCCCCCCCCCCCCCCCCCCCCCCAATCTCTCTCTCTTAATTAATTTCCTCCTATTAGTGCTCTCAATCGAAGTCCCTCCCATCAAGGTGTGCCGCCTAACCTAGCCGAATTATAGGAGATTCAAAATTATTCCCTCTTTCCCAATATTAAAATCTGAAATTTTAATTTCAGATTTTAATTTGTTTTTCCTCCACCAAGCTAAACAAAAAATCTAAAATTAAAGTGGCGCCTCTCCTAGCCTTGGCCGACCACCCTAGCTAGCCCTCCTCCTCTACTTTTTTTCTCCCTTACTTGAATCAACATCTAGGAGAAAGGACACACGATTTTTCCTGGCCTCCTTAGCCATGTATGGCCGAACCCAAGCAAGATCATGGATTCGTCTATGATAATCAAAGACTAGTGGATGTTCTTCATCCCCCCTTCTTCGACATCAACTGGGAGATTGACCAATCCGCCGAAGACTACATTGACCGGCTCTTCTTCTCATTGACTACAGCTCTTGACGAACATCAGCGTCCCGTCCAGTGGCAAATCCTCCATCGTCCACCGACCTCCTCTTTCACGGTTAACTCTTCATTGAGTAAAATTGTAAGTGCCTTGTGTATTTTGGTAGCATAGTTATTGTTGCGCAGATTATTATTTCGCTAAAGCCCTCAAGAGTGTGAGTGAGGGAAACTCAAGGTGATTGTTTTAATTGTTAACTGGTGAATTTTTGTTATTTGCGCATCTAGCTTTACTATAATTTTGATGTTATTTTAATTGTCCTTCTAATCTATTTGTAACCGCATGCCAAAACAAAACAACAACTAAGAAATCCTTGAATTTAATCTCGTGAAACATTAATTTTAAAATTGGCAAGCTTAACAAATTTTATTAAATTCCTGCAATTCCTTTTTGTTTCACATCATCTTAGTATCAGAGCATGCTAGTAGCTGCATCCTAGGATTCCACTTAGGGGTGCAAGTGAGCCGAGCTTATCGAGCTCATGAGTCGAGCTCGAGCTCTAGTTCGAGCTCGAGTTTGAGCTCGTTTGGTAAACGAGCTCGAGTTCGAGCTTGAGCCAGCTCGGCTCGTGAGCTTGCGAGCCGGCTCGAATAATTATTAAATATAAATATTAAAAAAAAAATATTATGTAATTCCTGTGTATTTCAAAGTTACCGCGCAGGCGTGCATTAAACTCATTTTTTTTTTTCAAATCCCGCTTATTTCAAAGTTCCTTCCCTCTCTCTCTCTCTCTCTCTCTCTCTCTCTCTCTCTCTCTCTCTCTCTCTCTCTCTTCTCTAACAGCGATGGGATGAGTCATAAACTTTTGTGAGTGCTCCAAAGCCAATAAATGATGATGTAAACTGTAAGTGTTTTAAACAGATGAATAATAAATGCATATTTTTCATTCATTCATTTGGCTGGCTCTCTCTCTCTCTCTCTCTATCTCTCTCTATCACTCTCTCGTTTTAAAAGATCGCGTGAGGCTAGAAGGTGAAATGTACCATGCCAGAGTTTGATGAGGGGCTCGACAAGCGGCTCGAATTCATTTATAATGGGACGAGCTCGAGCTCGAGCTCGGTATTTGACAGTTGAGCCCGACTCGAACACCCTCCGGCTCGAGCTCGACTCGACTCGTTTGTACCCCTAATCCCACTTACGCATTTAGTAGACGTCTTAGGTTGCATCCTCCTTCCCATAAAACATATATACATTATTGTTGTGTCTGCATTAGTTACCTAATTTTGAGTCAATGGACCTCGAGCAAATTCAACGTACTTTAGACTTAATTGTAGGTCAGTTAGGAACTTTGACCCAACAGATAAGAGAAACCCAAGGCGAGTTAGCTGACTTTAGACGACAAGCTGGAGAACGTTTAGACCACACTAAAAGACTTGGGAACGAGACGATGTATACCCCTTCTAGGTCTCCTTCCCTTATAATCATGAACCCATGGAGAGATAATGACGCTCAATTACTTAATAATTTTCGTATAAATGTCCCCTCCTTTGATGGCACCCTCAACCCCCAAGTTTTTTTGGATTGGCTTAAAGGGATGGATAGTTATTTTAAGTGGTATAATATTTCGGAAGCTAGGAAGGTTAGGTTCACTAAAATGAAGCTTACTGGAAGAGTTAGTCAATATTGGACGAACCTAGAAAACATGCGTGAAGCTCGAGGTGAATACCTCATCACTGACTGGCGAGCTATGAAGCAAGAACTCAAGCAAAAATACCTCCCTCCATCCTACTATCGTAGAATTTTAGATAGATGGAATAGACTAACTCAGGGTAGTAAATCCTTGAAAGATTATATTTCTGCCTTTGATGATTACATGATTCATTGTAGTGGCGAAAAGACCACCACACTTTCTCAAATTCTATCCATGTTTAGTGTTGGCCTTAGGGAAGACCTTCGTAATGAACTTATCGCAAGAGTTAACACTCTAGAAGCCGCTTGCAGTCTTGTACTTGATTTAGAAGAATCTATGACTCAATCCCATTCTAGAAATCAAGACTCTCGTCCGCATCCTTTTAAAACTTCCTCCAGTCAACCTCAAAACAAACCTCATGCTTCTATGACTGGTCGACCCACTGTTGGTCAATCCAACCTCACCCTGACTACAATGGTAAAACTCATGAGCGTGAGGCGCCTAAAACTAACATTGGAACCAAGTGTTTTAAGTGTCATGATTATGGGCACATTACCTCACATTGTTAAAGCCCCTATAAGGTTATCATAATTGAAGAAGTTGTCGGTGATGAGGATGAATCACTGAATTGGTTCATTACATTGACGACGAGGAAGACTTCTTCTGCGAAGAGGACACCGCCATGATTCACTACTTGCAAAAGTTGGACCATATTGAACTTCAAGTTGTTAGGTGTGCCTTATCCTAACCTAAGCATGTGATGACTAGCATAGAACCTTTATCTTCCACAACTTCACCAAGATTGGTGACAAAAACTGCAAGGTCATTATCGACAGTAGAAGTTGTATTGACGCTGTCTCTTCCACCATGATTTCTAAACTTAATATGAAAATGACCCATCACTCGAACCCTTATAAGGTTGCTTGGATCAATTTGACTGCTTTAGAAGTGAAAGATAAGAGTCTTATTCCCATTGAGTTTATGGGATACAAGAAAAAGATTTGGTGTGACGTGTTAACGATGGACGTTGGTTAAATTATTCTAGATCGCCCATGGTTATTTGACAACGATGTCCATATTTATGGGAGATCTAACACCTGCGTGTTTGAACATGACAGAAAGAAGATTAAACTTTTACCTTCCTAACCCAAGCCATCTAAAGAGGAAGTTAAGCCCACTCCTATCAAGCCCAACAAAGGCTTAAACCTCTTAACTGTAAAAGAAATAGATGCTGAACTTGTTCAAGGATCACCCAAGTATGTCTTTGTAGCTCGGGAAGCAATTGTTGAAACAAAAGAACCTATCTTGGAAGAGATCAAACTACTCCTTGAAACTTTTGCTGACGTGTTCCTTGAAGATCTACCCAACCAACTTCCCCCTTTGAGGAATGTCCAACATGCCATTGACATGATACCTAGAGCCTCCTTACCCAACCTGCCTCACTATCGTATGAATCCAGAAGAGCATGCTATTTTGAAAGAGCAGGTTGACGATTTGCTCCAACAAGGATTCATTAAAGAGAGTCTAAGCCCATGTGCCGTCCCTGCAATTCCAAGAAAGATGGCTCTTGGAGAATGTGTGGATAGTCGTGCAATCAACAAATTCACAGTGAAATATCGTTTTCCCATTTTTCGTTTGGATGACATGCTAGACATGATGACTGGAGCCACCCTCTTTTATAAAATTGATCTTAAAAGCGGATATCACCAGATCCGAATCCGTTATGGTGATGAATGAAAAATTGCATTTAAGACTAAGGATGGTTTATATGAATGGATGGTCATGCCTTTTGGCCTTAGCAATGCCCCTAGCACTTTTATGAGGGTTATGACTCAAGTCCTCCGGCCTTTCTTAAGAAAATTTGTGGTAGTTTACTTTGATGATATCTTGATCTATAGCAATTCGGTTGAAGAACATTTGAATCATTTAAAGCAAGTTTGTGAGGTATTGAGGAAAGAATAATTATATGCTAATCCTAAGCAATGTATGTTCTTCACGAATAGTTTTACCCTTCTCGGATTTGTTATATCTTCCCGAGGAATATCAGCTGATCCTGAAAAGGTTCATGCAATTAATGATTGACCTAAACCTATGAATATCAGAGATGTTCATAGGTTTCACGGATTGTCCACATTCTATTGGAGATTTATTATGAATTTTAGCACTATTGTAGCCCCAATCAAGGTTTAAAATTGCGTAAATAAGCCTCGAGGCGGTTTTCGTCCGTGAGGCGAGGCGTAAGCCTCGAGGTGGTCTGAGGCGTAAGCCTCACGGACACAGAATTGCGTAAATGAAAAATTAAGGGTTTTAGCAGGAAAATAATAGCAATTTTGTACCTTACAATAAAAACTTCTAAATGATATATGAAAATAGTGAAAAATAAGAAAGTAGATGCAATAAAATCATGTCCCAAAGTACAAAATCACAAAATATTAGTTGAACAAAACTCCCAAAGTACAGAAAACATATAAAATGCAATCATATCTCATCACTAAATGGGTTTTCAAGTGAATCTTCTTCTCCAATTGTATCTATGAATGCCATGTCATCATCATCTTCAATATGACTCACTTTTTTCTTCCCTGTTCAATAAAAGAAAAGATCATTAGCATGTTAATTTCTCACTTGATATAAATGTAATGCAATAGCATATAAAAAGTTGTGAAATACCTTTACTTGATTGTTGTGCTGCAGAGCTAGTGGATGCGTGTGGTGTGGTACTAGTGGATGTACCCACTTGATCTGCTTCGCCCCTCAATACATCGACATTTAGATCTTCTAGCTGTAAGTCTGATAATGACAAATCTGCCTCATTATCTATGAACCACTCATTATCAGACGACACATCATCACACAATAACGGGTCCTCATCATCCTTCAACCCCTTATTCCTCAACCTCCTATCTCTTAACCTCTTGTTGTGCATTATATATACGAGGGAGTTCATTCTGGTGTAGATAGTCGATTTCTTCTCTTTGTTTACACTTGACTATATAAACTCCAGTTTCGCTCACACCCAGAAGAGGAACAACTGCTTTGTATGCACTGGCATTATCAGTCACTACCTGGACAATCAATTGCTCCCCAATCTCCTCAATAACCCCATCAAGTAAATTGAAAATGAATGTAGCATTTTTCATCTCATCTGAAGCTTCAATTAATCGTAAGAACACCGTGCCGTAGGGATTGTTAACAAGGATGTTAATCAAGCTCCTGCTCTTCATGTCAGACCATCCATCTTCATTTAAAAAAAAAAAACTCCCAATATCCATGCAAACATGCCGTCGCCCCTCTCTAGTACCGGCCGCAGGCATCATTTGTGCTTGTCCTCTATCCTCTTCTGGATTAGTCATATACTGATCCATAGGACCCCGTGCACCTCTGTTATGTATAGTGGAGGAAGATCCCTTTCCACTCTCGCTCCCAAAATAAGCGCCATGTTCGACCATATCATCAAATTGCTCCTATTGCAAGTGTTTAGCCGTGGTACTTTTCTTCATATAAGCACTAATTCCTCCTTCACCTTTTCCGGCACATTTGCACAGGGTGCTACATTTTTGTGCGAGCATGATAGATGTTCCTTCATGCGGGTAACATTTCCCTTCACCACTTTATCACAAAAATTACACTTCAAATAAACATAGCTCTTCTCTCCGCCGCTAATGTCAACTTGTACACTATATTTCCAAGAAGGGTCCCTCTGCAATGACGAAGACCCCTTTTCCTTCCCTCTTACCATGATCCCTAATGAAAGAATCGAAAATCACACAAAAAATATCAAAAAATCTAAAACCCTAGTATTTCTTTCACTTCAAAAATCTAACCAAAAAGTCAAAAAAAAACCTAAAATCGTTTGTGGACTTCTCCTACAAGGCGGCCAGACACTTCAACTTCGCCGGAGAGGCAGCGCCGGCGGGTGAGGTGGCGGGAAGGATGGCCGACCGTGCGGGACGCCTTCGGTTTCGCGAACAGAGAGCTGGAAGCGAATTTTTTCGGAAAAGAGGGAGACCGTGCGGGATGAAGGGAGGAAGAGGTTTCATTTTAAGTGGGTGGGGCCTATTCTGTGAGGCGTACGCCTCACCCAGAATTGCGCAATTGCGCCTCTGAGGCGCGCCTCAGTCCAGGTGAGGCGTATGCCTCAGCCAGGTGAAGAATTGCGTAAGCCTCGAGGCGTTTTTTGGTCAAATTGCGCAAAGGCGTGCCTTGAGGCGCGCCTCTAATTGCGCAATTTTAAACAGAGGCCCCAATAGCTAATTGTCTAAAAAAAAGTAGAATTTCAATGGACCATACCTGCGTCTAAAGCTTTTGAAGAAATCAAGATGATAATGATAGAAGCCCCTGTCATGCGCCTACCTGATTTTTTAAAAGTCTTTAAAGTAACTTGTGTAATGCTTCTGACATTGGTGTTGGTGAAGTCCTTTCCTAAGAAGGACATCCTGTGGCTTATTTTAGGGAGAAGTTATATGACATTAGACAACGATACTCCACTTATGACCAATAAATTTATGCCATCATTCAGTCCCTTAGGTATTGGAGACACTACCTACTCTCGTAAGAGTTTGTGATCTTCTCTGATCATGAGGCCTTGCGTTACATAAACTCTCAAAAGAAACTCAATGCCCAAAATGGCCGTTGGGTTGAGTTCTTGTAAGAATACACCTATACAATCAGACAGAAGGCGGGTTCTGAAATAAAGTGGCAAATGCATTAATTCATCGAGTGATGATAACTTGAGAGAAATGAGGGCTGAAGTAATTGGATTCGAATGAATTAAGGAGGATTATAAGGATTGCCCTAACTTTAAGGATATGTATTCTCTACTGACAACTGGAAGTGAACGAATAGTCAATGATTTTTTATTGGAAGATGGATGTCTATTTAAGTCACAAAAACTCTGCATTCCCAACACTTCACTATGAGAATTCATCGTATGAGAAATACAAGCTGGAGGTTTAGCTGGACACTTTGGCCAAATGAAAACCATTGCCTCTGTTGAACATCAATTTTATTGGCCTAGCCTTAAATGTGACGTTAGCAAATTGGTAAAAAGGTGTCATACTTGTCAGTTAGCTAAACAGCGTAAACAGAATACAAGTCTCTACACACTCCTCCCAGTACTCAATTGCCCTTGGCAGGACGTAAGCATGGATTTCGTCCTTAAGGCCTTTAGAAATCATGATTCAATTTGTGTGGTAGTTGACCATTTTTCTAAGATAGCCCATTTCCTCTTTTTCTCCAAAACTTTTGATGCTTCTCGAATCATGAAACTATACTTTCATGATATTGTTAGACTCCATGGCTTACCTAAAATCATAGTATCTGATCGAGATGTCAAGTTCACTAGTTATTTTTGGAAGACTTTATGGCATAAGATGGGTACAAAACTCCAATTTTTCATTGCTTTTCATCCCCAAACTGACGGGCAAACTGAAGTTGTTAATAGGAGTCTAGATAACATCCTAAGAACCCTGGTAGGAGAAAACATTCGAAATTGGGATTCCAAACTTCCTATAGCTGAATTCGCCTATAAAAATTATGTTAATCGAAACACAGGTCTAAGTTCTGCTGAAATTGTGTATGGGTACCAACATAGACATCCTATAGACTTGATCCCTATGTGTCCTAAGGTTAGAACATCTAATTTTGCATCTGCATTTGCATCGCATCTCCAAGAATTGCACAAGGAAATTAATAAATAGATTGAATAAAGCAATGCCAATTGTAAACTTAATGCGGATCGCAAGAGAATATTTAAAGAATTCAAAGTTTGAGATTTTGTAATGGTATGGATTCGTCCGGAACGGTTTCCACAAATAACCATTAAAAAGTTACATTCTAAAAGTGTGGGACCTTTTTAAATAATTTCTTAAATAAACAATAATGCTTATATGCTAGACCTTCCTGAAGGTTTTAACATAAATCCTACATTTAACATCGAAGATCTAGTAGCCTTTGAGGGATCAGAGTTTAACCCCATCAAGGTATCAATCCACTAAATGATAAGCCTTGTGTGAACCTAGGTGAGAACCCTAGCCTCCCTCCACTCCCCAATATTCCTCCTTTATCCAATACAGAGAAATTTGAAGCAATACTTAATGATGAAATCATTTCCACCAAAGAAGGTGGGCACCAAAGGTATTTAGTTCAATGGAAAGGAAAGTCAGAAATGAAAGATACATGGATTGATCGTGATGAGCTACAAAGATTGGACCCCGATCTTCTAGAGTATGAGAGTTCCCGAGACACTTACTCGACGGGGTCGAGCTTTCTCCACCCGGGGAGAATGATGAGGACATCAGCAGGAGATTTTGACGCGTCTATCAGAGGAGACATCGTAGATCGACGACTACGATTAGGAGTCTTTACTTGTGATGTATTTTATGTATTTCTTTTATTTATGTTCTAATTTTACCATTGTACCTCTGAGTGAGATTAGTTCATGTTGTAGCCCAGAAGGTAATTTAGTCTTTGTGTTTTATTCCTTGAGGCCTATATATATGAAGGCCATAGCTTTTGTATTGATATGATGATAATTTTGGATAAACAATTCAACACTTGTTCCTTTTTTTTGTTGTGAGCTCTTTAGAGAGGAGAGAACCCTAAGAGAGGGCCAAGCAATTTCTGTCAGCCGTCGGTAGAGTTCAGGCTCGCGGTTTGTATCCGTTCTTATTCCTTATTCCCCTTTCCTCTTCCCCATACCACTGGCTACCCCTTTCCCCCTCCCAAATTCTGGCCAAACCCTCTTCCTCCACCCAACCCGCCGGGCAACCTTCACCAAATCCCCCACCTGCCAGACCTACTCCACCAAAAACCCCTAACTGACTCCCTCCATAGCTGTCGGCCCCTCCCTAGTCCAACCCTGGCTGTCGGCCAAGCCAAACCTCCAATCCCTTTTATTCCAATTTTCAATCAGCCACTTATTACTTTCCAAATTTAGAGCATTCTAATTTGGAAGGACCCTTAGTTCAAAATTCAAATGAATTTGAATTTCAAAACTTTCTAAATTAAATTAAACCTATTTTGGAAGTTCCCCTAATCACTGCAATCTAAAATTAATTTGGATTTAATTCCCAAATTCAATGTGGCCACATACATTGTATGTTTTCATTTCTCCGCTCCCTCCTTTGGTCGGCCCCCCTATCTCTCTCTCTTAATTAATTCCGCTCTCAATCAAAGCCCCTCCCATCAAGGTGTGCTGCCTAACCTAGCCCTAATTAGAGGAGATTCAAGATTCAAAATTATTCCCTCCTTCCCAATATTAAAATATGAAATTTAATTTCAAATTTTAATTTGTTTTCCCTCCACCAACCTAAACCTAAAATTTGAAATTAAAGTGGCCCCTTTCCTAGCCTTGGCCGACCACCCTAGCTAGCCCTCCTTTACTTTTTTTTTCCCTTACTTGATTCAACATCTAAGAGAAAGGGCACACGATTTTCCCCGGCCTCCTTTTCCATGTATGGACGATCCCTTGCAAGATCATGGATTCATTTACGATAATCAAGGACTCGTGGATGTTCTTCGTTCCCCCTTTTTCAACATCAACTGAGAGATTGACCAATCCGTCGAAGACTACGTCGACCGAATCTTCTTCTCATTGACTACCACTCTCGACGAACATCGGCATCCCGTCCAATGACGAATCCTCCATAATCCACCGGCCTCCTCTTTCCTGGTTAACTCTTCATTGAGTAAAATTGTAAGCGCCTTTTGTATTTTGGTAGCATCATTATTGTTGCGTAAATTATTCTTCCGCTAAAGCCCTCAAGAGTGTGAGTGAGGGAAATTCAAGGCGATTGCTCTAATTGTTAACTGGCGGATTTTTGTTATTTGCGCATCTAGCTTTTCTATAATTTTGTGACCGCATGCTAGAGCAAAACAACAACTATGAAATTCTGGAATCTAATCTTGTGAAACATTAATTTTAAAATTGGCAAGTTTAACAAATTTTATTAAATTCTTGCAATTCCTTTTTGTTTCACATCACTCTCACCTCTTAAATTAGGTCCATTTCAAAACTACTTATGATATTTTAACTAGCTAGGCAATCTGCAAGCACCATGTAGCTTCCAGCAGGCCTGCAAACCTTGTATCTGTTACTAAGAACCTATCTTTTTTGTGTGGGAGCACTACAATGATTGCTCAAAGGAATAACAAAGAGATCAAGCACCATAAAAATACCTAGATTTACATTGTTCGGCTAAATTAATAATTCGTGTTCATGGAAGAAGATAGAAGATCCAACTCACTATAAAGAAGTTGCATAAGTGTACAAATAAAATGAGGCAAAAAAAAAACGCACTTCCCTCAACTCAAAATACACCTACCTCACCCAATAGAAAAGTGTCATAACTCTCAAGTCAAAAGTGAGTATTATGTGCACTTGTGGAGCTACTATATTTGCTTTAAGATGGTTCTCTAAGGTCATTATAAAATTAGCCAGTCAGAATCTCCCTTTTTTTCTCTCTTTTTATTTCTTTTATTTTTTTTTCTCTCAAACCGATAACAATTCTCTCCTTTTCTTTAATTCTGTTTCCACAATAGCACTGGAATTCTTAAAATCCTAAGCAACTTCAACAAGTCTAGATGTCGCATGAATTTAGTAGCTGCGGGGGACTTATTAAGCACATTTTTTAGATATTAAAGTGAATCCACTAAGATTGAAAGTGCACATGCTACTTATTGATTTCCAATTTATAATAGTTTAAAAACGTGAGTTTAAAGATCTATTATAAATGTGTTTAAATTTTGATTTATAGTTATTCATAATACAACTTTAATAAAAAACTTTGAGGATTTTTTCATCTAAAAAAAGGATAATTTATATTAACTCTAAAACAACTATTTTAAATTATGTGCTTATCATGGTAAAATTATTAAGTCACATTTCTTAATAATTCTCTTATTTATGTAATCATGAGCGGCCAACGCTCGCCCTGCGAGAAGAGCGCCCGCCCCGTATTTTGTTACGACAGAAGGGGCGCTCCCTTATTTTCCGATCTGATCCCTAAGTAAAAGATGCTAAAATTAAAAAATGTGGAAATGTTTTATGGATCTCCTTTGCGACTCCACATAAAGTTGAGTTCCTTAAGTTCTTAAAAGCTCAAAGGGTTAACATCACACAACATTAACAAACCTAGATGTCACACACACCATAAGAGATCTATGAAGCAAATATGTTAGACACCAAAGTGAATCCACTTATATCGAAAGTGCGCATACTAAAAAATCCTTATATTTTTGAAGTGGTTCTTTTTTTTTGCCCTGAACAATGGTATGATTTGGTGTTGAGATGAATTATGCAATATGAGATCGATCCATTTGATTGCCTCTAGCAATCTCCTCAATCCACACCCTTTGTTATGTAGCTCAAACTACAACTACAAAGTTTATCTTTTTTACACTTCATCAAACTACGGTGTTATAATACAATTGATAAAATTGATGAAGCTCAACTTGAAGTATCACCTAACAATCTATAAAGTTTACCAAATCTATTTAACTTCATGATGATCAATTCTACTTTTAAATTTGAGGAAATTCAACCTTCGAGCATTCATTCCACTTGATATCATTAAGAGATATTTGATTATTTCTAAGATTTGATACTTTTCTCCTTTTTGTTAGTCCTTAATCACATTCATGCATCCTGAGTGCTAAGCCAATTTTCTTGCACACCAAATTATTTTCATGTAAAAACAACTACTTGTACATGGCTCATAAGTGAAAAATAATTCATTATGTTGACATATATTGTACCAATAAGATAAAGCCATAACCCATTGATTGTTATATCTATCTCCAATAATTACCTAAAGAGTATAATTTAAATTTGCATTTAACCAATCCACAACAACACTGGCATCTGTTAACTTATCCTTATCGTTGTTATCATTGCCATATTTGTTGAAGTGGCTTTTTGTTATGTATAAAGGCTTTAGCATGAACCACAATTCTTTTATGGATTTTATCTCCAAGATTTGCATTAATACACTTTTTTTTTAATATTATTTGCATTAATATACTTGTTATCCATCTCTACTTTATCTGTTTTTGCAGTTTCAGACATAATTGAATATCCTACAAGCGTCTTCATAAGTTCTCTTGGAGCAGAGCATTTAGTTTCTTAATTCTCCAAAGCCCAAAACTTTTCGAGCAATTAAAATTTTTTATCTCATTCTACATGTTCATTATATTTTGCATTAAGTTCTGATAGCAGATGTTGCTACAAACCAACTTGTTATGCATAAGTACTATCTGGAGCAAATATATTGAAAGCATATAGTAGTTAAAAAGAAACAAATAACTACAAAAAACCCCCAAGAATTATGCTGTTTAACTAAATGATTGTCTATGTCAATGTGAGATAAGATAAGATCTGATCCATGAAGTCACATGGGTGTACAAATTAAATGGGGCATGTGAAAGTACTGAGAAAAACTTGAATGCTTTCTATTTCACTTAAGTGAGAAGATCCAAATATTTCAAGCCTAAGTACAAGAAGAAAGATGATACATACAAAATTTTTTAAATAATACTAGATAATCTCAACTTGATTGCTCCATAGAATGATACCCTTATGTGTTCTGAACTTTAATTCCTTGCTGACCAACTCTCCTGCTGTGGGAAAGACGCCGATGTTTAATCCTAGCAAATGTTTTAACAATAATCTTGGCTGTTCTTGATCGTAGGAGATGGTTCTAGGGTTGGATGATTGATTTGAACTCCACTATGATCTGCCCCCTCCCCCTTGCCCCCTTTCAAGACTGGTGGAATCCACTCCAAAATAGAAAAATCCTTTCTAATCAGGATAAACTTGAAACTATTGTCATGGAAAGCTTTTCTCCCCCATATGGGACTTAGGTATTTATAAGTAGAGCTAAAGAGCTGAAAAGAAACTAATTACTAAATTATCCTTAATAAAAAAAAGGAAAAAAAAAGAGAGGCTTACAACAACAACAACAACATCAAGCCTTTATCGCACTATGTGGGGCCAGCTACATGAATCATTTTTCTCCATTGTTGCAATAAAAATACAAATATTGCAAACTAAAATCAACTTGCTTCCTTAAAACATTGACCAACATAAAACAATATAACCATGCTATTTTAAAATTAAAAACACAACTCAATGACACCCCACAACTTAAAATAAAAATAACTTATCAAATATTTGAGAAGAAAGATACAAATGGAATGGAAACTGTGGAGAGTAGGTAGAAGTCCAAGACGAAGTAGAAGCAGGGTAGAGAAAGATAGCTTGCAAGCTAAATAACCCGCATGTGATACATTCCAAATATTATCACCATTCACCATCCATTTTCAGCAGCCAAACCACCCCTTTTATAGGAGAAAAAAGACCCAACAACCCACATAAATGTGCCTCCCCAAGTAACCAATAGAAGCCACCTTGAGAAGATAAAACACAAATTTAGGAAATAACAAAGCGGGAAGGGGAATGGCCAGCAGAAGGAAAAAACAGCAGAAAATATGCATGGGAACCACACTAGAAATTCCTAGCATTGGAGAAACCGAAATCTTGCTTGGAGAGCACCAATAGCTAAACTGAAATATGCTTGGCAAACCAAATGTCAGCAAAGGAACATACTACAACCGGCCATCATGGAAAGAAATTAGCCGAGCCCATTAAGAAAAAACAATCCAAAGATTAAATACCCATATAGCCAACAAGGAAGAAAACAAAAATAAAGAAGATATAAAAAATATCTATCTTTGTGTGCATCAATTGTGTCATGTTAAGAGTTGAAAAGGAGACTTAAAAGAAAGAAATAAAAAAAAAACTTAATCACATTGCGCTTCTTGGGTAGGGGAAGACTCATCCTCGATGTCTAGTTCCTTTTCATAATTATAATAATTTGAAAGGTCCGCGACATTGAAGGTTACAAAGATATTCATATTCCCATTTTATTCAATTTTATAGGCATTTTCTCTAATACATTTAATTACTCTAAATGGTCCATCAACTTCTGGTTTAAAGTTTAGCAAAAATGTCCAAGAAATAAAAAAGCTCTTTACATAAATGAATCCAAACATGGTTACCTTCTTTGAAGAAAAATTGAAGTACAAATATTGGTTTGCTACTGATAGCGTGTTTTACTTCTTATTCATTTCTTGGACTTGTTGATGCTTTTTTTTTAATCTCCTTGGTTTGCTTATCTTCATTTACATTATATTCCAAAGTGATAACCATGGGAAAAATCTATAAGGAGTGATGGGGGTTGTAGCCATATGCTATCTCAGGACTTTTTCCCATTATTTGATTGATGGGTCAAATTGTAAGCAAACTCAGCTTTGGCTAAAGAAAGATTCCACTTATTTATATTTTTCGCAACGAAACATCGTAATAAGTTTAGATTAAACCAACCTATTAAGGCTAGTGTTTTTTTTTTTTTTTTCTTTTGAATTAAGATCCTTCTCACAATAGGTTTTCTGTTATTTACTTATTAGTTCAGCTCAGATTTTTACCCTTTTTTTTGGACAAGTGGCTATCTAGAGTGTATTTAACAGTTTCGTAAGGTGGTTGGAAATAACTCCAACAAATTTGTGAAGCATTCCTAGCTGCTTGGACATAAGAGCAACTCTTGGATAGCAAGGGACATTAGTCAAATTCAAGGAAACTGAATTGGGGTGGAAATCCTACTTGTAGTTTTAGATATCTCATTTTGCCAAACAATTGGGATTTGTTGGAACAACAAAGCTTGAAAAATCTTCCATCCTTGTAATGCTTCCTCTAAGTTATGATTATTTTTAAGTTCTTTGGTAATCATTTGCTTTACAATTTAGTGCTACAAAAGTTTGCGAAATTGTTTAATTTTTGTAAACATATCCTTGTTTGTTTATTTGTCTTATATTATCAGTGTCAAATTTTAGTATAATAGCCTTAAATTTAGGATACAACCTAGGAGAAACTAGCCTCACTAAAATTAAGAATTAGCTATGATAGAATTCCGTCTTGAAATTCAGCAAATATAAAATAGATTCATGACATATGAAAGGCATGTCGAAGAATCTCATTGGTTGCCTTCAGATGACAACCATTTAGATCTCGAAATGGAAAATCCTTTCCATCATGTGTTTCAAGAATTATTCGAGTGGATGAACCTTATCATAAAAGGGAACTAATAAATTGTTAACAAGATTTTAGGGTTAGAATTGACCTTCTGAATTTGGAGAGTTTATTTAATCCCAATGGATTTTTAGACTGACTTTATATGGTGAAGCGCATTTTTTAATATAAAAACATTCTTACTGATAGGAGAGTAAAATTTTTAGCCATAAAGCAAAAGCAAACAACCTCCATTTGTTTAGAAAATCTTAAAAGAACAAGGACTATAGAGGATAAGAATAAAATTTTCACATGAGAGAAAATGATAATAAAACATACGATGGAGCCAATCATATCACCATTAGCAATGGTCGAACTATGCAAATTGCAAAGAGCAGTCAAGGCTTCTTACCTACTCTTTCCCGTAGGCTTCATTTACGTTATTTATATCTTGTCCCTCAACTTTCAGATGATTTAATTTATGTTCATTTTCTTGCCTCTAATAAGAATTATTTCATTGCCTCTAACAAAAATTATTTCATTGTTTTGATGCTTCCGATTATACAATTAAGGACTTGATGACTAATTTATATTATTCTCCACAAAACTAGATATAGGCCTCTTTTCGTTTCGATTGTCTCCCAAGCTTTCTCCACTCTCAAATACAATTGCTCTGCTGACAAAATATTCCTTGTTTGCCTTTTGGCAGCACCGACTAGTTCATCTAACTTTATCTCAAGCAGTTTCAATTTTATCTAGTTCTTCTAAATTTCCTTTTTATAATGCTTGCAAGGTAGCAATGAGTCCTTTTTTATCATTTATTGTATCTCAAAATTGTAATTCTTTTTCTTTAGGAGTCAAACACTCAAGTTTATTGTTCCATCCTTCCAAATTTCCAATTAGGGATTCAAATATCATTTCTTCTATGCTCATAAATGACTTTTAATTATTGGATTTTTTCAATGTGTTTTAAATCGGAAGGTACGCCTTGCTTTCTACAAGTAAAAAATTTTATTAAATGCCAATCCAGTCATATTTGAGAACTGATGGTGGTGGTGAGTGTTGCAACACATGTTTTCAAACTTTTTTATACTCAATTTGTAATGGTTCACAAATGCACTTCTCCTTACACCTCTCAACAAAGTAGGAGGCCGAACATAAGCGTCACCACGTTGTGAAAACTATGTGAACACTCCTCTTTGATGCATATGTGCCCCACAAGCTTCGTGTTAATATCTTTCAAGCCATGGTTTATCTTATAAATCGCTTGCGATCCTCAAATATCAACATCTCTCCAAGCCTCAAAAATAGATAACATCTCTCCCCATGAGCTTCTACATAACAAGTCGTTGGACTACATTTTCCTTCAATCATTTGTTTGTTTATGTTTCCCTTGACAACAAACTTACTCATTAAATAAGCTTGCACCCAGTCAGCTCCTTATATTGTTCTGGGGTATGCTCTTTTTTGAAAGGCTATAAATATTGCAATCCTACCACTGGTAAAACTATAACCTCCATACATGTTTTCTCTGATGCAATTTCCAAGCCAAAATGTTTCCTCTGTTGTTTTTGCATCTAAGCCACCTATCTCCTAACCTCCAGTCACATTATTTTCTGTTTTTCAGTCTTTCCCAAACTATAACTGATGTAGGCAAGCTTTGGGCTGCTTGTTGTTTCTCGGTTTGGGGCCTTGGCTGCTCTCGGGTGGGTTTTGGCTACTTGGTTTTGAGCTAAAAAAGTTGGATTCTACTTAGTTTTTAGCTCATAAATGTTTGAGCTGATGTTTTAGTTCATTAATTAGAAGAGTAATTGCACTTCTTAGCTCATAAAATCATAACAGTATGTAGCTTGTCTTTTTCTTTTCTTGTGTCTCTTTGGTTTCTTCCTTGTGAGTCAATGCTTTGGCTAGTTGTCTTTTCGTTTCTCCTCCCTGGCTGCTTTCCCGTGCTACCTTGCCCCGTTTCCTGTGTTGGCTCCTCGGGTCTGGCTGCTTTCCCGTGGCTTGTTGGCTAGGATTCTCGTGGCTTTGCTTCCTGTTTTCTGTGTAGAATTTTGTGGGGGGGGGGGGGGGGGGGTGTGCTGCTGTGGTGTCTTTTGGCCTTTCATTTCCCCAAGTCTGATTGGTTTTGGTTGGAGGTGGAATGACTGTTTGACTTCTTTCTTTTGCTTATAAATTGTAGATGTTTTGAGAAGGAAAGAGCATGATGTATGCTGATTTTTGGACATGAAAAACTATACAGCCCCTCTACAAACCAATTCTCTACTTCACTGCGGCCTACTCATACAACTCAATTCCTGCTCCAAAATTTTCAATCATCCTGTGCAAACAAGATTGAGAATGAGTCATCTGAAACCCAAACATTTTCTCAATCTATATCATTTCATTTCACCTCAAACAGATCCACTGTCTTACATGTGTTTCCTAGATGAATTGACGGGCTGCTTTGTCAAAAGAGTTTCAGGACTTGTAGTGTCAAGGCAATTGGATTTTGGTTCTGGCTCTGCTAAACCAAACCATTCTTGGAAGCAAATGAATATTTAAAACAAAATATAATTTAAATGCTAATATTGTACTTCATAGGGCTCGTTTGGTAGCACAAGGCTACCAATAAGATTAAGGAATTGACTATATCAAAATCTTTAGCCCCATTGCAAAACTACCAGCTGTTCGAATTCTTATAACTGTGGCTTTACATCATAATTGGACAATTATGCAATTAGATATTTCCAATATGCTTTTCTACATAGCAGGGTGCAAGAAACAGTTTACATGCGGCAACCAAAAGGTTTCATTTATCCGCATAAGCCCCAACATGTTTGCCTTTTACATAAAGCAATACATGGACTTAAGCATTTACCTTGCCAGTAGTTTGCCACTTTTTCTGAATTTTCTACATCAACTCTTGTTCAGCCATGTTGATCCCTTTCTCGTCCTTTATACACAAGTTATAACAATTATTCTAACTGATTGGACGGGAGACCAGACTGATCATAAATCTACCGCAGGGTACTACATTCTTCTTGGATCTATGCCAATCTTTTGGGCAGTAAAAAAAAATCTATTTTGGTGTATACTTCAATAAAAGTTGAGTATAGAGCTCTTGTAACTACAACCACTGACATAATCTGAATATGTTGGCTCTTAAATGATTTTACTATTCCAGCTACATTTCCCAAATCTTTATATTGTGATAATATTTCAGTAATTGATGTAGGCAATAACGCCTTCTTTTATGCAAGAACAAAGCATATCAAAATTTATTATCTTTTCATTCATTATTGTGTTAGCTCTTAGGACATTATCATTCACCACATTGCAACCCAAGAGTAGCTTGCTGACATTTTTATATAGTCACTCCCTAACAACCGCTATTACTGACTTCACAACAATTGACTACTCCTAGGAGTCCTCAATCTGAGTGTGTTGTAAAAAACAGAAATATCCTCCATTATTAGAATACCAAAGGATGCTCCTCATTTTGGCATTTTCTCTCATCAGCACCACTACTTTTCCTACTAATAGAATCAGAACCATACATTCATAATTTACTCAACTATTTTGATTTACTATAATTGAACATTGTATATAACAAGGTTATGTTGTAACTCTAACTCGTGTAATGAAGTTAATTCATCTTCATAATTCTTCTTGTCTGCTTATCTGCATTTCTTTTACTTTTATTTTTAAGATCTTAAGAAGGTGAGACTGAAATTTAAATCAGTTTTTAAGTTTTGACAACATAAAAAATTTATAATATACTTTTACATCAGATAAAAATGAAAAGATAATTTGTATTTATTGTACAATTATCAATTTTAAATTTTGTTTTTATCATGCCAAAGTCAATGAGGTAAACGTCTTTAACAATCCCAACCCACACAGTACAGAAGTAAAGGCTCAACACTTTAGGGATTAAGCAGTTTTTCTTTTCTGGTTGACATTTGTGTTGTGCATGTACTACCGTGGTATATTCTTATCAATGTATGTCTATAGAATTTTATGAATTTTTGTAATATGATTTCACCGGCAAAGCACAATTTCCATCACTTATGCAAAATGTTTCTCCAAGTGCTAATCTCTAAATGTTGCATTATAATACAAACAAGTATATGACATTATGAACATTCAATTTTATCTCATTTTCTTAAGAACAATTTGGGATAATTTATTATTCATTGAATTCAATTGCAAGAGTTTGTTAGGATTTTGTGGATTTTGTTTTTTTTTTGAGTCGCATGCATCCTACTATCTTCTTGAATTTCATTTTTCTCCGGTTTTAGGCATCTCAGATTTAGTAAATCTTTGGAGAAGTAGGATTTAAAAAATTTACACCACCTCTTCTCACTATTCTTCTCTTTCATTTTGATCCTAAATTCTTAAAATTTCAGGATTAACTACATTTAACATTTATCATGCTAATTATTTGTTAGAATTTAGTACCTCCAAGATGACTAAATCTGAATTTACAAGAGTTGCTTAATCCTACTTGAATTAAAGCTCAAGCAAAAAATGCTTCCTTGAGAAAGAGGAAGACGTGGGAAAAAATGAAGATTGTGGAATGCCTTTCCTTTTAGTTGTTTTCTGGTAATCTATCAACTGAAGTTTCTTTAAATTCACGTATACTAATCATTCATCTTATAATGTATTATTGCTCATATTTCTTGCGTTATACTAAAGATTACCTACTTTTTGTCGTTACAGGGAGAGAGAAACACTAAGATTGAAGGATCAAAAGATCCATGAACTAGAAGAAGAGGTATTCAAATCATCTATAATCTATAGATATTAACTTTTAGTAGAATTAGGATACTTTTATGCTTGTTATCATTACAGATAAGAGATTTCACCGTTTTCATTGAGGCCCAGAAAGCACTTGATATCAAAGGAGCTGTTGATGATATCCGAGGGGGGACATTGTTACCAGTTCCATCACCTCTAAGTTTGCCCCCCCGATCCAAAAGATCTTCAAGGATTACCAAAAGGAGAAGTTAGTTTTTCACAGGTATGTTTACCATGTACTCCTCTATGAAGAATGATATTTTAAATTCAATTGTTCGCATTTATGCTAAACTTGGCTCTAAGCTACTATAAGCCTTTCCTACTCTTTGTGTATACCACTCAGATGGTTCCCATTTTTATCTTGAGGTTCTGTGTGCACATATGATCTTTTGAATGAACCTTCAGATTATTTTATTCTTAGCAGACTGAAAATTGCTCATAATCTTATTAATAGGGATATTAACTATCTTAATACTTTCATTCTTTGTATTCGTTCATACTTCGCAGCTCTCCTCTCTGTAGATTTTGGGTTTTCATCTACTATCTTTGGTTATTCATCCCGTGGTTAAAGACTTTTCTCATTTAATACGTGCAGTCCTATCTATAATAGTTGGATAGAGTAGTGTATATATATATATATTTATAGACTTGAATCTTTATATTTCCCCTTAAGGTTTAAATTGGATTAAAACATTTGCAGAAAACGATGTACTTTATTTTAGGTAAGTTAATGTTAGTGGTATATTTTATTTGATTTAGAGATTAGGGTATTATATAAATAAACCTAAAGATTTAGTTATTTGATATTTCAATTTATAAGAATTATATGATATGCATTCAAACCCACCTTAAAAGAAAAATCTAAATTTGTAGCTGCTTCTATTTCAAATTATAACTTTTACATTAATTCTTCCACAAATAGCTGGCCTTTGTAGAGGAAGAATTAGTAAGTGCATATTACATATAGAGTTCTATGGATGGTTTATAGAAGTACATAATTTTGTCCCCATTGTGTAGTTCAATTAATTTAACTACACAATGAATATATTATTATATATATTTCAATTATCTACGCATAGAACTACATATGCAATCAACACAGGATAATTTCTCATGTCAGTGACTGTGCCTTTCCTATATTCATAACTATGCTGAGATTATTCTGATTGACATACGCCTTTCATCAAAATTTTCTCTCTTTGCATCATATACATTCTCTTGGTAATCTCTTTCATCACCCCAAAAAAAAAAAAATCTATCCTTAATGCATTATCCCCCCATAAATAATATTTCTCAGTTGTTATTGCGTTGGATTTGTTGATCATGAGTTTTTTTTTTTAAAGTTTGAGTGAATTTCATTGGTTTATATAATGAAGGTTAAATCCTGATTTGGCTTTACCTTTATTTCTTAATGAAACTAAATATTTTATTAAGAAGATTCATGCTTCATTTGGGATAGCTTTCTTAATGTTTTATAAATAGTTTTTATTAAATTTTTTTTTAAAGCTAGATTATACTAAAAAGCAATTTTAGAAAGCAGTAAAAAAGTTATCACAAACGAAGTCTTAGGTTTTGTTTGGGATGACTTTTTTGCTGCTTCTTAAAACAGTTTTAAGAAACAGGAAGAAATCCATCCCAAATAAATTTGATTTATTTTCTCTATTGTTCAACAGGCATTAAACTTAAATTTTGAGTTCAATCGTCGTGCCATCATCAAAGTACAACCACAACCTTCAAAATTTCTTTATCTATTTGCCATGGAGGTGAAAATCAGTGAATAAAGTTTTCCAAAAGCCCAAAATCAGGCAGCAGATGATAGTAATTTTTTCAGATGGATCGTGCGATATTCGGAATGAAACCTGCTCGAGTAGAGCCTTTCACGACATTTTTACATTAATATTTAATCCTATTGTGCTTTTCAAAATTTTGATTGCAATGCAAACTATAATTTTATTAGAGCCAGATAAATAATTAAAAAAATTATAATATAGATCTAAAATATCATCTAAATTTCATTGCTAAAAGATCATTTGTAATAATCCAATTCATGTGAAGTCTATACATCAAAATAAATAATCGAATTAGAAAATATTTCATAAATTTTGATCCTAAAGACTTGACCTCATCAGCTCACGTTCCTTTTCCTTAAATATCAACGAAATTACACTGGATGTGTATAATAAGCTCAGTAGACTTCGGCTTCGTTTGGGACTGTTGTCTTCCTGCTTCATAAAGCGGCTTTTTAGTGCAAAATTTTTAAATTTTGTACTAAAAGCTACTTTAAGAAGCAAAAAGCCGTCCCAAACAAGCCTTCACTTACACTATCACCACAGGTCTCAATATCTATTTTACTATAAATAGTATGTTGTTCAAGTAATAAGTTAAAATAATAGAGTATAAACTAAGTACTTAAAGGAAGTAATATATATGAAACTTAACACATTTATGTTCTAAAATATAGATTCAGCAATTTCTACTTGACTTACACCTAACATTTATCTTTATATCTTTCACAGTAATGCTTTTATTCATTGGTAAACTTCTAGAGATATCAAAATCTACAATAATTCTTACGATTGAACTTATTTAAATTATCAAAATATGTAATACATGAATGTACTATGTAAATGTTACGATGCCTATTTATAACTCTAAATTTTTTTATAACTCTCTTTTAATCTTTCACACATGCATGTAACAAGTGTGGTCAGAATAAAATAGAAAACCTCTCACCTTTATGAGGCAAGTAGGGTCAAAATAGAGCAAAAACCTCTCACATTCACACATGGTAGATGGGATCAGAAAAGAACTTATAAGGCCCTTGTAACCTTTCAATGTGTACTTGTAACAATTTAGAAATTATAACTTCTCTAATGTCGTGCCATGAATTGTACAGTTTGAACGTATGAGCATATACTAAATATGAATATGATGATGCATGAACTATCAGAATTACTAATATATCAAGTAGTATTATATGTGTAAAGGTTACCCACTCAGTATATTTCTTTCATAGTTACAACTTTAGAAAAACATTTAGAATAACATTTTAAGATTTTTATAGAATTATCATAAATACCAAAATGCCTCTTTTATTCAATACGCACAAAATCATCATAGAGTAATTCAACTAGTAAAATTTTAACTTTTTTTAGTCAAAGTGTTCAAAATAAAGCATATTCTAATATATAAAAAGTTGCGTGATAAAAATATCATAAAAATTAAAAAAAAAATACATTTTTTCTATATCTTGTTATAAATTATCAAAATTGGAATCAAAGATAAATGTTTAGAAGTTTACCTCTTGCCTGATTGGAACCTCCAAATCTCTGTCCTGCTTTTCTCCTTCCTATCTCCTTCTCTATCAAAATGAGTGGTTGGGGTGAGAAAATGAAAATAGATTTAGACATTTATTTTTAAAACATCATTTTTGACTCATCACTAGAACCCTTCCCAATGTCGCAACACAAGCAAAGATTATTTTGTATCGTCCCAAATTCCTCTAAATTGAGAGCTAATCACCACAGCTTTCCATTCGCTGTACCGCAACGGTCCCTTAATTCTTTTCCAAGAATAGAGAAGAAAATGCCATAGCTCCACCACTCCTAGAACTTTGGTGCTCCAAAGATTATTTTGCCTCCTTATGATTTTATATTCCCTATTTTAACTTTTAAACTCATTTATAATTGATTAGACTCTCTAGTACTTAAAATCTGAGTAAGTGGATATTCATAATAGATTAGTTTAATTAGTTAGGTTGTGGGACAACAAATATTACACACACAAAGGAACTCATTTGAGGAACATCATGCCTCACTCTCCTTGGCCTATGAAGGATGGTCACCCTTCTTATGGGCAATAGGGGATCTCGTTAACAAGTAACTTATTACTCGTCTCATGGAAGGAATCCATCCATCACAACAACTCGCCCCCATCTAGACTAGGTGCTATAATAGATCAAAATATTATAATAAATTTATATAAAATTTTGAATTGTATGGACACAGTGCTGCACCTGAGAGCACAACTATGATCTATCATCTATTGTACATTAGCTTGAATTTTTTGCATGTAGTGTCATAATGCTGTGATTTGTAGCTTCGCGATTCTAGAAATTAAATGATGTTTTATATATATATGTACATTATTTTAAATAACCCTCACCACCTCATCACCCCCTATTTTTATTGCCTAATTGAGAAAGACATGAGAGGAAGAGGTCTTTTGAGGCATTTCTATTTGTGAGGTCTATTATAAAAGTTGCTTTGATCATGGTAAGTACTTTAATCATTCCTCTGTTTTTGATGATTTTGAGTTTTATCTATTTTTTCTCTCTTAAAATTGATAAAAATTATAATCTCTCATTTTAGTGAACTTCGATCATGTTACTTTTCTTATATGATAAATATCATCATCCAAAATATTTTGATAGACTCATATTAAAATTTTATCAATTAATTTTGTATATATATTATTTTATAAAAAATGAGTGGAATTACTAAAGTACGAAATGATCAGGAGTTATTATACTATATCTGGATGTAAAATACATGATTTGCATTAATTTACTATTTATTATGCTTTATATATATATATATATATATATATATATATATATATATATTGGCATAATATATATGCATATTGATGATTATATTGGTTTGATCTACATATTATGATAATTGCATCTGATATGTGTATGTGCTTGTTAATATGAATTATGTGATGTGAAATATGTATAAAAATAAAAAAGGTTGGTTGGAAATTATTGATTGATTCAGGTTAGTTGGAGATATATTACCTTATAAAAGAGTTTGGGCTTATGAATTTTCTTTTAAATAAGATTTATGATGTAATTTCAGTGATATGACGTAGATGGAGATTGACTTATATATTATGATACGATAATAGACTGGAAATGACGACTTCTTACATGAAAGTCAAGTGACTTGTGATTTATGATATGAGACTGAATAGGGCTAATATGATTGAGATGAGTCTTATTAGGTTTGAAGGGCATGCGAGGCTTGATACAAGAAAAATATCACATATAGTTAGATGTATATGATATGATATGATATGAGTATATATAATAAATTACATAAGTGACATAATATAATATAATATAATATGATCATGATATAGAATATGACTGATACAAATATATGACAAAATTGATAAGATTGATACAAAGAGCAAATGATATATATGAAGTACAGGATATACATATACTGATATTTTATGACATTCATGTGACAAATATATGTATAGACCATAAATTGAGAGCTAACACATACGATTCAATTCATCCTCAAACCAAAGTGAAAAGTTTAACCATAGTTTAGGACACTTAGGCTAAATAGCTTTTGATTCAATGCATCTTAGGCTACAAAATTATACCCCAAGATTTCTGTTCAAATACTGAACTAAGGTTTAAAATTTCATTAACCTTTGGCTAGTCAGATCGAGCGAACGAGCAAAAAATTAATGTCTAGAGCATTTTCGTAGTTTGGCTCAAGCGTATGAAATATTAGCTGTTGATCATCCGATCAACGCCTGAGATTTCGTCATGCTGCACTCCACCTCTTTGCATGTATGAATCCATTGGATCTAAGATATATACGGCTCAATTAGAGCCACTCATTTCAAAACAGGAGGAGTGAACGACTCCCGTAACGAGCCTACGTGGATAAGTGAGAGTGGGCCCCACCACGGTTTAATCAAGCTTGATCCACGATCAGGTAACGTCAAGTGGCATCTCGCCACTAGAGCTTTTAAAATGAATTAAAATTAGTTTTTCATTTTTTTTAAACTAATTTTAATAAAAAATAGTAAAAATTAAATATAAATCCAAAAAAATAAAAAATTTATGTCAAATTTCTTAGAATTTAAAATACTTTATTTTTAAAATAAAATTATTTCAAAATACTTTTATTTCAAAATTTTAATATTAGTAAATTTAATTAAAATAATTCATTTATTTTCAAACATATTTCTTTAATATTTTAAAATTAAAACTTTAGTAAAAATACATAATAGGATTTAAATAATTTATACTATTTAAATATTTAAATAATTAATTAATTAAACATAAAATATTTTTAAAATTAAAAATATATATTAAAATATTTAAATAATTAAATAACTATTTTAAAATATGGTAATTTGAAATTAAAATTAATTCAAGATATATTTTATATTTTAAATAATTTGTAATTAATTAAACCTTTAAATACTTAATTAATATTTAATTTAAATTAAATTCAAATAATTTTAAAAACTTTAAGAAAATATTTTACTTAATTTTAAAATTCCAAAAACACTTAAGGTTTAATTTTATTTAATTTAAGAAATATTTTTTTATATATTATTTATTTTTAAATTACTTTAAATGCTTTTAATTAATTTAAAACTTAAAAAATTCAATGAAAATTCAGTTTAAATAAAAAAATGTAAATTATATATTCAAATTATCGAAATTTTAATTTTTTAAATTTAAAACTAAATTTTATTTTAAATAATTTGAATTATTTTATTATTTGAATATTTAATTAATAATTAATTAAATATTTTCAAAAAATTAAAAAATTACTTTTAAATTATTTTAAATAATTAGATGATCTTTCAAAAATATTTTAAAATTATTTTAAGATATTTTTGAATATTTAATTTGAAGACTTATATTTTATATATATAGCTTAATATATGTATATTTTATTTTTTTTTAAAAAATTTAATATATTTAAAATTTTTAAATATTGATAGATCCCTTTAAAATATTAAACATAGGTTGAGCAAATGTGAATAGGAATTATGAGGAAGGATTAGTGAATAGTTATTTTTCAATTATTCACTTTTTAAAATATTGTATGTGTTAATTATCTTTTATCTATGCATGTGTAAGATAAACACACCAACTTAGTCTAGACTCTCTTTATTTTAGGATTTTATTATGATAATTGTGTGTATCCATATATGTAAAGTCTAAAGGTTAGTAGAACTTTGATTCAAATCTTCTTAACTTAGTGACATCATTAAGTATAATAATTAAGGACCCATGTCTAAAAAACTTAAAAAAATTCTAGAAAATAGGATGCACCTACTATTGAAATAAAACTTAAAAAATTTAAACTTAGTAATACATAGAACCCATAGATATATTTTTTACTAATTTTAATAATCATGAAGATAATTAATTAATTACTTTTTTATTGAGCATTAAAAATTTCCAAAAATTTTAATAAATTAAAATTAAATCTATAAAATATAAATAATATCTCAAACTGACCAAAATTCAACCTTTAACTTAAGAAAATTAAAACTTTTTTATTTGACTTCAAGTTTAAGTTTAATTTAATTTTAATTAAAAATTTTAATTAATTTAATTTAATTTAATAAAAATAATAAAAAAAGTTTAAAAACATTTCAAACACTTGAAAATCTCTCCTTTGGTCATTCCTGACCTTTGGAGTTGATTTCAAGGATTTAGGAGTTTATTTGGAGCAAAATTAATAAAACCCTATTAATTAAACCTATTAAATAATTCAAATAAATACCAAATTTTAAAAAATCATAACTAATTTAAAAAAAAATTAAATTGATCAAACTCAAAGATATTCAACTCAAATTAAAATCTAATATATATATAAAATATCAAACATTCAAAAATCAGTCAAAATAAAAAATTCAACAAAGCGATCAAACTTAAGTTAAAATCACATCAAAACTTTAAAAATTTATAACTAATTGTAGAAAATTTCAAATCTAGCAAACTGAAAGCCTAAATACTCATATTAAGGTCTATTATTTTATAAAAATATTGAAATATTTAAAATCATTCTTAATCTAAAACTTAAAATTTAACCCCTTTAATTAAGGCATTTAAATAATTCAGATAATTCTAGAAAATTCAATAATTGATTTAAAATTCCATAAAACCTTAGTCTAAATTTAAAATTAGTAATCAATCAATATTAATTAAAAATTATCAACCTTCAAATCTTAATTAATTTAATTTACTTAACTATACCAGTTACTATTGGGTAACTCAGGCTTATGAGACTACTAACTTAGCACAAAGGAATATAAAATAAACTTGATGGCCCTAGTTTAACAAAATTAGTAATCACCCAACCTTTAAAATACATCTTAAAATTAATCTTAAATCATTAAGATTTAAACTTTAATTAAATTTTTTTATGCCAATCAAATAACCAAAATGTTGAATAACTTTAACTAATTATCCAACATAGACATATCCAAACCATAGTCTTTTACACACACTTTAGATGATTTGCTAGGATAAGTAACTCTATTCTTAGGCTAGGCTGATATTTACTTTTTTATTGTGTGCTAAGTTTTTTTTTTGTGATTTTTGAAATTACTAGATGGACAAGAGGGGGGGGGGGGGGTGAATTGTGAAAGATTTATAGCAATAAATAAAACCTAAACAAGAGTTCTAATATTTTTGATATTTCTTTTAAAATTTTAACATGAAAATAAAGTGCAACAATGGAATCCTGTTCAATCACAATATCTCACCAAGCAAATATACTGAAAATGAAAATTGCATGCAAGAATAAAAACGATAAGGAAAAAACACACCGGATTTTTATAGTGGTTCAGTCAAACCATGACCTACATCCACTCCCTGGAGTCCTCCGCTCCGAGAATTTCATTACAAGCAATAGCTCTCCTTTTACCCCCCTTGGCAAGGCGGAGAAGCCCTTACAATGCTCCCTTTCACCAACCCAAGTGGCGGAGTGCCAAACTTTGTTTTCACCCTCCTGGCGACAGTAGAGAACCTTCTCATTTTTCTCCCTCCTGGAGAAGGCAGAGTACCTCGAGGTCACGGATGTAGAAGAGCCTTCCCCTTGGAGATCCTCTCACAAATTCTTCTAGGGCCACAGGAGGAGCAAGATGCAGCAAGTTCGGAGCAACCGTGTGATCTCCCTCACACCTCTTCTCCCTCACAACGCTCATCTTCTCCTTCCTCTCTCAAACCCTAAAGAACTTCTCAGGAGCTCTCTCCCTTGGAATCCCTCTCTAACCACATTCTCCTCTCTGATTCATGTTCTAAAAACGTAACTATTTTGACACCTAAAAACGGGCTCCAAAATCTCTGAAATTTCAAAGTAGCCATTACTATCGTACCGTACGATTTATAATCATATCGCACGATATGTATACCAAGCTTTGTCCTGGTATGAGGATGTACAAATAGTTCAAAATAAATTGTACAGTACGATACTTAATCGTATGGTACGATCCCCAACATTACTGATCGTATAAGATGATAGCCGGGATGATCAAAGGTCATCTCTGTTCATCATATTATACGATACGTATCGTACAGTATGAATGATCTAAATCAAGGCATTGTCTAGGATGAATTCCGGGACGATCAAGAGTCGTCTATATTCATCGTATAGTATGATCTACATCGTACTGTACGACGAGGCAAAAATAATGGATCGTCCAAGACGATCTTCGGGACGATCATAATTCATCTCTATTCATCGTATTGTACGAACCAGTTCGTACAATATGATATTCAATTTGAAATTAAGCCTTGAATTATTCCACTAATCACGGGTTAATTTAAGTAAGTATTTAAAATAAACAGTAGAGTATGACATACGTCGTACAGTACAAATAGCAGAGAGAACTTACTTAAGTTAATTTGACGGCTAGGGTTTTGGATTTGAACATATCGTACAGTACGAGTTCGATTCATATGATATGATCTATTCACAGAATCGTCCTACAAGCTCAGATCATACGGCACGAAATAACTTCGTACAGTACGATTTACATAGAAATAAAATCTCCAAAATTTTCTTTTAAAAAACCCTCTCCCTCTGTGTGTGTACATGGTTGCTCAGACTTTTATGCATTTTGTGGCCAGACTCAAGAAAATAAAAATAAAATAAATAACAAAATACATTTTCAGACTCATACTCCTAATCTACCCATTCTTGAGTCTTCCTGTCATCCTGAGTAGCTTGTGATATTCCTGAAATGTTAGTACTCATGGACAATAGCAAATAAAATAATATTCAATGAATAAATAATTCAGAAGACATTATTTGTCATCATCAAAATCTCAAACTCGGGGTCATGGGTTGCAATAATTTTTACTATATATTGCCTGTTTATGTTGATGTGATTGTTTATTTAATTTTATGATTTATGATATAATTAATTATGTGATAGATTATCCTTAGTTTAGGGACAATTTAGATTAATTCAATATTAAGCAGGTGACAATGCTCATACAGGACCTTAATTAAAGGTAGCAAAGTAAAATTAAACTTTAAAATTAATGATGTTTTCTACATGTGCTTCAAAAAGTGCTAAGACCCCCTTTAAATTAAAAGTGCATGTCAAAGTGTGGCTGTGATTTGAGTAATTTTAAAATATTTAACTGCTTAAGATTTGATGTTGATTTTAATATTAATTACATAGGATGATCCTACAGTTGTTGAGTTTAAATTTTAATTTTTATCAAATATAATTCTAGTCTATTGAGTTGTAAATGTAAAAGTGACATTTAAGATGGGATAACATCTAATTTGGAATTCAAAGTGAAAGGGACATCCCTTAGGGGAGAGTCCCTCTCCATTTGGAGATCCAAATTATGATGATTTTAAAATATCCAAAGAGAAAAGATAATATCCATTTTGAGGGAGAGTTTCTATTCATTTGGATATTTGAACCCAAAGATCCAAGGAGCCCGTAGAAGGACAAAGAAGTAGATAATGAGAAAATCCATTCTCAAAGTCACGTAAGTCTTAGGATTAGAAATATGGGCTTGTTGTTAGTGGTACCTGATCACTTTACTTTTTTACAGACCCTAAGTTGTAATATTAAAAGGCACTTGCCTATAGATATTTTATTTATTTAATTGATTTAATTACTCAGTTAATTGTATGATGTTGATTGCGCTATAAGATTGCAGGCTTTTAGTAGTTTTTAGCAATCTTGTATGTCAATTTTGATTTAGACTGGAACTCGATCGGAGGCTCATGTGAGAATGTTTAAATTCTTCTACTTAAATAAAATTAAAATTTTTAGCCAACATAGTAACTCTAATGATTTTAAGTAGTAAGCCTGGGATTACTGAGATTTTGCATAGCATGTTGTTGCATTTTTTTTTCTTTGTTAGGCACCTCCCTGCCTGTAAGTTTTGGCAGACTACCTAGCCTATGAGGTTGCAAATATATCAAGGGGAATCTGTGTAATCCCTAGGATTAAATTTATTTTTAAGCCTTTTTAAAATTGTTCCATTTTGATTTTAAGTATTTATCGAGTCAACTAGCATGCATTGCATTATAATTTAATTAAATAGCCAAATAAAATTCTAATTACATTTACTTTAAGTTTTATATTACCCAACATATGTTAAGGGGTCAAGTAAGGATATGCTATAGATTTCGACCCCATTTCTTCAAACTTAACTTAATTCAACATCCCCACCCACTCTTTCATAAAAAAGATTGGATATATAGTTTTGAAGCGCATAGGTAGTTTAGTTGGCTCCCCAATCTAGGTCAGGGTAAGTTTAGATCCTATATTGCATAAGCTAGGTTCAGTTCACTGATTTTTAGTACCCAATTTAGACTTAGATTGTGAGGTAGACTCAGGCTATATGACCTCAACCTTATAGGATTATAATCCCAACTTTCTAATAAAATTGATATTTTAACACAAAATCCCTTTCAATTCAAATTTAAGCCCAACACTTAGGATAGGCTAGGGTGTTTCTGAAGTAATTTAGAATCTCAAGACACCTCCTATCCTTCCTCCTTTGATTCTAGATATATGTGTTCAAATTTGATTCAATCCTGATTGAATATTTTAACCTCGCTTCCTTTGACATTAAGCTTTGAAATTTTAAATAAAATTTTTATCGCACTATTTTAATCGAGAGTATTCATTTGAAACCCCCTAATTTCCTTATGATGTAATTAACTATGAGGGCTTACACTCGTAGGAGATTTAAAAAACTATATCAAACAAAATTTTCAAAAATCAAAATTTTCAAAACTTCAAATAAATATCTTTGGGAAAATTAAAGTTGACAATTATTATCGTTATTTTTAAATGATTGATAGTGATTGATATCTTCTTTCCTCACAGAGATATATCAGTTACTATCATAATTTGATTATAAAATTAATTATCCCTTTTTCCAGATTAACATTGTCAAATACTTGATCAAATTTTATCTTGACCCTGTGGGGTCATATGTGATTCTTCTCTATGTTTGACTACGATAGTCATGATGAACTCAAAATTTTTTAATATGAACCTATTAAAGAATGATATTTTCACCTTTTGAGGTGATATATAGTTCATAATAATATGTTTGATTTCAAATTTTAAATTCCAAAAATTAATTCTTTTTCAAAGAAAATTAATCTTTTTCAAAACTCAAACAAATTTTTTCATTCAAACACTCTCTTAATTTCCTCTTAAAAGTCTCTCTCCAAAAGCTCTAATAAAATCTCTAGAAAAACTCTAAAAGAATTATTGGTTATTTAATATTTATATGAGGGTTCAAAAAAAAAAACCCAGAAAGGCTTCTTATTAAAATTATGAACTTGAACGTATAGTATGTTCCATGGATCAATATGATTAATGCAATCAGTCTGAAATCCTAAAAATTACTCTCTATTTGATCGAACTATACAATATTGGTTGTACAATATGATTGGTTCAAGTTTTCAACTTAGAGAACTAAATCATTATGGCCAACAAAAATCATATGAGCAGGTACTCTATTTTTTGAATATGTATGTTATTGATCGTCAATTACAAAATTTACTCTAATTTGGCTCATTGATTACAGGACTTAAAAAATCTAATTATTTTAAAAGTTATTTAAAATTTCTATACTACAAATTAGTTTGTATAGTACGATTAGACCAAATTTGAATTCACTTATTTTTTAAAATAACAGAAAATGATGTGTTTAATTTCAAATACCAAATTATATATGAAAATATTCATCGTCATCAGTAATAATAATAATAACAATAAGCCTTTAAATTTCTACATGGGATTGGCTACATTATGATGATCACTATATGGTATAATTTTTTATTTAAAATTTTTATTTTTATTTTTTTTTAATTAATATCACTTGATTGTTTTATTTCAAAATAATTATAGTGATTTGTACAATATGATTTTTTAGAGATTAAGTGATTTAATTAATTTTAAAACATATGAGGCTAGAATCCCTCCCACACTACATTAAATAGTTTGGGTTAGAAGAGTACATGTAAGGCCTTTGTACATAATAGATAGTTCACTTTTCTTTGTTACAGAATAGAACACTTCCAATGCCACAATGCATAATGCAAAAGTAATGAAACATTATGTAATTTAAATGTTCAATACAATATCTAGATGATACAAAATTTACTAATAAAAGCCTCAATATGTGTAAAATGGGTTACACATTGAACCTTCCCCTATTGATTTCTAACTTCGAAAGAAAATTCACATGAGTATTTTAAGACTTTCCACATTTACCAAAAAAGACTCCATATACTAAAAACTTATACAGGAAAAAGCAAGTATCAAAATTCAACTTAGATAGTCAAAATATTCATAATAAAGAATATAATAACATACTAAAATCATACCGTGAAAACATCATAAAACCTAAGAAAAATATATTTTTATTCATAACTTTTAATATTTTAATCAGAATATAAATCAAAGATAAGGATTTGGGAGTCTACCTCAAGCTCTATAGTTCTCTAAACTGGCTTTAGGAATAAATCTCAAACATTGGCCTCTGAATCGCTTTCCCCTCTTCTCTTCCTCCTCCCCTTGCTTCTTCTCTAGAAAGCTAGGTGGTAAAATGACTCGTCTCAATGTTTAAGATATTTTAAAATAAGGAAAATTAACCTTGACCTAGTGCCATAATTCTCATTTCCACTAGCACAACAAAGCCCCTGATAATCTTCCAAATTCTCCCATAATATTCTCACTTAATACCCAACATTATGGTGATGATACCAAATGTTATAGTGCTAACATTAACCAAATTATTTTTCTAAAAAACATAGAGCTCAATATTGTGATGCTACCATACCTAGCACTATGGCACCTTCAAAGAAAAAAAATCCAAACTTTGGATTCTCAGCTCTTAGACCATGGACCTTGGTTATTTTCTATCCCATTTTACATTCTAACACTCCTAACTTTTAATTAAATTGATATTAATAATAATTAATGGAAGATTTCTAGAATTTCATATGATAGATATTACACACTAAGCTCAGGGAATAAGAATCAAGAGCCCTTCATCATCAAAATTGAGGGTATTTAGACTAAATTTTGGGCAAGGAAAGATCCAATAGAGCTCCAACAAGTATTTGGAAAATAAATGAGGGATGAGGTGAGTTGGACTAGAAGTTATGATTGAACCAAAAATTGACCAATAAATTTCTTGAGCTTCCAGCCACCTTTGGCTAAGCCAGAGATTGGGCTAGGCTTGGTAGGCTCCTAGGGTCTAGAGGAATGAAACTCATGCAATGGATAAACCCAATTAGGCCTAGGATGGAAGTTGGTTCATTGGAAGCCATTTTAAAGAGTTTAAATTAGCCAAATTTTTTATCTAACCCAAGCTAGCCCATGGGCTGTATTGCAATCCAAGATATTAAGTTTATGATTTTGATGATAATAAATATTATGAAATATTTATTTTATTTCTTCTAGTAATATTATTGCATATTTTTATTGTGTGTACTAACATTTTAGGTACATCATACACCATACATCAACAAAGGAACAAGACTCAAGACTAGGAAGAATATGTTTAATGTTTACAAGAGTTTGTATTTATACTTATTTATTATAATTTTTCTTTATTCATGTATATTGTAAAAGGAGCACACTAGCTTAGCAACCGTGCACACAAACACATTGGGGAGTGGAACTCAAAAGTTTAAATTTTTTATAGTTTGTACCATATGATAAAGATCATATTGTATGATCTATTGTTCAAAAGATAAATTAAAGTGAGTAATTAATAGATTAAAGAAGTTGAACTAATCAAGCTATACAAACTCAATCATACAACACAATCAATTTAAATTTGATCCCTCAGCTGCCAATCAAATTTAGCCATTAGTTCAAACTTTAAATTTTGAATTAATTATACTATATGAATATGCTCTTACTATGTGATATGTAAAATAGTGCCTAAATTAATCCTTACTATTAGGCAATCAAATCAATATTTAATTAATGAATCCAATCATGTGGTATGATCTTAATCATATTAGGTGATCGATAAAGATAATATTTGATCATCCTAGGGATGGTCCTAGATGAATCTTGATTAGATTAAACCAATCATATAATACAAAGAGAAATCATACAGCATGATTGACAAGGACAAATTTTCATCATTATAGAGGCCATCCTAGATGAACTTAAGCAAATATATTAATCATATTATATGATTAGTAATTTGTATGGTAGGATTAGTTTAAGATTCTTGAATTTATCATACTCGAGTTCATTCATCATACATGACTAATAAAGATTTTGACCTAATCATATTATACTATCCATATATCATACTGTACAAATATAATAACTCAAATAAAAAAATTAGGTTTTTTTTTAATCATTGTATAAATGTATCTCTTAATTTGTTTAAGAGAGTCTTTGGATACTTTTTTTGAGGGACCAGTTCTAAAGGTTAGGGTTTGAAGAGAGAGCTTTATTCTTAAGAGAGAGAGGTGAGGTTTTTTAAGAGAAGAGCCTTATGAGATCAAGGGAGTGTATGAGAGGGGTTCTGTACATGATTGCTTCATGTACATTCACTTTCTTCCTCTAAGAGTCTTTGATTTTTTTTGAGGAAAACTCTAGGAAGCGGCTCATCGTGTCAATGGATCCGGCTACTCCACTACACTGGGTTAGTGAAAGGGATTCAACTACTTTGTTGCACTACACTGGTGAAAAAGATTTGGCTTCTCTGCCGTACTATGAATGGGTGCAAGTGATTGTATAAAGACTTCTCTACCTTATTGCAGGGGCAAAAGGAGAGTCAATAAAGATTTAATGCAATACCTAGAGAGGAGGATCTAGAGAGTGGACATAGCACAAGTTTTAACAGAATCACTATAAAATTTTTAATGTTCTTATTCTTTTTTATTTTCTACATTTTTAAGTTCTTGCATGTTATGTTCTTGCAAATATGGGTTAAAAACATTGTGATTATTTTGGATTGATTTTTTTAAGCAATAAAAATGAAAATTGAAAAGAAGAAAAATGTTTTTTTATTCATTTCTCTACAACATCAAAAGTAAAAATTTAATTTGGTTGTCTTATTGTTTGCTTTCGCTTGAGGAAACTTGTTTTAAAATTATCATTATGAGTTAGGTTAAATTTTTTTAAAGAAGTGTATCTTGAAAAAGAAAAGTTTTTTAAAACATCAATCCCCCCTCTTGGTGTTCTATTACAGTTCAACTAGGTTTAACAATCTCATTTAAACTTTCAATTGATATCAAAGGGGATTCTCTAGAATTATTGGTTTAAAAATATTGAGTGTATCCAATGGCTAATTTCAATGGTACTCATAATACTATTGAGGGATACTCAATTAATTATCCACTAATGTTTGATAATATCTCTTTTATTTTTAGAAATTCATCTACTTTCCTGCAATCGATTGACTATTATATATGGCACATGTTAAAAGTATGATATACTGCTCCATCTTGCATTATAAATAACATCAAGGAAGAACTTCCTTTTACTAAAAGGAGCTTTGAGGATAGAGACTTTATTTACTTAACTCAATGCAAAATACTTAAATTATTTTTTATGTACTTTAAAGTTAGAGGATTATATGTGTGTTTCTTTATATACAATTGACAAGATAGATTATGTATCACTTAAGAAAGAACCAACGAAGTCAAACAATCTCATCTAAACTTATTGCTTCATGACTACAAATTCTTTCACATGAAACCTAACAAAATGGTAACTAACATGTACATTAGGTTTACTAAGATAGTAACCTCATTTCATTCTTTAGGAAGGGAATTATCTAACTCTCAGAAAGTAAATATGAGTTTATGCTATTTTCCTAATAGTTTTTATGCTAAATTCATTGTTATATCTAAATCTAAAGATTAAAATCCTTACTATATTAAAAATCTACTTCACTCTCTTATTTCTTATGAGCAAAATGTGAGCCAAGGACTTTTGAATGTAGGTAACAAATAAAATCAGAATATCATAGCACTAAAGTCTGGTGACTCTGACAACAATAATAGAGTAGCTAATGAAAATGATAGCAAGTCGTGATGAGAAGGCAATTTAAAAAAATTCTTAAAGCAAAAATAGATCATCACTTTGAGAAGGGAAAATGTAAAGCATGCAAACCTCATGAAGTTTCATCTCATGTACTGTGCTTTGAATGCAGGAAGCTTGGATATCTGAAGTTTGAATATCCCAACCTTAGGAACCATCCTAGCAAGGAAAAGGTTTAGAAGAAGCACAATACTAAAAGGGGTAAGTAGAGGACAGAAACCCTTCTAGGTAGACTCAGCCTCGAACTCTTCTGAACAGGAACCCGATGAGGAGATTAAAAATCTATGTTTAATGGAAAATTACTCATTAGTTAACTCCGATCAGAAAGAGTGATACTCTCATAAGAAGCCAAGTGAGAGCATGTGGTACATGGATAACAACTACTCAAGATATATGACCAGTGACTTGAAGCAGTTTATCACACTAGAGGCCAAAAGAGGAGGCAAGATAACACTAGGTGACAATACCACTAAGAAAGTGGTGGGCTCAAATATAATTAGCAATCTAATGGCTTTATAATTGAGAATGATCTTTTAGTAGATGACTTAAAACATAATCTTTTTTAGAATTAGCTAGTTGTGCGCGTTGCAACCCATGACCCCGAGTTTGAGATTTTGATGATGACAAATAATGTCGTGTGAATTATCTATTCATTGAATATTATTTTATTTGCTATTGTCCGTGAGTACTAATATTTCAGGAAGATCAAAAGCTACTCAGGACGACAGGAAGACTCAAGAATGGGTAGATTAGGAGTATGAGTCTGCAATGTATTTTATTATTTATTTTTTTTTTATTTTCTTGAGTCTGGCCACAAAATGCATAAAAGTCTGACCAACCATGCACACACACTGGGGAGAGTGTTTTTAAATGAAAAATTTAGAGTTTTTCTTTCTCTGTAAATCGTACTGTACGATGTTATTTCGTACTGTACGATCAGAGCTTTGTAGCACGATTCTGTGAATAGGTCGTACCGTACGAATATAATCGTACTGTACGATATGTTCAAATCCAAAACCCTAGCCTTCATTTTAACTTAAGTAAGTTATTTTACGTCACTCGTACTGTACGAACACCTTCGTACTGTACGATTTATTTGCAATACTTACTTAATTTAATCCGTGATTAGTGCAAGAAATTCGGGCTTAATTATAATTTAAACATCGTACTGTACGAACCCAGTCATACAATACGATGAATAGAGATGAATTATAATCATCCCGAAGATCATCCTGGACGGTCTCTTGGATTTTGTCTCATCGTACTGTACGATGTCAATCGTACAATACGATGAACAGAGACGATGTTTGATCATCCCGACTATCGTCCTATACGAACAGAATCGTTATGGATCGTACCGTATGATTTAATATTGTACCGTACGAATGTTTTTTAACTATTCATACCACTTCATACCAGGATGAAGTCTGTTTATACATATCGTACTATATGATTAGAAACCGTACTATACGATAGTAACGGCTACTTGATATTTCAGGGATGTTGGAGCCCGTTTTTAGGTGTCAAAATTGTAATGTTTTGGAAGAGTGAATCAGAGAGGAGAACGTGGTTAGAGAGGGATTCCGAGGGAGAGAGCTCTTGAGAAGTTCTTTAGGGTTTGAGAAAGGAAGGAGAAGGTGAGGGTTGTGAGGGAGAAGAGGTGTGAGGGAGATCACACAGTTGCTCCGAACTTGCTGCATCTTGCTCCTCCTGTGGCCCTAGAAGAATTTGTGGGAGAATCTCCAAGGGGAAAGGCTCTTCTACATCCGTGACCTCGAGGTACTTTGCCTTCTCCAGGAGGGAGAAAAATGAGAAAGTTCTCTGTCGTCGCCAGGAGGGTGAAAATAGAGTTTGGCACTCCGCCACGCCAAGTTGATGAAAGGGAGTATTGTAAGGGCTTCTCCGCCTTGCCAAGGGGGGCAAAAGGAGAGCTATTGCTTGTAGTGAAATACCCGAAGCGGAGGACTCCGGGGAGTGGACGTAGGTCATGGTTTGACCGAACCACTATAAAAATCTCGATGTGCTTTTTCCTTATTGTCTTTTTATTATTGTGTGTATTTTATTTCATAATATTTGCTTGGGAAAATTTGTGAAAGAAAAGTTGTTTAAATCTTTTGTCCATGTTAAGATTTTAAAAGCATAAAAAAAATTAGAACTCCTGCTTAGGTTTTAATTATTGTCAAAAAGTTTTCACAATTCACCCCCCCCCCCCCTCTTGTCCATCTAGTAACTTCAGTGCGATAAGATATTTAATGTTAAATTATTATCTAATAATTGCTCAATTAGTTTAAATGAAAAAAAAATCATTTTAGAAGGTAAGATAATCAATAATGTTTACATGCTTGGTCTATCCTATATTGAAGTTTCTAAAAATTTATGTTGTCTAAAAATTAATGAATATGGTTATGGCGTAGGTAACTATGCCATACAAGTATGAAAACCCTTAGAAACAATAACCACCAAAACCTAGGAAAGGGTATCCCCAAGCTAGACTTTATTAAGGACCATTTGAGCGGTGCATGTCAGTTAGGGAAGTAAAATAGGTCATCATTCAATTCGATCAAGGACATTAGTACCACTAGTCCACAAGAAATTTTGCACATGGATTTATTTGGACCCATTAGTACATTAGGTCCAGGTGGTAAGAGCTTTGGATACGTGATTATAGATGATTATTTAAGATTTATATGATTTAGCTTCTTAGGTTATAAAAATGAATCATTTAATGAATTTAGAATTTTCTCCATTTGGATTCAAAGGAAGTTAGGTTGTGAGATCTCTACAATCCAAAGTGCCCATGGTGGAGAATTTAAGAACAATATATTTGTATAATTTTGTAAGAAAATTAGGATTCAACATAACTTTTTTTCCCTTAGGATCGCTTAGTGGAATGGGAAAATAGGACATTAGTGGAAGCTTCTAAGGAGATGTTAATGGAGTACATGCTTCTTAGATATTTTTGGGCAAGAATAGTGAATATTGCTTGTTATGTTTTGAATAGGAAAAATAATAAATCTCAAATGAATAAAACACCTTATGAGTAGGAGTATTAATATTTGACACTGTTGACCTCATTTTTGTATGAGGTCACTTGGACCAATCTTGACCCTAAACCAATTCAATTTCCAAATCAATTCAAACTCTAGGATCCTCCTAGAATCCTGACCTTAGGATCTATTCTAGGTCCTAGGATCCTTCTAGATCTCATACCTTAGGATCTACTCTAGACCTTTAGGACCCTTCTAGAAGTCTGACTTTAGGATCTACCTAGATCATAAGTCAATCCAGATATCTAATCAATCAAATCCAAAACCCAATCCAAATCCAAAATTTCAAACCAAAATCCAATGCTAAAAGGGCAAGTCCCGAAGGTTTTTTTTTCAACAAATTTTCAAACACTTCAAAAACCTATAAAATGGCCTCCGATTCAGAGTCTGTCAGTTGCATACTGATGGGGCATGTCTCTGGAGGCAACCCTCCAAATTTGAGCCCATTCTGAGGTCTCTAACCTCAAAAACTAAATCAAAATTCAAAGGCTGTAAAACCTTCAAATATTTACAGCCTATGCCACTGGACCTATCACTTTGAAGATTCTGACCTTAGAGTCTTCACCAAAGCCTCTAGTCACTTCTAGACCAATAATCATGATATGTTGATCAATAAACTGCATTTTTTTGAACTCATCTCAGCCCCTAGTGGGCACGAGCCCAAAATGACCAAAATACCCTTATAGGGGCTCAAATAGTGATTTCAAACCAAACGACCTATAATTTGCTTGGAACAACTTCCAACAAGTTTCAAATTTCATTTCAAACCTATTGGACCTATTCCCAACCCCTGGGTCAACCTGGTTGACCAAGTCAACAGGTTTGACCCAAGAGGCCCTTTAAGGGTCCAAACAAGTGTTTTGACCCAAATGGTCTCCTTGAGCCATGAAATCAATTCCATAAGCTTTCAAATGTCATTTTAAACTTCCTGAGCCTGATTCTGAACCCTGGATCAACCTATTTGACCAGATTAAACAAAATTGACCTAAAAGCCCTTAATGGACCCAATAGACCCATTAGACCAAATCCAATTCTCCAAACATTGAAGCCACATCCAATAGGCTCAAAATGACTTTCAAAATTAATTGAACCTATTTCCCGACCTTGGATCCATTTGGTTGACCAAATCAACTAGTTTTGGCTTAATGGCCCATTAAGGGCCCATTAAGCCATCTTAACCCAAATGACCTATATGAACTTGGAAATGACCTTAACCAACATCCATAACAGCTTCCTAAATTTTTCCATCTGCCACTTCAGCAGTATTGGACCTGTTGACTAGTCAAACTAGTCAACAAATGGTCAAAGGACCTTCCAACACTCAAAATATTGATTCTATGCAACTCAAACTCCAATACCTAACCTTCATATTGTCACTCCAGCACCCAAGACATCTTCACATGCCAACTCAGCTGCCCATGTGGCATGTTGACCAGTCAACAATTTTTTTTAGTAGCCAAACCTCCTGGTTTAGGCTAATCCAACCTATCTAATCCTTCTCCAGCTGTTAGATCAGGCTCTAGAAGCTTCCTAAAGTCTCTCCCAGCCACTTGATCAGAATCAGACAGCCCTTATCACTCCATGTGTATAAGTGGGGACCAAAATGGCTTTACACCTAGGATGTCCTTGAGCCGTCCTTGCTCTCTGCTCCCACCAACTCCCAGGGCGCGTGGCATTCATCCAAGGGCTAATCCAGCCAATCCTAACCGTCCATTCTATCTGAAGTCGTTTTGAATAGGGCAAACCCTAAAAAAGGCAGACATTCGAATCCCTACACTCTCTCACTCACCTAGAGCTCCTCCAGCCGAACTCTTTGTTCGTTTGAGCTCTACCTGACTTCCTCAACACTTCCCCACTCAAACTCCGGCGATCAAACCTTCTCCGGCGATCTTCCGACGAGCCTAATACTCAATCCGTCCAAGGCTTGTACCAGGCGTTTCGTGGCGTATCGGAGCTTGGATTCAACTGGGAACTTATTCGTGGACAGTCTACAAGCTCAGAGAATCCAAAAACGGTCCAAACCGTCCATTGAATCGCTGTAAATCTCTAAACCTAGTTTAAGACACCTAGTTTAAATATCTTTTAATTTAATGCATATTCAGATACGATATTACATCCCCATTATTTCTGTTCATCTAGGCTATCTAGGTTTAAAATTTCAAACGTTTTGGTTAACCGGATTGAGAGAACGAGCTAAAAACATGTTCTAAGGCTCGGTTCACGCACGCCTAAACTAGGCTTGATCTGTGCCATTGATTGTTTGGATTAACGGCACGGATCGCGCTGTTCAGTGGCTGATTCATGCCTCAGATCCAATCATACGGCGTGTTCATCCGTTCGGCTCGATCCAAGCCGTTCGCTTGAGATGGCGGGTGATCGGATGGCATCTGCTGCGTGGATTCATAACATAGCATCTAAGCCGTTAATCCTTTAGCCGACGGTTCGGATCAAACCACATTGCCGTCACTCTAAACCGTGGGACCGAGCCGTGGCAGAGAGCTTCGTCCGGCATGATCTCTCCCGTTCATATCAAAATGCGCTCGATCGAACGGCTGAGGTTTGATGCTGACGTGTTTAAGTGAAAGCGTGTGGACCCCAGCCGCCGCCACCGCATTTTGCTGGACGAAATTGGAGGCGCCACGTGGCAATCCCGCCGTCATCCAATGATTGGCCAGCCGTCATCCGCTGTTTGACGGGCCAATCCGGCTCCTCCACGTGGCATCCGGTTACCAGTTTTATTTAAAATGATTTAAATTTTATTTTAAATCATTTTAAATTCAAAAAATGTTAGAAAAATTATTTTTGAACATTAAAAAAATATGTTTTATATTGTAAAATTATCATAGAATTAATTACTTTATTTTAAAGTTAATATAATTTGAAATATTGTTTTTACTTTAAATTATTTTAAATATTAAACATAAAATATTTCAAATATAATATTTATTTAAATACTATTAAATATTTTAAGGTATTCAAATATTATATCTTAAGTTTTAAAATATTTTGAAATTACAGAAATAATATTTGAATATTTATTTTTAAAATTATATTGACCTTTTTTTTATTTAAATGCTTTTATTTAATCTTTAATTAATAATTAATATCATTTAACTTTAAAAAATTCAATTAAATATTTTCAAAATTTAAAATATGTTTTAACTTATTTTAAATAATTAGGTAACAATAATAATAATTATTATTCTTATTATTTTTAACACTTTAATTTGGGATTAAATTAATTTAATCTATATGTATATGTTGTATTTTAATTGAAATTAAATTCAAATATTTTTGAACAATTCAAATAAAATTATTGATTGTAATTTAAAATTCCAGAAAAATTTTAAGGTTGAATTAAATTTAATTTATATATTATTTTAAATATTAATGAATTTTAACTATTTAAATTCATTTAATGGCTTCAAGACTTTAAAAATTCCATACAAATTCATATTAAATCCCAGAAAATTTAAATAATATATCAAAATTTTTATAATGTCAAATATTTCATTTTAAAAACTTTTTCAAAATTTAAAACTCAATTTATTTTGATTAACTTAAATTATTTGAATATCTTCAATATCTAATTAGTATTTAATTAATGTTGTATTAATTATTTTGAAAATTAAAAATTATTTTCATAATAACTTTAAGATCAGTGGATCTCTCAATTAAAAAAATTTATTTTGATAATATTTTGGCTCATTTTATTTTTAAATATATATATGTATATATGGGTATATATATATATATATATATATATATACTTATGTATTTTAAAATTTATTTTAAAATATATATGTATTTAAATCTTTAAGTCTTGAGAGATCTCTTTGAAGTTTTAAGCATGGGTTGAAGATGTGAATGGAATTTATGGGGAACTGATTAGTGAGCAATTACATGTTAATTATTCAATAATCATATCATTAGACATCTTAACTAATGTTATTTCTTGCATACTTAGGGAGCACACACCACTTAGTTTAAGTTCTTCTAGATCTAAGGACTTGTTTGATTATGCGTGTTTATTTATATGTTAAAGTTTGAGGGTTAGTTGGAACTTTGATTCGAACCTAATTAACCTAGTGACATTATTAAGGACAATAATTAAGGACCTATGTTTAGAAAATTTAGAATATTTTCAATAATTAGGATCCACTTCCCCCTGAGTTGAAACTTGAACCACTTAAACTTAGTGACACCCTCAGCCAATAGGAAAATTTTCACTGGTTTAGAAATCATTAAGGCCCTTAATAAAATTTCCTAAGTTTAAGTCTTAATTAAGCCTTAAAACATTCCAGAAAATGTAATAAATCTATTTTAAATCCAAAAAATATGAATAAGACCTCTAACTGACCATAATTTAATCCTTAACCCATGAAAATTGAAACCAACTCATTTTGACAGCAGATTAAGTCTTAATTTAATTTTAAGTAAAATTGAATATTTTATTAATATAATTGATTAAAAAATATTAAAAATTCCAAAAATTTCCCAAACACTTGGGAATCCCTCCTTAGGTCATTACTGATCTTTGGAGTTGATTTCAAGGAGTTGGGAGTTCATTTGGAACAAAATCCCAAAATGGTCCTTTAATTAAACAATTTTAAAATTCATTAAATAGTCAAAACTTTGAATATTCATAACTAATTCAAGAAAATTCCAAATTGACTAAACTCAATTGAATTCAACTCATAATAGGGTCTAATATTTATTAAAAATATTAAAATTCCATAAATCTTTCAAAATCAAAAAGTCAACAAATCGGTCAATTCTAGGTCAAAGCTAGTTCAAAACTTCAAACCTTCGTAATAAAATGTAGAAAAATCCGATTTCAACATACTTATTGTCTAACTGATTGTAGTAAGATCTAGAATTTTAATAAAATGCTAGCTATCCAGAAAACACCCTTAATCAAAAAGTCAATTTCTAACCCTTTAATTAAATGATTAAAATATTCCAAAATTCATAAATACTTGAAATTCATTTTAAAACTCCAGAATTCATTAATTAACTTCTAAAATTAGTAATCAACCAATTTTGGATAAAATTCATTAACTTTTGAATCTTAATCAACTTAAGCTGCTTAATTATACCGGGTACCACTGGGTAACCCAGGCCTACGAGGCTGTTTACTCAGCCCCAAGGAAGGTGAAATAAACTTCACGGCCTCGGTGTGAAACAAAGGTGGTTTCCAACAAATAATTAAATAATTGATTTTAAAAGATTCAAAATATTAATATTTAAATTTTAACTAAATATCCCTTAAGCCTTTCAACCAATCAAACTTTAAACAACTTTAATTAATAATCCTATTTAGGACATATTAAAACCACACGACCTACCTCACACACTTTAGATGTTGTGCTAGGATCACCGACTCTAGTTTTAGGATAGGCCGGTGTTTTACTTTTTCTGCTGTGTGCCGGATTTTCGTAGCTTTCACTGCATGCTGTTTGCTAGTGTAGAATTGTTGTGTTTATTTACTTGCTTTCTGCACTCTGTGTTTGATTGTGCGTTAGGCCTACCCATAGGCTAGGAATGAAATATATATATTTGTGCAATCTTATGCAGGTGGCCATGCTCATATAAGGAGCTGAAAACTAAAGGGGGCAGTTAACAAAAAAAATATAACTCTTTGCACAGGTACCTGCCGCGCTTAAGACCCCCTTTAAATAAAGAGAGCATGGCCAAGTGTGGCTAAAAAAATGCATTTCAATTTTCTATATTATAACTGCTTGGGAATGAGTATATAATTGTTGATTATTAGGATAACCTTGCAGGATCGAGTCTAGATTTTCATTTTTTTAATCGAGATGTAAATTTGATTGTGTAAAGGTTGTAATTACTTAAAAATGATTTGAATTTGGGAAATTTGATCCAACTTGATTTCCAAAGAGGTGAAGACATCCCTAAAGGGGAGAGTCTTCTTCCATTTGGAAATCAAATTAGGATCTCTTTCAAATATCCAAAGAGGAAAGATAACACCCCGATTAAGGGGGAGTCTCTTTTCATTTGGGTATCCGGAACCGACGAATCAAGGTGTTCGTGAGAAGACGAAGAAATGGACAACGAGAAGAATTCCAAATTTCAAATTCATTTGATTTAGGATTAGAAATCCGGGTTGTAGTCAGTGGTGCCCGGCCACTTTAATTTCTTGTAATTTTTGAGATGTAATAATAAGTGGCACTTGCCATATGGACATTCAATTTGATAAATTTAATTTGATTGATTTGTTTAATTTGATTGCGCTTTAGAACTCCTGTTTTTCTAGTCTTTTTATTTGCATGCCGCATTTGATTTAGCCTGGAATTCGAACTTAGGCTCTTAGGGGTCTGTCAAAAATTCTTCTACTTTAATTAACTAAAATTTTTAAGATAAGATAGAAACTCTAAACGGTCCTAAGAAGTAAGCTCGGACTCGCCGAGGGTTTTTCATGCATACATATTATACTTTCTCAACCTTGTTAGGCATCTCCCCGCCTGCGGGTTCTGGCAAACCACTTGGCCTATGAGGGTGCCGATCTGTCAAGGGGATGTTATGCAATCTCTAGGATAAAACCTATTTTCTAAGCCAAAAATTTTTAAACTGCTACATACAAATTTTGCATTCAATCGAGTCAATTAACATGCATTGCATTAGTAACAAATTTAAAAGAGTCTAATATTTAATTGCATCTATTTAGACATCGAATACCCGACATAAGTTAAAGGGGTCAATTAAGGATCTGCTCTAGATGTCGACCCCATTTCTCTAAAATTTTCTAATTAATGTCCCTACCATTCTGCAAAAAGACCGGACTCATTATTTTAAAATCGTTTAGGTGGTTTAGCTGGCTCCCCAATCCAGGCCGGGGTAAGACCAGACTTGCATTGCATTAGTTAGGTTCGGGCCAATTTTAAATGCCCAAATTTAGACTTAGGTTCTGAGGTTGGCTCGGGCCATAAGACCTCAACTTCTGGGATTTGAATCCCACTTTCTAATAAAATTGACCACTCAAACTAAAAATTTCTTTCAATCAAATACAAGCCTAACAATTAGGATAGACTGAGGTGTTTTCTGAAGTAATTCAGAATCTCAAAGCACCTCCTACTTCTCCTCATTTGACTTCAGAAATAAGTGCTCAACATTGAACCAATCCCATTTGAAAATTCCTACCCTTTTCCTCCTTTGATATCAATCTTTGAAAATCTAAAATAAAATTTCTACCGCTATTTTAATCGAGAGTTTTCGTAGGGAATTTTGATTTTCTACGATGTAATTAACTACGAGGGCTTGCGCTCGTAGGAGATTTAGAAACCCAGAACTTATTTTCAAAACCTATAATTTTTCAAAATCTCTAATTAATTTACTTTGGGGAAATCAAATACAACAATCATTATCGTCATTTTTGAATAATCGATAATAATTGATACCTTCTTTCTTCGGATAGATATATCAATTATTATTGTAGTTCTGATTATGAGATTAATGATCTTCTATCTAAATTATCATAGTCAGGCAATCGATTAAACTTTATTATGATCTTTCGATATCGTATGTTGTTTCCTCGTGAGTCTAACTATAATAATTTAGATAAATTTAAAGTTCTGAAATTTGAACCCATTAGGGAACAATATGATCGTCTTTCGAGGCGATATATTGTTCATAATGACGCATTCAATTTTAAAATTTAATATTTCCAAAGAAAATTAATTCTTTTTCAAAACATATAATATATATATATATATATATATATATATATATATATATATATATATATATATATATATATATATATATATATATATATATATATATATATATATATTTAATCAAAACAAAATTTGGCGACTCCGTTGGGGATAAATCTCACTCTCCATCTTTAATAGCGGTATGAATTTTGTTGAATCGGTAGTCTTAACTACCCTTCTCCCCATTGGTCCCTCTCCCATTTCTCCCTTGGGTGAGTGTGGCCAACTCAATTAAGACATGTGAAATGAGAGGTGAGTGTAGGAAATCTCCCTTTAAGGCGGGCTTGGACATTTTGCCTCCAACTTGGTTGGTAGAGCGAAAGAGTCAAGCCTATTCCTTTCTAGACCTTTCTATAAATGTTAGAAACTCGCGTGCTCGGATTTCCAGTAGCATGCTAAGTTATATAACTTATATAACTTTTCTTTAATTTCAAAATCAAAATTCTTAATCCTTACTAGAATTCAAGTCTTTTCAAACTCTAAACAATCTCTATGTTGTATCGTTATATATTGGATTGTGACCTTTGCAATTTGGTGTATGTGATCCAATGTAGAATTCACTTTTAAAATTCGATCTGAAAATTCAATTATTCCGGTAAAGCTAATCTCTTACATTTCATTTCTAGACCACTAACTAGAGCGAAAGAGTTGAGTTAGCATTTAAGAAATTCCCTTAATCAATGTGGACCTTCTGTTGAATGAAAATTCAACACCTTGAGTCCCAAAATAAGGGGAGATACTGCCGGATTTTTGAGTTTTCAAATATCTCTCTAAAATCATTTTAAATCGATTGTCGTTGTTATATGTTCTCCTACGATAATCATCGTAGTTAACATATACAATGAACCTCAAAGCTTTCCGGTAAAAAATTTGCCTTTAACATTTCATCCTTTAATTACTCTTAGAGGTTGAAAGAGTTAAGCTTCTTTACTAATCTTCCCTAAATAGTTTGCGAACCATTTGTTGAATGAAAGTTCAACACTTTGAGTTCCAAAAATAAGGGGAGATCCTGCCATATTTTCAAACTTTCAAATTCCTTCTAGAATCATTTAACTTCAATCGTCATTGCCATATGTTTTATGCAATATCCCTTTGTAGTTTAACATAGGCAACACAAATTCAAATCCTTGATCAAACTTGAATTTTGACATTTCACTCTAAGCTAGTCAGTGTAGTGAAAGAGTCAAGTCCAGGCTTCCTGATTTTCTCTTAATTTTTGTTAACCATTTTGTTGAAAATAAAAATCAACATTTTGAGTTTCGAAAGTGAAGGAAAATCTTTAAAATCTATTTCAACTGTCGTTGCCATGTATCTTCTATAACATTTTGTTGTAGTTGAATACATGCAACACAATTCTAAAACTCTCAAGTCAATTCTGGGCTTTGACATTCAACCACCAAATCACTTGGTAGGATGAAAGAGTCGAGCCTAGTTTCTCAGGATCTTCAGGTTACTTTTATAAACCTACACATTTGAATAAAAATCAATGTGTTGAGTTTCAAAGTTTGAAGAAAATATGTTCAATTCCAACGTCAAAGTCAAATTCAGTCTTAAATTTAGATTCAATCCTAAAATTGAATTCTTGTTTGATTTCAACATTAAGTTCAAATTCTATTTCAAACATAAATTCAACTTCAATTTTGATTTTAAAGTCAAAATTTAGGCTTAGACATTTCATCCCAAGTCGATTGGTGAAATGAAAGAGTCAAGCCCGTTTTTTGGATTTTTCATATCGATTTTGTCAACCTACATGATTGAGTGAAACTTGCCATGTTGAGTTACAAAATTCGAAGAAGATCCATTCGACCTTAACGTCAAATTCAAATTCAACTTTAAATCTGAATTGATTCTCAATTTTAAACCCAAACTTGATTTCAATAAGTCAATGAAGTCTTAAATTTGATTTCAAATCCAAATCAAAATTTTGACATTTTGCCCCAAGTCAATTGGTGTAGCGAAAGAGTCAAATTCAAGTCCTGATTTTCACTCGTCAATTTTATGAACCACCGTGTTTGGTGTGAACTAAACACGATTGAGTTATAAAATTTTGAATAAAATCAATCAAACTTAAAATTTAAATTCAATTTCAAATCACTAATTCAAGCCACTTTCTTAATTTCAGGAAATCAAACACTCAAATGGCTGGGAAACTCGTCTTCTCACTGAATAGGGATATGCCTGTAGAAGAAATTCTCAATGGTAATTTAATTCAGTATGAGATGGAATTTCAAAATCTCAAGATTTCAGTTAATGGAGAAATACTGGTAGATCTGTCTGCTTGTACTCAAGGGAATTTCCCCTTAGTAGAAGTTACTTTAGGGTCAGGAGCTGACTCCCCCATCTCTAAGATGGAGGTTGTTGTCGCCCCTGTACCCACTGTACTCTCTACTCAGGAGGATCAAAATCAAAAGTCAATAACGACAAACGAGCTACCATCTCAGTCTGAGATCGGATCAAATTTTAGCACTCCTTTCTTCGGCAAGAACCAAAGGAAGAACTACCTTCGAAGAGCCAGAAAAAGGAATCTTAAGGCTAGAAAGACTGCTGAATTTGAAGCCTTAGAGAGGTTCGACTTCGAGGCCGATCAAGAACCCGTGGCTCCTTCTACGTACCCTCTCCTTGCACAAAGGAGGGAGGTTGTATAGATGAGAGCACGATCTTCAATACACCTACTTGACTACTACACAGAAAGACTCGAACAAGAGAGAATTGAGCGATTACCAGTAATAGGTCATAGGCCCCCAACTGAGGGTTATGATCCGTCAACTCTACTAGAAGATGTTAAGGCACGTTACTATATGTGTCCCAATATATCATATACAGAGGAGGAGGAGTAGAAACCACTCGGGGTGCCACTCTTTTAACTACTAGTTTAGTAGTAATTTGAGAGGGTAAATAATCTGAGATTGTATCAGATAGTGATACCGTCGAAATTTAAATTTCAACAAGGTCCGATTGCTATAAATCGTTGATTGTAATGATGTTGTGCCTTCTAGGGATAGTGCAGACCCGATAATAGTCTCTACCTTAAAAGATATTGTAGGAATTCAATTCCGTGTTGACTAGGGTCTTGCCACCTAGACTTGCAACTTCTTAAGGGAATTTTCCAATTTCTCAAGTGTACTAGATTCAAATTTTCAAGATAGTTGATTCCTCTTTTTAATGAAAATTGACCTCTATCTTAAGTCTTAAGCAAGAGAGAGTTGTAGTTGATTCCGTCAAATGTTTGAATACCCCTCCCTCCCACCGCTTTTGTGGGTTGATTTAACTTTTGAATTAAAATCTACCTCAAACTTAAGTTGAATCAAGAAATGAAAATTTTATCAATCATCAAGCAATATTCTATCTTCATAGGCGATTCTCGCATGTCTAGAATCTATTCAATGATTTCCAAAAGTCAAGTCGATACTATTTTCAAAAAAAAATTGGGTGTGTTTTGAGGATTATTTTTCCTTGTATAAGAGAACGAATTTTCTTCTCTAATACTTAGATATAATCCCAACATTCAAAATAAAAATATTAATTAATTTAAAGTATTTGAAGAAGGTGGAGCCTCTTCTCGAATTCAATTGAAATCAAAAGATGCGCGAATGCGCTAAAAATCAAAAGATGCGCGAATGCGCCAAAAATAAAGAAATGCACGAAGTGCATCAAAAGTCAAAAGATGCGCAATATATGCCACCAGAAAAAGAGAAGAAGAGTAAGAGGCCTCCCTTCTTTTGAATCTTTAAATTTTAAAATAAAACCCGATCACCTTTAAATACTTGACTTTGAAAATCTTGAATCTAGATTTTTCAACATGCATGAATTTTCTATCAGATAGAAGAACATATGCAAGAGAACTGAAAAGATTGAATTTCTCTCTTCAACTTAAACACTTTGAAATCAATTTTAATTCAAAATCTATACAAGGGAGACCCCAGTTCAGTTTCTACGAAACTTGGTCTGGGTCAACAAAACCTAAATTCTTAAACCTTTTCGAGGTTAGTTGGAGTCAACACTACTTCTCACTGCACTTCTAAATTTGTTCCCACATGTCGTTCCGACAGGGTCCAAATAGTTAGAGGAAATTTCTTAATAGAAAGATCGAATCTTCTACTCCTAAAAAAAAATTCAAATCTTGTCCTTTAGAAATGGGTATAAGTCCTTGCATAGAGGCATCATTTCCTTTAATGCATTTTCAACAAAATTACACTCTACGCTGGGTCCAAGATCAGACCTACTAGAGGAGTATTTTGTAATGCTGGGAATTGCCATTTAAGTTCAAACCACGACTGAGCAGAGTGCCCGAGTCCAATTTGAGGAGTTTGAGGCCTTGAAGAGCTTTTTCTTTAAGGCTCAATAAAACTCAGAATCATTCGAAGGTTGATCGGTTAAAGCTCGTGATAAGATAGAGCAACTTTAAACCTTCCAAGGAGGAGACTTGGTCTAGGTTCTTTGGATGCATATCTTAGCCTACCGAGAGATCGGTGGAGGAGTTTGAACCAACATAAGACCGTCCTCTTATCGTATGGATGATCTTTGAGAAAATTTCAAACATTAACTGATTAATCCTGAAGGATGCCACCTAACATTTTCTAATGTCGGGGCGGCTCTTCAGGAAGTACCATGCCAAATGAGTGTCAAAACTAAATCAAATTCAAAACTCTGCAAACTTAAATTCACTAAAGTTAAAATTCAATCAAATCAAATTCTCCACATTCAAATTCAAAATCTTCCAAATATTAGATCTCTATCTGAAATCACAACTTCAATCAACCTCAAATCATGTCAAATCCAATCCAAAATTTAAAAGTCATCTCAAATTCAAAACCAAAATAACTCTTTCTTTTCTTTAAGGTTAGGTGTGAGTCCCAGAGCTTCCTTTCCTTAGGATTAGATCTACTAGTGGTGGAGCAAGCCCCTTGTAGCACCATCCTAGAATATAAAATCAAATTTCGGGTTAGATAGCTTTTGCCAAATCCTTAGAGATTCTGGCAGACTATCTCCTTGGCTAGTTCCCCTAGTTAGATGTGAGTCCCAGTGCTTTCTAGCTAGGTTAGTCATTGAATACCCAATACAAATTCGATCCGTTAGGAGTAGGTGTGAGTCCCTGTGCTTCCTACCTCCTAGGATCTCGACTGACTAAAAGTGGAATTAAGCCTGTTGGGCCCCACATAGTTCAGTCACTCTCTCTTTTCTTTAAGGTTAGGTGTGAGTCCCTGTGCTTCCTTTCCTTAGGATTAGATCTGCTAGTGGTGGAGCAAGCCCCTCGTGGCACCATCCTAGCGTACAAAATCAAATTTCGGGTTAGATAGCTTTTGCCAAATCCTTAGAGATTCTGGCAGACTATCTCCTTGGCTAGTTCCCCTAGTTAGATGTGAGTCCCAGTGCTTTCTAGCTAGGTTAGTCATTGAATACCCAGTACAAATCCGATCCGTTAGGAGTAGGTGTGAGTCCCTGTGCTTCCTATCTCCTAGGATCCTGATTGACTAAAAGTGGAATTAAGCCTACTGGGCCCCACATAGTTCAGTCATTTTCTCTTTTCCTTAAGGTTATGTGTGAGTCCCAGAGCTTCCTTTCCTTAGGATTAGATCTGCTAGTAGTGGAGCAAGCCCCTCGTGGCACCATCCTAGCATATAAAATCGAATTTCGGGTTAGATAGCTTTTGTCAAATCCTTAGAGATTATGGCAGACTATCTCCTTGGCTAGTTCCCCTAGTTAGATGTGAGTCCCTGTGCTTTCTAGCTAGGTTAGTCATTGAATACCCAGTACAAACCCGATCCATTAGGAGTAGGTGTGAGTCCCTGTGCTTCCTACCTCCTAGGATCTCGACTGACTAAAGTTGGAATTAAGCCTGTTGGGCCCCACGTAGTCTAGTCATTTCTTTTCTTTAAGGTTAGGTGTGAATCCCATAGCTTCCTTTCCTTAAGATTAAATCCACTAGTGATGGAGCAAGCCCTCCGTGGCACCATCCTAGTTTAAATACAAATCTGATCCTTTAGGAGTAGGTGTGAGTCCCCGTGCTTCCTATCTCCTAGGATCTCGACTAACTAGTAGTGGATTTAAGCTTCTTGGGCCGCACTATAGTTCAGTCGCCTTCTTTTCCTTAGGGTTTAGGTTTCCTCCTTCCCTTAGGATTAGATCCACTAGTGGTAGAGTACGCCCCTCGTGGCACTACCCTAGTATCAAACTCAAATTCAATCCCCTTTAGTCAGGATTTCTTCCTTTCTATACGATCACATAATCTTCTTTTCCTTAAGGTTAGGTTTCCTCCTTCCCTTAGGTTTAAATCTACTAGTAGTAGAGTACACCCCTCGTGGCACTACCCTAGTATAAAATCAAAACTCAATTATCTAGGGTTAGGACTTTTCCTTCCCTTAGAATCAATTCCAAATTCAATCTTCCAAGGTTAGGCTCCCTCTCCTTTAGATTCAAAAATCAAATCTGATCCTCTATAGTTAGAAACCCTTCCTGCCTATACGATCACCCAAGTTTTCTTTCCTTTAGGGTTAGATATCTTCTTCCCTTAGGATTCGACTCACTAGTGGTAGAGTACGCCCTCCGTGGCACTACCCTAGTATAAACTTAAATCTTGATTCCCCAGGGATGAACTTTTCATTCCCTTAGGATCAAAATTCCTGACATGATCTTTAATCTCGGTCAACGCCAATATGTGCAATAGAATTTCATTCTATTACACATATTGGGGGTCCATTTGTTGACCTCATTTTTGTATGAGGTCACTTGGACCAATCTTGACCCTAAACCAATTCAATTTCCAAATCAATTCAAACTCTAGGATCCTCCTAGAATCCTGACCTTAGGATCTATTCTAGGTCCTAGGATCCTTCTAGATCTCATACCTTAGGATCTACTCTAGACCTTTAGGACCCTTCTAGAAGTCTGACTTTAGGATCTACCTAGATCATAAGTCAATCCAGATATCTAATTAATCAAATCCAAAACCCAATCCAAATCCAAAATTTCAAACCAAAATCCAATGCTAAAATGGCAAGTCCCGAAGGTTTTTTTTTCAGCAAATTTTCAAACACTTCAAAAACCTATAAAATGGCCTCTGATTCAGAGTCTGTTAGTTGCATACTGATGGGGCATGTCTCTGGAGGTAACCCTCCAAATTTGAGCCCATTCTGAGGTCTCTAACCTCAAAAACTAAATCAAAATTCAAAGGCTGTAAAACCTTCAAATATTTACAGCCTATCACTTTGAAGATTCTGACCTTAGAGTCTTCACCAAAGCCTCTAGTCACTTCTAGACCATTAATCCTGATAGGTTGATCAATAAACTGCATTTTTCTGAACTCATCTCAGCCCCTAGTGGGCACGAGCCCAAAATGACCAAAATACCCTTATAGGGGCTCAAACAGTGATTTCAAACCAAACGACCTATAATTTGCTTGGAACAACTTCCAACAAGTTTCAAATTTCATTTCAAACCTATTGGACCTATTCCCAACCCCTGGGTCAACCTGGTTGACCAAGTCAACAGGTTTGACCCAAGAGGCCCTTTAAGGGTCCAAACAAGTGTTTTGACCCAAATGGTCTCCTTGAGCCATGAAATCAATTCCATAAGCTTTCAAATGTCATTTTAAACTTCCTGAGCCTGATTCCGAACCCTGGATCAACCTATTTGACCAGATTAAACAAAATTGACCTAAAAGCCCTTAATGGACCCAATAGACCCATTTGACCAAATCCAATTCTCCAAACTTTGAAGCCACGTCCAATAGGCTCAAAATAACTTTCAAAATTAATTGAACCTATTTCCCGACCTTGGATCCATTTGGTTGACCAAATCAACTAGGCTTAATGGCCCATTAAGGGCCCATTAAGCCATCTTAACCCAAATGACCTATATGAACTTGGAAATGACCTTAACCAACATCCATAACAGCTTCCTAAATTTTTCCATCTGCCACTTCAGCAGTATTGGACCTGTTGACTAGTCAAACTAGTCAACAAATGGTCAAAGGACCTTCCAACACTCAAAATATTGATTCTATGCAACTCAAACTCCAATACCTAACCTTCATATTGTCACTCCAGCACCCAAGACATCTCCACATGCCAACTCAGCTGCCCATGTGGCATGTTGACCAGTCAACAATTTTTTTTAGTAGCCAAACCTCCTGGTTTAGGCTAATCCAACCTATCTAATCCTTCTCCAGCTGTTAGATCAGGCTCTAGAAGCTTCCTAAAGTCTCTCCCAGCCACTTGATCAGAATCAGACAGCCCTTATCACTCCATGTGTATAAGTGGGGACCAAAATGGCTTTACACCTAGGATGTCCTTGAGCCGTCCTTGCTCTCTGCTCCCACCAACTCCCAGGGCGCGTGGCAGTCATCCAAGGGCTAATCCAGCCAATCCTAACCGTCCATTCTATCTGAAGTCATTTTGAATAGGGCAAACCCTAAAAAAGGCAGACATTTGAATCCCTACACTCTCTCACTCACCTAGAGCTCCTCCAGCCGAACTTTTTGTTTGTTTGAGCTCTACCTGACTTCCTCAACACTTCCCCACTCAAACTCCGGCGATCAAACCTTCTCCGGCGATCTTCCGACGAGCCTAATACTCAATCCGTCCAAGGCTTGTACCAGGCGTTTCGTGGCTTATCGGAGCTTGGATTCAACTGGGAACTTATTCGTGGACAGTCTACAAGCTCAGAGAATCCAAAAACGGTCCAAACCGTCCATTGAATCGCTGTAAATCTATAAACCTAGTTTAAGACACCTAGTTTAAATATCTTTTAATTTAATGCATATTCAGATACGATATTACATCCCCATTATTTCTGTTCATCTAGGCTATCTAGGTTTAAAATTTCAAACGTTTTGGTTAACCGGATTGAGAGAACGAGCTAAGAACATGTTCTAAGGCTCGGTTCACGCACGCCTGAACTAGGCTTGATCCGTGCCGTTGATTGTTTGGATTAACGGCACGGATCGCGCTGTTCAGTGGCTGATTCATGCCTCAGATCCAATCATACGGCTTGTTCATCCGTTCGGCTCGATCCAAGCCGTTCGCTTGAGATGGCGGGTGATCGGACGGCATCTGCTGCGTGGATTCATAACATAGCATCTAAGCCGTTAATCCTTTAGCCGACGGTTCGGATCAAACCACGTTGCCGTCACTCTAAACCGCGGGACTGAGCCGTGGCAGAGACCTTCGTCCGGCATGATCTCTCCCGTTCATATCAAAATGCGCTCGATCGAACGACTGAGGTTTGATGCTGACGTGTTTAAGTGAAAGCGTGTGGACCCCAGCCGCCGCCACCGCATTTTGCTGGACGAAATTGGAGGCGCCACGTGGCAATCCCGCCGTCATCCAATGATTGGCCAGCCATCATCCGCTGTTTGACGGGCCAATCCGGCTCCTCCACGTGGCATCCGGTTACCAGTTTTATTTAAAATGATTTAAAATTTATTTTAAATCATTTTAAATTCAAAAAATGTTAGAAAAATTATTTTTGAACATTAAAAAAATATGTTTTATATTGTAAAATTATCATAGAATTAATTACTGTATTTTAAAGTTAATATAATTTGAAATATTGTTTTTACTTTAAATTATTTTAAATATTAAACATAAAATATTTCAAATATAATATTTATTTAAATACTATTAAATATTTTAAGATATTCAAATATTATATCTTAAGTTTTAAAATATTTTGAAATTACAGAAATAATATTTGAATATTTATTTTTAAAATTATATTGACCTTTTTTTTATTTAAATGCTTTTATTTAAACTTTAATTAATAATTAATATCATTTAACTTTAAAAAATTCAATTAAATACTTTCAAAATTTAAAATATGTTTTAACTTATTTTAAATAATTAGGTAACAATAATAATTATTATTATTCTTATTATTTTTAACACTTTAATTTGGGATTAAATTAATTTAATCTATATGTATATGTTGTATTTTAATTGAAATTAAATTTAAATATTTTTGAACAATTCAAATAAAATTATTAATTGTAATTTAAAATTCCAGAAAAATTTTAAGGTTGAATTAAATTTAATTTATATATTATTTTAAATATTAATGAATTTTAACTATTTAAATTCATTTAATGGCTTCAAGACTTTAAAAATTCCATACAAATTCATATTAAATCCCAGAAAATTTAAATAATATATCAAAATTTTTATAATGTCAAATATTTCAATTTAAAAACTTTTTAAAAATTTAAAACTCAATTTATTTTGATTAACTTAAATTATTTGAATATCTTCAATATCTAATTAGTATTTAATTAATGTTGTATTAATTATTTTGAAAATTAAAAATTATTTTCATAATAACTTTAAGATCAGTGGATCTCTCAATTAAAAAAAATTTATTTTGATAATATTTTGGCTCATTTTATTTTTAAATATATATGTATATATGGGTATATATATATATATATATATATATATATATATATATATATATATATATATATATATATATACTTATGTATTTTAAAATTTATTTTAAAATATATATGTATTTAAATCTTTAAGTCTTGAGAGATCTCTTTGAAGTTTTAAGCATGGGTTGAAGATGTGAATGGAATTTATGGGGAACTGATTAGTGAGCAATTACATGTTAATTATTCAATAATCATATCATTAGACATCTTAACTAATGTTATTTCTTGCATACTTAGGGAGCACACACCACTTAGTTTAGGTTCTTCTAGATCTAAGGACTTGTTTGATTAAGCGTGTTTATTTATATGTTAAAGTTTGAGGGTTAGTTGGAACTTTGATTCGAACCTAATTAACCTAGTGACAATATTAAGGACAATAATTAAGGACCTATGTTTAGAAAATTTAGAATATTTTCAATAATTAGGATCCACTTCCCCCTGAGTTGAAACTTGAACCACTTAAACTTAGTGACACCCTCATCCAATAGGAAAATTTTCACTGGTTTTAGAAATCATTAAGGCCCTTAATAAAATTTCCTAAGTTTAAGTCTTAATTAAGCCTTAAAACATTCCAGAAAATGTAATAAATCTCTTTTAAATCCAAAAAATATGAATAAGACCTCTAACTGACCATAATTTAATCCTTAACACATGAAAATTAAAACCAACTCATTTTGACAGCAGATTAAGTCTTAATTTAATTTTAAGTAAAATTGAATATTTTATTAATATAATTGATTAAAAAATATTAAAAATTCCAAAAATTTCTCAAACACTTGGGAATCCCTCCTTAGGTCATTACTGATCTTTGGAGTTGATTTCAAGGCGTTGGGAGTTCATTTGGAACAAAATCCCAAAATGGTCCTTTAATTAAACAATTTTAAAATTCATTAAATAGTCAAAACTTTGAATATTCATAACTAATTCAAGAAAATTCCAAATTGACTAAACTCAATTGCATTCAACTCATAATAGGGTCTAATATTTATTAAAAATATTAAAATTCCATAAATTTTTCAAAATCAAAAAGTCAACAAATCGGTCAATTCTAGGTCAAAGCTAGTTCAAAACTTCAAACCTTCGTAATAAAATGTAGAAAAATCTGATTTCAACATACTTACTGTCTAACTGATTGTAGTAAGATCTATAATTTTAATAAAATGCTAGCTATCCAGAAAACACCCTTAATCAAAAAGTCAATTTCTAACCCTTTAATTAAATGATTAAAATATTCCAAAATTCATAAAAACTTGAAATTCATTTTAAAACTCCAGAATTCATTAATTAACTTCTAAAATCAGTAATCAACCAATTTTGGATAAAATTCATTAACTTTTGAATCTTAATCAACTTAAGCTACTTAATTATACCGAGTACCACTGGGTAACCCAGGCCTACGAGGCTGTTTACTCAGCCCCAAGGAAGGTGAAATAAACTTCACGGCCTCAGTGTGAAACAAAGGTGGTTTCCAACAAATAATTAAATAATTGATTTTAAAAGATTCAAAATATTAATATTTAAATTTTAACTAAATATCCCTTAAGCCTTTCAACCAATCAAACTTTAAACAACTTTAATTAATAATCCTATTTAGGACATGTCAAAACCACACGACCTACCTCACACACTTTAGATGTTGTGCTAGGATCACCGACTCTAGTTTTAGGATAGGCCGGTGTTTTACTTTTTCTGCTGTGTGCCGGATTTTTGTAGCTTTCACTACATGCTGTTTGCTAGTGTAGAATTGTTGTGTTTATTTACTTGCTTTCTGCACTCTGTGTTTGATTGTGCGTTAGGCCTACCCATAGGCTAGGAATGAAATATATATATTTGTGCAATCTTATGCAGGTGGCCATGCTCATATAAGGAGCTGAAAACTAAAGGGGGTAGTTAATAAAAAAAAATATAACTCTTTGCACAGGTACCTGCCGCGCTTAAGACCCCCTTTAAATAAAGAGAGCATGGCCAAGTGTGGCTAAAAAAATGCATTTCAATTTTCTATATTATAATTGCTTGGGAATGAGTATATAATTGTTGATTATTAGGATAACCTTGCAGGATCGAGTCTAGATTTTCATTTTTTTAATCGAGATGTAAATTTGATTGTGTAAAGGTTGTAATTACTTAAAAATGATTTGAATTTGGGAAATTTGATCCAACTTGATTTCCAAAGAGGTGAAGACATCCCTAAAGGGGAGAGTCTTCTTCCATTTGGAAATCAAATTATGATCTCTTTCAAATATCCAAAGAGGAAAGATAACACCCCGATTAAGGGGGAGTCTCTTTTCATTTGGGTATCCGGAACCGACGAATCAAGGTGTCCGTGAGAAGACGAAGAAATGGACAACGAGAAGAATCCCAAATTTCAAATTCATTTGATTTAGGATTAGAAATCCGGGTTGTAGTCAGTGGTGCCTGGCCACTTTAATTTCTTGTAATTTTTGAGATGTAATAATAAGTGGCACTTGCCATATGGACATTCAATTTGATAAATTTAATTTGATTGATTTGTTTAATTTGATTGCGCTTTAGAACTCCTGTTTTTCTAGTCTTTTTATTTGCATGCCGCATTTGATTTAGCCTGGAATTCGAACTTAGGCTCTTAGGGGTCTGTCAAAAATTCTTCTACTTTAATTAACTAAAATTTTTAAGATAAGATAGAAACTCTAAACGGTCCTAAGAAGTAAGCTCGGACTCGCCGAGGGTTTTTCATGCATACATATTATACTTTCTCAACCTTGTTAGGCATCTCCCCGCCTGCGGGTTCTGGCAGACCACTTGGCCTATGAGGGTGCCGATCTGTCAAGGGGATGTTATGCAATCTCTAGGATAAAACCTATTTTCTAAGCCAAAAATTTTTAAACTGCTACATACAAATTTTGCATTCAATCGAGTCAATTAGCATGCATCGCATTAGTAACAAATTTAAAAGAGTCTAATATTTAATTGCATCTATTTAGACATCGAATACCCGACATAAGTTAAAGGGGTCAATTAAGAATCTGCTCTAGATGTCGACCCCATTTCTCTAAAATTTTCTAATTAATGTCCCTACCATTCTGCAAAAAGACCGGACTCATTATTTTAAAATCGTTTATGTGGTTTAGCTGGCTCCCCAATCCAGGCTGGGGTAAGACCAGACTTGCATTGCATTAGTTAGGTTCGGGCCAATTTTAAATGCCCAAATTTAGACTTAGGTTCTGAGGCTGGCTCGGGCCATAAGACCTCAACTTCTGGGATTTGAATCCCACTTTCTAATAAAATTGACCACTCAAACTAAAAATTTCTTTCAATCAAATACAAGCCTAACAATTAGGATAGACTGAGGTGTTTTCTGAAGTAATTCAGAATCTCAAAGCACCTCCTACTTCTCCTCATTTGACTTCAGAAATAAGTGCTCAACATTGAACCAATCCCATTTGAAAATTCCTACCCTTTTCCTCCTTTGATATCGATCTTTGAAAATCTAAAATAAAATTTCTACCGCTATTTTAATCGAGAGTTTTCGTAGGGAATTTCGATTTTCTACGATGTAATTAACTACGAGGGCTTGCGCTCGTAGGAGATTTAGAAACCCAGAACTTATTTTCAAAACCTATAATTTTTCAAAATCTCTAATTAATTTACTTTGGGGAAATCAAATACAACAATCATTATCGTCATTTTCGAATAATCGATAATAATTGATACCTTCTTTCTTCGGATAGATATATCATTTATTATTGTAGTTCTGATTATGAGATTAATGATCTTCTATCTAAATTATCATAGTCAGGCAATCGATTAAACTTTATTATGATCTTTCGAGATCATATGTTGTTTCCTCGTGAGTCTAACTATAATAATTTAGATAAATTTAAAGTTCTGAAATTTGAACCCATTAGGGAACAATATGATCGTCTTTCGAGGCGATATATTGTTCATAATGACGCGTTCAATTTTAAAATTTAATATTTCCAAAGAAAATTAATTCTTTTTCAAAACATATAATATATATATATAAATATATTTTTTTAATCAAAACAGACACGACCTAAAAACATGACCCAAACTTGACACAAAAATTTTAGGTTATGGTCAACCTATTTGTTATACTGGTCAGGTTTGGGTTCAACAAAGTTACCCATTTAAAAATTGGGTTGGGTTCAAAAAAACTAATGACCCCAGGTATGACCTCCCATAGTCCCGTTTCAAGATTGCGACCCAGATCCACCTCTTCTAGCACGTGGTCTTTCCCTCCCGATTCATGAATTAATCTCCCATCTGAGTATTTTACTTTGTCTGGAAATCTATCTTCCAGTCAAAGTTTAAACTCAACTTTCTGATAATTGATCTATCATTCATGTTTTATTTGAGAATCGATCTCCCATTTGAGTATTCCACTTTGTCTGGAAATTGATCTTCTAGTTAAAGTTTAAATTCATCTTTTCAATAATTGATATTATCTATCAGGTTCTAAATTTGCTCATTCGAGAATCAATCTCCTGTCTTCCTATTCGACTTTGTCTAGAAATCGATCTTCCAGTCAAAGTTTAAATTCACCTTTTCAATAATCAATCTATCGGTTAGGTTCTAAATATTCTCATTTGAGAATTGATCTCTTGTATAGTATTTTGCTTTGTGTTAAAATTAATCTACGAGCCAAAGTTTAAATTCATCTTTTCGATAATCAATCTATTGGTCATATTATAAATCAGCTCATTCTAGAATCAATCTCTTGTCTAAGTATTTAGCTTTATCTAGAAATTGATCTTTCAGTTTAAGTTTAAATTCACCTCTTTTATAATAGATCTATCAGTTAGGCTTTAAATCCACTCATTTAAGAATCAATCTTTCGTCTGAGTATCACCCTTTACTTGGGAATCGATCTCCTATTTGAGGTTTAAATATTTCTCTATGAGAATCAATCTCTCAGTTAGGTCTAGCATTTGCTTGCTTGAAAATTGATATTTTAATCAAGTTTCCAGCTTTTAAACTCCATTGATCAATTTGGTCAATGTCAACAAGTGTGATTTATCCTTCAAATTCATCACATCTGTTGGGGATTCATTTGTTGACCTCATTTTTACATGAGGTCATCAAGACCTATCTAGACTCCTGATTAAACATTTGATGGTTGACTGTAAGCCACCTTTCAATCATCTAGCCAGCTATTAATCATCAGTGTGAATATATCTTATTAATCATACATCCAATCTTCAGTCAAATCTCAATCAATCAGCCTATCAATTATGTATCAAACCCACAGTCAATCAGATCCATATCTAACACTACATATGCTTGATCAATCATTCAATGCTTCAATCACCAATCTCATTCAAATTTAAATCATCTCTAACCAATTCTTCAATCCATCATTGAATCTACACTTTATATATTTAGCTTGTAACCAATTACATATTTAACCTCCAATAATAATCAATCATTTAACTGATAACCAATCACTAGCTTGTAATCAATTAATCAATCAAGCTTCCATTTAATTTCAATAATGTCCATCAAATTAACCTTCAATCATATATACATTCAGTCAATCAATCTATAAAATACTTCAGTCACCTAGTATTCAGTCAAGCTTGAATCACCTGAGTAATTACAACCTCACACTACAATCACCCATCAAAGTGTGTTGCTTAGCACAGTGCATTGGCCACCTCTGACCTCAATTATGGTTCAAATCATTTCATTAGGAGCCCTATACATTAAATTCAACACCACTAGCCCTCTAAGCTAGTGATTGATCAAGATGATTAATTGAGCTAGCTCGTGCTAGTTCAATCAATCATCAACATCAATCACTTTCAATTGAATTCCAATTGAACTCTAAATCTCACCAAAACCTCCTGCTCAATCCCCCTAGTGAAATGGACATGATTGGTCACTCTGACCCAATTAGTAGTTAACTTGGTCAACTAGACCCATGTCGGGTCAAAATAAGTCAACATAGGACCCATTCATTATATTCATTCAGTCCTTTGAAATCACTCAACTACATTCTTAGAATATCCCTAAACCATCCATGAGTCAATTCTTAGTTTCTTTGACTTGGTCAAACTAGTTATAATGGTCAAACCTCCTTATATATACACTCATTCAGCCATGCAATAGATTTAGCCCCCAAGACTCATTTTAACCTATCCCATTGACACTTAGACACCACCTAGATGTCATCTCAGTTGGTTTGACTAGTTGACTGGTCAAACCTGTTAATAAACCTCCAAAAGACTATTAAATGGCCAAATCAATTAGCCAAATTCATTTCCCTCCACTCTAAACCTTTCCAGCTGTACAAACCCATTATAGAACCTCCTAAACATTCTTTAAACCTAATCATAATACTTGGTTTAATTATAAACATCATAAATGCTCCCATGTGCATAAAAGCACAAAACAAACATTCCATCCAACTCATTATTATTATTTATGTCCTTTGCTCTACCTTCTAACTACCTAAAGATATGTGTTATGCATCATAGCAACGCTCCAAAGCCATCTCATCCATCAATTCAATAGCTAGGGTTTTAATTGGGCTAAGTAAGGACAAGGGATCATTTCAAGCCATTACAATTCTTCACTATTTAGAGCCTCTTAAAGATTGTTGAGATTTTGTTTCAACTCTCCAGAGCTCCCTCTACACTTCCCAAGTTAAATCCAGTCGATCAAAGCTTGCTAGAGATGATCTTCCGGCTAGCCAAGCACCAACTCCGTCCAAGGCCTAGAACTCCCAATCCATAGCTTTCAGACTACGACTACTTCTAGGGGATTGAGAATGGGAAATCTATAAGTTCAATAAGCCCTTAATCATTCAAATCCATCAACCCTATTGAGGTAAAAGGCTAACCCTAATTAAAAATGCTTAGAGTTAAATAACTTTGCATAAACAGCATTTCAAGATGCAAAATCACTTCCCGCCGCTCATCTAATCAATATTAAGCTTTGTATAAAATTTCACAAAGTTTGGTTCATTCATTTTCGAAAATGAAGCATTCTTCATCATTTAGGGTTAAGTAGAGTAATATTAAGGTGTAAAGATCTCAGCTATTGATCTATTCATCAACAATTAATATCTTGTCATCCCATATTAAAACTAATCCGTGTATCTCGTCTAGTTATTCTAATGTCAATCTAGCTTGATCAGAGCTATTTATTTAAAATGGTGGAAGTTCAAATACTTGTCGTTGTGCAGCACTGACATATATAAGTAAAACTGCGTAACATCCACCACTGTCACCCGCATTTATTGCTAATGAGTATCGGCGACGCAATTATTAGCATTAAATACAATTATTAACATTAAACACGCTGCCATGCATTTTGATCCAACCAACCAGATGTTGCCGTGTGTAAAGGCGGCAACACCATTTTTTTATTTAATTAATATGAATTAATAAATGACTTTAATTACAAAAACTTCAAAAATTTATATAAAATTAAATTTTCAGCCAAAAATTGCAAATAAATATTCATTCTCTTTTGAATTAAAGCTACTTATTTAAAGAAAAAAATCAAATAAAAATGATGAGTATATGGAGAGTTATTTAGCTTTGATTTTTTTAGTGTTTCCTTAATAACTCTTTATATATGTAATTAATTAACCCAAAATTTATATGGCATGAATTAGAGAGCATTAGAAGCATCCAGTAATTTGTATATATTTATTTAACTATATTTTGATAGTTATCAAATTTATAAGACTAAGGGTTATTATTTTATTTATATATTTTCAAATGCCACTATAAATAAATCCTAGTTTCATTTCATGCTTTTCAACTTTTTATTTTAAGTTTAATCAAAGCTTAATCATTGAGAAGTGAATCGAGTGGTGTGTGGTGAGCTTTCATTAGTAATTACATTGGGATTACTTATTAGTTGAATTTCCAAATAATTAAGCTATGATTGAGTTTTAATATTTGAAAATTTATTGATTATTTCTAATGGAAAAATTGAGGACTTCGTAAACAATTACACATTCAGAGGAGAGAGAAAGTCTGAAATTTCAGATATCTATTTTTCAATCTATTTTCACGGCTTCATCGTCAGAGATGATGACGGTGAACAGTCGCCGGCCACCTATGGCCGGCGCTCCGTTAGAGAAGAAATGTCCTTCAGGATGTCCAACGAATGGAGGATCTCAGAATGCTACGTCTTCTCCCCTGCTTTCGGAGGTGACAGAGTTAATCTCTACCATGGTGTAAAGGCTCTTGTTAAGATGAACAAGCCTTTGATAATCAATGAAGGTGGATAGGAAATGAAGAAACAAATGCTAGAAATCATTGGCAAGGGCAAGGGAATCCTTTTGCAGGGCAATCTGAAGGAAGTTATGAAGTTGGGTAAACCCAAGTTGATTAAGGGAGATAAAACATTTTCTCCTTCTTCAAACTTTAAATCTACGACAAATTATGGATCAGATGCAGTGGATTTGGTATATGATTATGGAGATAAAGGTGATTCTTCTATAAGAATGGGACTGAATCAAATGTGGCTGAAAATTCTGGCAGGAATTTGTTAGTTGCAGCTGAAGATAATGTGTTAGCTGATATGGAGAAGGTGATGATATGCAAAACTGGTGAATTGGGAAGATGTGAGAAGATGATTGATGAAATGCAAATAGGAATAATCCAGGTAATATACTTAATGCCTGGCTCAAAAAAGAAAATATCAGGGTTGCTAATTTGGATTTCGGTAAATCCACAACTAGTGAAACATTCATGCTTAATGCTGAAAAAGTTATGGAGAACTCCAAGAAGCTTGAAAAGGCTTTGGTGGTGAAAATCTTTGGAGGTGATATCCCTCTTTCTTCAATAAGCATTGAGTTGAGAAGACAATGGGGTAACTATGGAAATTTTCATCTAACAGTGCTTGGAAAGGGATGGATCTTATGCTCTTTCTTCGAATCAGAACAAATGGAGGCAGTTCTAACCAATGGTCTCTAGTTTGTTAATGGGAACATTATGGAGATTGAAAGATGGACCCAAGATTTTGATCCAAATTTGCTGAAAGGTCTTTCCGCTCATATATGGATCAGATTACCAAATCTTTTGTTGTATTGTTGGGGTGAAATTAACATCTGTCGCATAGCTTCCATGGTGGGTGAGCCTTACTTGATTGACGGCATTGTGTTCCAATGGTCCCGAAGAGAATTTGGTAGGGTCTGTGTCCGGATAGATTTGGATGCTAATCTTCCGACCGGAGTTTGGGTTGAAGGAGTAGAAAATAAATTCTTCCAGAGAATTGAATACGAGAAGCTACCAAATCTATGTTTCGAATGCGGGAAGATTGGTCATTCAAAGGAAGAATGTGCTTCAGCCATAATAAAGAGCAGGATTAATGTTGTTAAACCTGTTATATCAATTGAAAATAATAAGGAGGCAATGGAAAAGATGGTAGATAATCAAAATCTGGAGTTCCCTGGATTGGTTGATAATGAGGATTATGGACCATGGATGCTGGTAAAATATGTGAAGAAAAAATCATACAATAACTTGAGCAGTAAACCAAGTTCACGGGTGACAAGCAAAATTAATTGGGTGCCATTGAAGTAGAATGCTATCAAATTATCTGAAGGAAAAGAAGACAATGATAAGTTTAAAGTGGTGGAACAAATGAAAGATAGGAGGTCTTCGGGTAACCATGAAGACAAATCTTCCAGTGATCAGGAAATTATGATGGCCGAGAAGGATGATAATTTCTTTAATACTTTATTAGATCTGAAGGAAGGTGAACTAATTCCCTCTTCAAAAGCAGGCACAGTTGTAAAAGAGTTTCCCATTTGTGAAGACAACAGTGAAACAAGTATGCCTAAAAATGTGACAGATAAAGAAGAACTGAAATATGATTTCAGTGAAAATAAGATTTCTGGAAATGAAGGGAGAGATGTTTCTATCAGATCTTCTAAGAAAAAAATTCCTAAGAAATTGAGAGATTTGGGTCCAATCAATTCTTCTACTATAAGTAGAAAACTGGAGCTTGAAGGGAAAGGTAATTTGGGGGTTAATCCCCAAATTCTCTTTTAATGTATTCCATAGCTTTTTGGAATTGTAGAGGAGCAAAGAAGAGAAGTGCTTCTCTCTACATTAAGGAATTTGTTAAAAATAATGGAGTAGTTTTTTTGGGTTTGGTTGAAACCAAAATATCTGAAGTTGATAGGAATGAAATCAATAATATGGTTGGCAATGATTGGGACTTTTTCTTGGTCCCTTCATCTGGTTTATCTGGTGGAATTTTATTACTTTGAAATTCAAGACAAGTTGAATTCACAATTTCTGATTTTACTTCTCAAATAGTGATTGGAGATCTTAAAATTTCTAACATTGAATTGTGGAGAGTGGCTATAGTTTATGGTAGTAGGGAAGTGCAGAAGAGGAGAGAACTTTGGGACATGATTGATAGGCATTCCATGAAAGAATCTCCTATGGCAGTGGGAGGAGACTTTAACTATTTATTGAGCAAAGAAGACAAGTCCGGAGGCAGGAGGTTCTCATTCTCTCAAGGTCCAAAGGAGATGAAGGTGTGCTTACTCAACAATGATTTACATGAAGTAAGGTTCATTGGACCTAAGTTCACTTGGTGTAACAATAAATGTGGTGGTGCAAGGATTCTAGAAAGATTGGATAGGTGTGTCATTAACACCTCTGCTTTAAGCTCTCCTTTCCGTTTGGTAGTGAGGCATTTGGCAAGGATTGCCTCAAACCATTGTCCGATAATATTGCAATTTCAGAACTTCAAAGCTACTTCAAATAGGAAGATCAAGTTTGAAAATACATGGGCATCATATCAAGCTTCATTTGCTGTTGTAAGGAAGGAATGGAATAAAAACTATGAAGGCAATTGCTCTCAAGTGCTTAATAAAAAGTTTAAAAATTCATTGAAATCTTTGTATTTTTGGAGAAAATCTAAGCTTAAGGATTTAAAAGCTTAAAGATAATCTTGTGGAAGAAATTATGGAACTCCAAGACAAAGAATCTTCTCTTGGCTCTCTCTCTGAATCGGACTACTGGAGTCTCAAAAATAAGGTGAATGAATTGAACTCAACCTTGGCAAGATTAAATTCGTCGTGGAAACAAAAAGCCAAGATCAAGTGGCTCAAGGAAGGTGATGTAAATTCAAAATTTGTTCACTCATATGCTAGTTCTAGAAGGAATGACAACAAAATTATCAAGATAAAGAATGAAAATGGGCTGTTAGTGGAAGAACAAGGTGAAATGGAGAAGGTGTTTATGCGATTTTTCCAAAAAAAATGGGAGGCGAGATGCTGCAAGCTGGAAGGTTGGCCGGAAGTGAAATCCCTTTTAAATACTGAGGATCAGAAGTTACTGGAGGCTGAACTGAATATTGAAGAGGTAGAAGAAATTCTGGATCAATTGGGAGGCAATACTGCTCCGGTTAATGATGGAATCACAAATTCTTTCACCAAAGGTTATTGGGGGATCATCAAAACAGATTTCTGGAAGGCCATTAATCACTTCTTTGTTAATGGTGAATTGAATGAAGAATGGAAGGAAACTTTGATAGTGCTTATTCCAAAGGTATCTAATCCTATTCTTCTTTCTAACTATAGACTTATAAGTCTTTGTAATACAATCTATAAGGTAGCAGCAAAAAATATTCAAAATAGATTAGTTATGTTCATCCCAAAACTAATCTCCATGGAGCAAACAACATTCAATAAGGGGAGATCATTGTTAGATAATGTTTTGGTGGCTCAGGAATTTTTTTACAAACTAAGGATCTCTAAGAATTCCAATGGTCTTGTCTCCTTCAAAGTAGATATGGAACAAGCATATGATTCCATGGCTTGGCCTTCTCTAAGGAAAGTGTTGGTGTATTTCAACTTTCCTTCAAAAATTACAAAACTCATTTTGGAATGTGTTGAAGATCCAAAATTTGCTTTAATCATCAATGGCAATCATTCCGATTGGATTCATGCAAGGAGCGGCTTTAGGTGAGGTTGTCCCTTGTCTCCAATCCTTTTTATTCTTTGCACTGAACTTCTCTCAAATGCATTTGAACAAAGCTCTTGTGACATCAAAATCAATCCGGAGGGACCTAGAATTTCCAACTTACTATATGCAGATGATGTTATCATGTTCTTTGAAGCAAATAGAAAGAAGGTTAAAAGAATAAAGGAAATCTTACTCAATTTTGTGAATGGACTGGGCAGCGAATTAATCTAAACAAATCTATAATGTTGTTCGGTAAACACGTGGGAAGGAAGAAGAAAAACTGCATCAAAAGAATCATGGGTTTTAAAACAGTTAAAGAACTCAATTATCTTGGATTGAAGATAGTTTTGAGAAGAATAAAATGTAAAGATTTTCAATTTATCATAGAAAATGCATTGAAGAAGTTGAATCAATGGGCAAATAAGTTACTGTCTTTGGCAGGAAAATTGACTATTGTAAAATCTGTTTTGCTAGCTTTGCCCTCATTCCACGCATCTCACTCACTGGTCCCTAAACGTGTATTTGAAGATCTTGATAAAGCTTGTAGGAATTTTATATGGTGTAAGAATAATAGTAATAAAGGGATGCATTATGTAAGTTTGTCTAAATTGTGCAAACCAATTGAAAGAGGTGGTTGTGGCCTGCATTCCAATAGTTTGAAGACACCGACTTTGAGAGCACGGTTGGCATGGAGATTCATTCTGGAAAAAGATTCTCTATTAAATAAAATTATGGTTTCTAAATATGGAGCTAATCTGGATAAGGCTGGCGGTAGAATGAGCAAATCTTTTTCTTATAAACTGTTGATTGAGGGACTTAATATGCTAAAGCCTATTATGAAATGGTCTTTAGTAAATGGTGATTCAGTAGATATATATAAGGATATTTGGATCCTTGATAAAAGCTTAGATAAGTGGCCTACGTTTGTCATTCCCCATGATGGTGATCCGGTCTTAGTTAATAAGTTCATTCAGGATGGTGGTTGGAATGAAGCATTGCTGCTGGAATCCTTTGGGAGGGAACTAGTTAATTTGATTATTCAAATTACTATCACACAAGATGAAGAAGAAGATCGTATGGATTTGATCCGCCAAAAATATGGTATGTCCATTGCTGGGTTAGCATAAAAAGCTTCGGTGGAAGTATCTCAAGACGTCCAGTATTGGAACTGGATCAATAGATTAAAATCGAATTCACGTGTGGAGGTTTTCTGGTGGAGATTGTGTAGAAATGCAATACCATCTCTTCAGTTCTTAATGTATAGAAGATTACTAAATAATGCTTATTGCCCGAGAGGTTGCAACTCAAGTGAAGACATGGAATACATAATATGTGGATGCTCGAAGCTTAAAGAAGTTATCTATCATCTAAATCAATGGGAATTTTGTATTCCACATATGGATAACTTTGGGCAATGTATTAAATAGCTGGAGACTAATTCAAAGATGAAAGTGAAAGTTCGTTAGGGATGTTAAGCCCTATAGAATTGGCCCAAGGCTAACAAAGAGAGAAGTAAATTCGAAAAGAAGAATCTTTAAACCAAAACTCAAGCTAAAAACCAATATCACCACATAGAAAATCAACGATGCAGAAATTAAAGTGCGGAAGTAATAAAGAAAGAACACACCGGATTTATAGTGGTTCGGTCAAACCTTAACCTACGTCCACTCCTTGGAGGCACCCTCCAAGTATTGCACTAAAATCGTGACTCTCCTTTAGCCCCCACAGCTAGGCGGAGAAGCCCTTACAAAATCACTTCCACCTTCCCCGGTGCGGCGGACACCAAGGAGATCTTCTTCTTTGGTGAACTTACCTCGAGACAAGCCTTGAATCCGATGGTACTAAGATGCGAGTTCGCAGGAGCAACCGTGTGGAATCCCCTCCACCCTCCCTTGAGTTCCCCCCTCACAGGATCTTCTCCCTCTCAAACTCTACCCTTTCCTCTCTTCCTTTCAAGCTCTCTCTTCAAGTTTCCCCCACAAGAACGAAGCTACAATGGCTGCCAAAGACACTTACAAAAGTTGCCATGATATAGCTTAAATAGAAGCTCTCAAAATGAGCTCATTAATGCAAGTTGCCGACATTATCGTCCAGGATGATAGGCATATCGTCATGGCCGATTAGTTCAAATATGAGGAAAATCGTCCTGAATATCGCCCTTAAATGAAGCTGGACAATGTTTAATCGGCCCGGACGATCTCTACGATCTTGAGATCGTCCAGGACGATTTGACCATGTAATTGCTTTCCTTAAATTCCAAAGAAATTTTGGAAAAATTGACCTGGATCATCCTGGACGATATTTTATAGTCTTGGACGATCCTCTGGACGATGTCAAAAAATAGGTTATTTCTAAATAGATCTGGCGGCAGATTCTTGCTGAATTGAGCCTATCATCCTGGCCGATACAAAATCGTCTAGGATGATGTGTTTTGCATAATGACGGCTGCTTTAATGAGGATGCCCTAATTAGGGTTTCTACTTTTGTCAGATCATCCTGAGCAATATAAATATCATCCCGCACAATGTTACCAAAAATAGAAATCTTTTAGGGCATAGAAAATCTTCCAAGTTATAAATCATTATATGCCACACCGAATACAATAGACTCAAGAAAGGAAAAAGATTACAAACTGACACAGACCTAGTCTACCCAATCTTGAGCTGGTTCCAAATTGCAGTCTGATCGTGTGGACCTGAAACGTTAGCACATAAGGCAATCGTAGAGAAATAAGGAATATTTGCTATCATCAAAATAATAAACCATAGATTCTCAACAATCTCCCCCTTTTTGATGATGACAAACAATTCAATTTGAATTTTCAAAAAAGTAATATCTCCTAATCTCCCCCTCACTAGAATAAAACCCTTTTAAAAAATAGGGGAGATAAAAATATTTTTGTTGTTTTAAATTTTTTGAAAAGAAAAAAAATGATACAAATTCAACATTACGTTCTCTCCCTTTGATATTATCAAAAAGAGAAGAGGCACAAAAAACAAAACGAACAAAAGATAAAAACGTTCCCTAATATAGTGAAAAAGTAAATATTCTTAAAATGAAAAAGTTACCTCTTGGTTTTAATCAAAAACTTAGTAGAATTGGATTGACAACGCATAATCCAGAAAAGGTTAGAAATTCAGAGTTTGAAATCCCAACTAAAGTTCTTTTAAAGACTCAAAAAATTTTTAATCCAATATCCAAATCAAAGAATAAATGAAAAAAAGAAACAATAAGTTTTCAAAACTCCTTTCATAAAACATATCTAATAGATGATCAATGCACGAATTGCTGAATCAGGAACCAAGATTTTCAAACACAAGTTTCGAACATATCAAGGATTTTCTTAAGTTTTTAGTAGTATAAGAAAAATAAGCATATTTTTTTTTATGGGCTCATTTTATGCCCTTTATCACTTGAATGGCTCTTTGAGCATCTTTTGATTTTAATACACTTTGTGTATTTTTTTTTTTTAATTTGGCGTCATTGAGCATCTTTTGGTTTGGCATCATTGGCCGCTTTTTTTTTAATTATTTTTAAAAAATATGCTTTCTTTCTTATATTTTCAAAACCAAAGTAAACCCAAATTATTGACAACACGAACAACTTGATTAAGAAAATTTTATGGTGGATTCAACAATCTTGCAAAAGATTCCTATGTGATAGAAAAAAAATATAGGGAGATAAAAAAAATTGGTTTCAGAATCCAATTTAAAATATGATGAAGATTTTGAATCAAAAGTAAAATACCTCTTTAAGAAGAGAGAAAGAGAAATAAAATTATGAGTTCCCTTCATCTAACTATTTTAGAGAAGTCAAACATAACTTACCAAAAATTTTAATAAAAAATAGGAAGTAGATTTTTTTATTTTTAGAAAAGTGAATGTGTGTGTTGATCAGAGAAAAATTTCACAAAAACAAAAATTTTAAAGAAAAAAATAAAACAAAAACACAAAATAAAAATAAAAAACACAACACAAAAACACGAAAGGCTTTTAACCATTATCTCTCTCCTAGTCCGATGCTTCAGAAACCAGATCTGCCCATGAGATTTTTGGCCTTTCATTATTTCCCCAGTTTAAATTTTGCTTCACCTTGCCCTTTTCTTTCGTAGGAAGAATTCTTAAATTAGGGCACTGATTTTCCATATGTCCAGGCTTCCTGCATCGAAAGCAAATAACGTCAGAAGAAATATGGACATCCTTACCACTTTTACCTTTTTTCCACTTTTGCTTATGCTTTGGTGAGCTTTGTGATTTGTTTGACAAGTCATTGCAGTCGTCACCAACTAAGCAATCTTTTTCATATCTTCAATTTTTAGAACAATCGTTTCACCTGCATCTAAAAGCCTTTGACCCAAACCTTGCTCGTAGGCAATGAGTGAGCCAATCAAATTATCAATAAAATAATTATTCAAATCTTTTGATTCACAAATAGCAACAACTTTGGCATCAAATTTTTCAAGTAAACAGCGAAGAATTTTGTTAAATTTTTCAAAATTTGAAAATTCTTTTCATAAGGCATGCAATGATGTTACAATTTGAATGAATCTGGTATACATGTCCAAGATTGTTTCATAAGATTTCATGGAAAACAGTTCAAAATCATGCATTAACATATTCAACTTGGATTGCTTGATTTCACTAGTGCCTTCATATATGGTGTGTAATTTATCCCAAACTTCCTTACCAGTAGTGCACGTGGATACTAACTTGAAATCTTCAGAATTTAAAGCATAGAAAAAGCAATTTAAAGATTTTGCATTCAATTGAGCATTTACTTGTTCTTCCCTATTCCATTGATTAAAAGAAATATCAATTTTAACTCCATTAACAATACATGACGGTGATGAATAACCAGTTAAAATCATATGCCACATGCAAAAATCAATCGATTGCAAGAAAATAGACATGCGAGTTTTCCAAAAATCAAATGATATATTTTCAAATAAAGGAGGTCTAGTGATTGAATAACCTTCCGCAATAGTACGATTAGCCATGGATTGAAATTCAAAAGCTTTTAAAAACTTATTTTATGAAAACTTTCTCTGATATCACTTGAAAGTTCGTTAGGGATGTTAAGCCCTATAGAACTGGCCCAAGCTAACCAAGAGAGAGGTGAATTGGAGAACTTTAAAATTCAAGATAAAACTCCAACCAAAATCACCACAAACAAAGTGCGGAAGAAAAATAAATGTGAAAGCGATAATAAGAAAAAACACACTAGATTTATAGTGGTTCGGTCAAACCTTGACCTACGTCCACTCCTTGGAGACACCCTCCAAGTATTGCACTAAAATTGTGACTCTTCTTCAGCCCCAACAGCTAGGCGGAGAAGCCCTTACAAAATCACTTCCACCTGTTGAGTCTAGTAATTAGGTTGTTAAGCCTAAATTATTGTCCCAAGGCTACCAAGAGGGGGGGGGGGGGTGAATTGGTAGTTTTAAAAAATTTTAAACCCTCTTTTTAAAATTATGTTGAACCGAAATAAAAATGTTTCTTTTAAGTTTTTGTAGAAAAAGTTTTTCAACCACAGAGTTTTTAAGACTAAAATTAAAATGCGGAAATGTAAAAACAGTAAAGTAAATGACACCAGATTTATAGTGATTCGGTCTAAAACCAGACCTATATCCACTCCCTAGAGGCACCCTCTGAGTATTACAGTAATACCAATAATGACTCTCCTTTTGCAACCACAGCAAGGCGGAGAAGCCTTTACAACACACTCTTTTCACCACTCCCCGGTGCGACAGAGAACCGTCGTCCTTTTACACAATCCACAGTGTTGGCAGAGAACCGTCCGTCCTTTCACACTCTCCTAGTGTGGGCAGAGAATCCTTCGTCCTTTCCACTTTCCAAGTGTAGGCAGAGAACCCTTCCTCTTTTCCCACTCTGCAAGTATAGGCAGAGAACCCTTTGTCCTTTCACACTCTCCAAGTGTCGGCAGAGAACCGGATCTCCTTGACAGATCTTCTCACAAGAATCTAGAAGGAGGAAAGAAAAAAGTGAAGTAATCCCAATTCACAAGTAGAGATTCTTACCTTTGTAATCCAAGTGAAGCCTTCTCGCTCCAATGGTATGAATCCTCCCTTGAATGCTCTCTTTCACTCTCTCCTTGGCTATTCTCTCAAGAGGCACGAAGATCAAATGACAAAAAGATTGGATGGCAGTCTAATTTGGACTATATATACAAAAGACACGAAAAACCGCCTAAAAACTGCAATTTTTCAATTCTGTACGCAGTGGATTGTCCCGTACGATCGTGGATCGTCCTGAACGATTTTACTTAAACGATTTGAAACGACCCTATTTGCATATGTGTATGAAATGTCTTGGTACAGATGATCGTCCCGTACAAACTATATTCGTCCGGTACGAATGGTTATTACAAGGCCGGGTTTAGAAACTACTGAAAACCATTCTAAGTCAGTTTTGTCTGGACGAAAATTTGTTCGTCTGGACGAAAGTTTTATAGAGGACCAATCGTCATGTACAATAATTAATTTCATCTGGACAAAAATTTTACAGAGACCAGATCGTCCTGGACGATAATTAATTTTGTCCTGGACGAATAGGACTTAGAAAAATTTCTCAAGCAAGTTCCTATTCGTTCCATGTGCTCAATAGGAGATAACTGTCTGATCGTCCCATACGATCAGTATAAATTATATATGATCTCCTTATGTGTGTGTGTACGTTTTTATTCACTCAAATTACAATCACTCCCTTTCAATTTTGATTCAAAGAAAGGTACAAGCTTCAAATTTACAAAGTATTTCATGCTGAAATTGATTTGAAGTCTTCGCAGTCTGGAGTTTGATTTTCTTGAAATGTTAGTACACACAAGAGCAAATACAAATCTTCTAAAATTGTTAGGAGATAACTACATATTTGAACAATAATATTTGGATTCATCAAAACTACATAAGTTGCAAAAATGTAAAGCGTGAAAATAGCAACTAACTTAACAATCTCCCCCTTTTTGATGATGGCAAAATAATTATTGTTTGTATGATTTCAATTTAAACAAATCTCCTAAACTCTCCCTGAATTGATGAATACATGAAAATAAGGAGGCATTTTGAAGCAAAGAATAATATTTTTGTTTTTCAAAATTTTTAACAAAATCACAAAGTCTAACACAAAATCAAAATGCAAACAAAATAATCAAAACAAAACATACAAACATAATAATTTCTCCCCCTTTTTGAAAACAACAAAAAGTGAAGAAGAAATAGACAAGAAATGTAAGTAATTATATAAAATTCATTTGAGAATTTAATCTAAAAGTGATTGACATAAGGTATGCAATCTAAAACTAATAACATTAGGTAAATCATAGAAATTCATAGAATTTAAGAAGTGATATAACATTGTAAGTAAGAAGAATTTATCAAAGACATGATTCAATTTAGACATTTGAATATAGAAAATCATTACAAGAGAGATGAATAAAAATTCTATATTTCAAAGTTCAATAGAATATAAATGAACATAGGATCAATTTGAATTAAGAGATTAAAAGAATTTGGAAAGAAGAGAATTACCACATGTGGCGCTTTGCGCATCTTTTTCAAATTTTTGTTTTGGCACATTTTTTGTGAATCTTTTGACATTGTGCTAATTTTGTGCCTCTTTTTCATATTTTGCGAACCTTTGCGCATTCCTTTTGATTTTTGTACTATTTGTACAATTTTTAAGAGTAATTGAAACCAATTCTTTCCAAGATCAATAATCTAAAATTTTAATTTTTTTTAAGTGCATAAATATCACTTGAGCAAGGAAATACAAAATAAGAAAATATCTAAATTGTAATAATAATATCAACTTTTATGTAGTCTAAATGAATAGACATGAATTTAAAAGTTCTAATTATAACAAGTTATAAACAACTTTTAAATTTAGAAAGAATAGATTTTCTAATATAATTAATCTCAAATTACAATCTGATTTAAGCACAATTAAGATTAAAAAAGACTAATGAAATTCATAAAAATTAACCACATTGCAAAAACAAATCAAAATTAAATCAACTACGACATGTATTAATATTAATGAAAAAGATTACATGATCATTTCATAATATCAAAAACAACAACAAAAATAACAAACATAAGCAAACATAACTAAAACAAATACTAAAATAAACACTAATATAACAAAATATTTAAAGCTAAACACAAGTACAACAAACACAAAATCATCTCTCATTCTCTATTCTTCTTCTGGAGGAGGAGGAGGAATGCCACAAAAAAGGTTGAAGTAGGAGGCCATCAACATAACATTGGTATTGATTTCATGTACTTCATTTCTGATGCTACAAATGTTCTGTTATTGCTGCATAAGTTGAGCATCAATTTGATTAAATCTATGATCAACATGAGTCTCAAGTTTATCAAATTTCTCAATCAGATTCTGATAATCTGATTGAGGTGCAGAAGTTTGCTCTCCTTCTTCTTCTCCTTCTGAAGCACTGGCATGTGCTTTCCCTTTTTTCTCCTTAAAAATTGCTCTGAAGGAAGCATCATTGTAGTAAACTGGCTCTTCGTATTCATCATCAGGATGCACTAAGTTGTATTTCTTTTTCAAAATATATGTAACTCTAAGTGTCCTAATGAGATGTTCCTTTTTCTCTTCTATTCTGCGTGCCCAATTTCTGAAAGTCCATTGATATGGTCTAGGATAAGTTGGGCTTCGTCGATAGGCTTACAATCCATAATCAAAAAGGTTAGAACAGAAAGGAGAGGGATAATATTGATCATATGACCAGCTTTAGGAATGATTGAAGATCAAAGGATATGCTGGATGATTCGGGCATTTTTGGTCATACCGGAGACTCTAGCAACATGATATGTTAGGCCACTTTGTCTAATCACCCTATTGACATCATACCATTTGAAAGTGTCTTCACTCATTAGGGTGTGGGCTCTATATCCTTCAGTTCTTAAGTTCAGAAAGGCACCAATGTTGTGCTTGGTGATTTCAACTTTTTGTTTGAAAATATAAGAACTTATGCAGGTGTGGTCAGAATTAAAACTCATGTTGGCTAGAAAATAGAGAAAGGTTTGTTTATTGTAGAGGTGGACGAGAGAAAGAATGAATTGAAACTGGGTGAATGCAAAAAGGTGCATTACCTTGAAGTTAATCTCTCTTTGAATTAGAATGCGAGAGGGAGTTATTTTGGCAGAGGAAAAACGAGGAAAGGATTCCTCATTTGCTTTTGACAGGAAGTTTTCAGAGGCATTCCTGTGGGGTTTCTTTGCCAACACCTTTGTCTCTTGCTTGAGGAGACCACTGTCGATTTGAAGTCGAAAGGGATTGAAAGGGAAGTTTGGAGATGTGATTGTTAAGTTAGAAAGCCTTCATATTTAAAGAAAACGATACGTTCATCCTGGACGAAAATCATTGTTCGTCTGGACGAAAATATTTCGTACAGACGATCAAATTCGTCTAAAATATAACGGCTTTTTGTAATCAACACAATTTACGATGCATCCCTTCGTACAGGCTTTTTGACTTGACCGATCGTACAGACGAAAAATTTTTGTACGGACGATCAAAAAGTTAATTCATTTTAATGTCTATTGAAAATCGTCCCCTACAATAAAACGACGTCTGTTCGTCTGGACGAACAAAAAGTTCGTACGGATGAACTTCACAATTATAACTGTCTTATCCATTCAACCGCTGCATTCAATCGTTTCAACATTTCAGAAAAAAAATTTTGTCCTGGACGATCATTTGATCGTACAGACAAACTAATTAAAAACTGCTCTCAAAACGGTTAAAATTCTCGCAAACTGAATTTTGCACACATCGTCCAGTACGAAAAATTTCGTCCCGGACGATTTCCACAATTTTTGGATTTTTAAAATTTTATTGAAGAAATTCAAACAAAACATTCAAAACATAGAAAACAAAGACAAAACCACGGACTCTAAATTAAACTCATTCAAAACACTCAAAAATCACAAAATTCATAACAAAACAAAACACAAATAAACTAAGAAAACATAATTATCAATGTTGCAAAAATATTTTTATTTAAGCATTCAAATCAATTACACCAAGTCTTGTTCTTAAAGTACTGAAGGTATCAAAGGCTAAAGGTTTTGTAAAAATGTCTGCAAGTTGATTTTCAGTTGAAACATGAGTAAATTCAATTTCTCCCTTGGATACATGATCCCTTATGAAATGATGCCTTATGTGAATGTGTTTGGTTCTAGAATGTTGAATAGGATTTTTGGAAATGCAAATAGCACTAGTATTATCGCAATAAATTGGAATAGTGCCTATAGTTAATCCTAAATCAATCAACTGTTGTTTTAACCAAAGTATTTGTGCCACACAACTTCCTAATGCAATATATTTTGCTTCTGCAGTAGATAGGGCTACTGAATTTTATTTTCTACTGGACCAAGAAACTAATGAATTTCTAATGAATTGACATGTTCTAGAAGTGCTTTTCCTATTCACTTTACAGCCTGCAAAGTCAAAATCTGAATAACCAATAATTTCAAATGAAGAGCTAAACTTAGGATACCAAATTCCTAAGTTTTGAGTTCCTAGTAAGTATCTTAAAATCCTTTTCACAGCTGTCAAATGTGATTCTTTTGGATCTGATTGAAATCTAGCACATAAGCAAACACTGAACATAATATTTGGTTGGCTAGCAGTCAAGTAAAGCAAAGATCCAATAATCCCTATATATTTCTTTTGATCAACAGATTTTCCCTTAAGGTCTTTATCCAACTGAACTGAGGAACTCATTGGTGTACTAATAGGTTTAGCATTGTTCATTTCATATTTCTTGAGGATGTCCTTAATATATTTAATTTGACTAAGAAATGTTCCTTCCTCAAGTTGCTTAATGCTAAAATCTAGAAAGTAATTTAAATCTCCCATTAGACTCATTTCAAATTCTCTACTAATTATTTTAGAAAAATCATCACAAAGATTTTTATTTGAAGATCCAAAGATGATATCATCCACATAAATTTGAATAATGAGTATTTCCTTTCCAAATTTCTTTAAAAAGAGAGTTGTATCCACACTTCCTTTTTCAAAAGATCTTTCAAGTAGGAAGGTGCTCAACCTCTCATACCAAGCTCTAGGTGCATGTTTCAATCCATATAATGCATTCTTTAACTTAAAAACATGATTTGGGTATTTTGAATTTTCAAATCCTGGAGGTTGTTCTACAAAAACATCTTCTTCAATAATCCCATTCAAAAAGGAACTTTTGACATTCATTTGAAACAACTTAAAACCTTTAAAACAAGCAAAGGCAAGTAAAACCCTAATTGCTTCAAGTCTTGCTACATGGGCAAAGGTCTCCTCAAAATCAATTCCTTTAATTTGATTATACCCCTTAGCAACTAATCTAGCCTTATTTCTAATGACTACTCCTGAGTCATTCATTTTATTTTTGAACACCCACTTGGTTCCAACAACACTTTGATCTTTTGGCCTTGAGGTTAATTCCCAAACTTTATTTCTTACAAATTGATTCAACTCTTCTTGCATGGCCAATATCCAAAATTCATCAGAAAGTGTTTGTTCAATATTAGTGGGTTCTATTATTGAAATAAAGGCTGAATGATTGACTTCCTTGTTTAATCCACGCCTAGTTCTAACACCCTCATTAGGTTCACCTATAATCAATTCTCTTGGGTGGTTTTTAGAAAATCTCAAATCTCTAGGCAAAAGGTTTTCTCTTTCCAAATTTTCTTCCAAATTTAATCTATCAATCTTTTGGGAGTTTTCCTCAATTTCTTCTTCAATAATATTTGGTTCTTCCAGATTTTCAGATTCATCAAATACAACATGTGTGGTTTCTACAATGACTAAAGTTCTTTGTTGAATACCCTATAAGATTTTCCAACACTTGAATATCCAACAAAAATTCCTTCATCTGATTTTGGATCAAATTTTCCTAAGGCAGATTTTCCATTGTTATGTATGAACACCTTGCAACCAAAAACATGCAAATGTGACAAGTTAGGTGTTCTACCTTTTAGAACCTCATAGGGTGTTTTATTTAAATTTGATCTCACATTCACCCTATTCAGAACATAACATGCAGTGCTAACCGCCTCAGCCCAAAAATATCTAGGAAGTGAGTATTCTGCCAACATTGCTCGGGCGGCTTCTATTAATGTTCTGTTTTTCCTTTCAACTACCCCATTTTGTTGAGGGGTTCTAGGTGCAGAAAAATTGTGATCAATCCCTTTTTCTTTATAAAAATTTTCAAATCTTTCATTTTTAAATTCTCCTCCATGATCACTTTGTAAAGAGATTATTTCACATCCTAGTTTTCTTTGAATCCAAGTTGAAAAATTTCTGAATTCCTCAAATGATTCACTTTTATGAAAAAGAAATCTAACCCATGTGAATCTTGAGAAATCATCCACTATAACAAATCCGTATATCTTCCCTCCTAGACTTACAGTTCCTACTGGTCCAAAAAGATCCATGTGAAAAATTTCTAAAGGTTTACTGGTCCTAAGATGCTTATTGGACTTAAAAGAGGACTTAACTTGTTTTCCTAATTGACATGCATCACAAAGGTGGTCCTTAGTAAAGTCTAGTTTTGGTATACCTCTCACTAAGTTCTTTTGGGTAATTCTCCTAAGATTTTTCATACTAGAATGACAAAGTCTCCTATGTCAAAGCCATGATTCATCAGAAACAATTTTTAAACAAAAAGCAGTATGAGATAGAATAGAATTCAAATCTAGCATGTAAACATTGTTAACCCTTTTTCCATTTAAAACTTCTTTTCCATTTAGGCTTAATATGCAACTAGTAGGTAAAAATTTTACATTATATCCCTTGTCACACAGCTGACTAATACTTAACAGATTATGTTTTAAGCCTTCAACCAATTACACATTGTCTATGAAAAAGTTTTTGAAATTTCCAATCATACCTGATCCAACTACTTTCTTTGTAGTATTATCTCCAAGTGTAACCTTGCCTCCATTCCTGGCTTCCAGCGTTATGAATTGAGCAGTATCTCGAGTCATACGCTTTGAACATCCGTTGTCCAGGTACCATATGCTCCCACAAGGTCTTGTGTGATAGCACTCCTGCAAAACTCTCAAATGTTAGACATGGGAATCCAAACTAGTTTGGGTTCACCTTTAAGTAATTTATAATCAAATGCATGTATGATATGTCTAGGTTTATACATCTTAGGTCTCCACACCAAATTAGATTTCATCTTTAAAGTACAGGTGTGAGCTATATGTCCCTGAAATCCATAATTGTTATATTTAACATTAGGAAAAATATTCCTATGTTTTCTTCCATATGATTGTCTTCTAAGGGATTCCATATATTTAGGATTTGTAAAATCTTCAATTTTGGGGGTATCCTATTATCCTCAAGAGCTCTTATTATCAATTTATAAAATGAATTCATTTCTTCCAAGAGTCGATTTGTATAACTGATTCGATATGTTTTCCTCTCAGATTCATCCTTAAATTTTTTAAAATCTCTTTCAAGATCAGCATAGGATGATTTTAGATTTTCAAAATTCTTATTCAAGTCATCATATTCATCAAGTAGTTTCATGTGATTGTTATCTATTAATGCATAGTCTTTCCTAAGGATTTCATGTTCCTTCTTAAGCTCTTCCAGTTCTAAACTTAAACTAGCATGCATCTTTTTCATTTTCCTATATGCATCATGCATGTGTTCAAAAACTTCAAATAATTCATCATAGGTTAAGTCACATACCTCTTCTTGATCTGAGTGATCTACATTGTCTGCCATTAAGCAAAGATTGGTGACTTCTTCTTCTTTTTCAATCTCAGATGAGTCTGAAGCTGTGTTCCATTGCTGGCGTCTCTTCTACTTTCTCTTTAAAAAGCTTCTGAATTGTCTAGTCATCAGTGCAATATCATCTTCATCCTCAGGTTGTGAGTGTTCACTCTCTGACTCTTCCACTTTTAGTGCAATATTTTTCTCCTTTTGTGGTTCACCTGCATCAATCTTTCTTTGACTTACTCCTTGCTCATAAGCAATGAGTGAACCAAGAAGATTGTCAATATAGTAAATGTTAAGATCTTTAGACTCTGTAATTGCAGTAATTTTAGCATCATAAGCAGTAGGTAAACATCGAAGAATTTTATTAACCATTTCAGCATTAGTTAATTCCCTACCAAGTGCATGCAAAGAAGTGAAAATTTATGTGAATCTTGTGTACATGTCAGAGATAGATTCATTAGGTTTCATGCAAAACAATTCATAGTCATGTAACAATATATTGAGTCTTGATTGCTTAACCTCATTTGTCCCTTCATAAGTTATACAAAGTCTATCCCATATGTCCTTTCCACTTTTACAAGTAGAAACCCGCATGTAGTCTTCAGATTTTAAAGCACAAAAGAAACTATTTATACATTTGGCATTTAATTGTGCTAAGTCACGTTCTTCTATAGTCCAATCTGCAAAAGGTGTTACCACCATAACTCCATCAACTAATCTAGTTGGTTTTGTGTAGCCATCCTGGACTAGCATCCACATGCGATAATCAAGTGACTGTAAGAAAGTAGACATGCATGTTTTCCAAAAATCAAAAGAAATATTGTCAAACAGTGGAGGTCTAGTGATAGAGTAGCCCTCAGGTGTGTTTCGGTTTCCAAACGTAGTTATCTACGTTAATCAAAAAGTAGTTCAAACTTATGATTTTGAAATGATGCTCTGATACCACTTGTTGAGTCTAGTAATTAGGTTGTTAAGCCTAAATTAATGTCCCAAGGCTACCAAGAGGGGGGGTGAATTGTTAGTTTTAAAAAATTTTAAACCCTCTTTTTAAAATTATATTGAACCGAAATAAAAATATTTCTTTTAAGTTTTTCAACCACAGAGTTTTTAAGACTAAATTTAAAATACGGAAATGTAAAAATAGTAAAGTAAATGACACCAGATTTATAATGGTTTGATCTAAAACCAGACCTACATCCACTCCCCATAGGCACCCTCTGAGTATTGCACTAATACCAATAGTGAATCTCCTTTTGCAACCACAACAAGGCGGAGAAGCCTTTACAACACACTCTTTTCACCACTCCCCGGTGCGGCAGAGAACCGTCGTCCTTTTACACAATCCACAGTGTTGGCAGAGAACTATCCATCCTTTCACACTCTCCTAGTGTGGGCAGAGAACCCTTCGTCCTTTCAAACTTTCCAAGTGTAGGCAGAGAACCCTTCCTCTTTTCACACTCTCCAAGTGTAGGCAAAGAACCCTTTGTCCTTTCACACTCTCCAAGTGTCGGCAGAAAACCAGATCTCCTTGACAGATCTTCTCACAAGAATCTAGAAGGAGGAAAGAAAAGAGTGAAGTAATCCCAATTCACAAGTAGAGATTCTTACCTTTGTAATCCAAGTGAAGCCTTCTCGCTCCAGTGGTATGAATCCTCCCTTGAATGCTCTCTTTCACTCTCTCCTTGGCTATTCTCTCAAGAGGCACGAAGATCAAATGACAAAAAGAATGGATGGCAGTCTAATTTGGACTATATATACAAAAGACAAGAAAAACTGCCCAAAAATTGCAATTTTTCAATTCTGTACGCAGTGGATCGTCCCGTACGATCGTGGATCGTCCTGGATGATTTTACTTAAACGATTTGAAACGACCCTATTTGCATATGTGTACGAAATGTCTTCATATAGATGATCATCCCGTACGAACTATATTCGTCTGGTACGAACGATTATTACAAGGCCGGTTCTAGAAACTGCTGAAAATCGTTCTAAGTCGGTTAATCGTCTGGACGAAAATTTGTTCGTCTGGACGAAAATTTTACAGAGGACCAATCGACATGTACGATAATTAATTTTGTCTGGACAAAAATTTTACAGAGACCAGATCGTCCTGGACGATAATTAATTTCGTCTGGATGAAAATTTTACAGAGGACCAATCGTCATGTATGAAAATTAATTTCGTCTGGACGAAAATTTTACAGAGACCAGATTGTCCTGGACGATAATTAATTTTGTTTGGACGAAAATTTTACAAAGGACCAATCGTCATGTACGCTAATTAATTTCGTCTGGACGAAAATTTTATAGAGACCAGATTGTCCTGGACGATAATTAATTTTGTCCTGGATGAATAGGACTTAGAAAAATTTCTCAAGCAAGTTCCTATTCGTTCCATGTGCTCAATAAAAGATAACTGTCTGATCATCCGGTACGAACTGATATTGTCCCGTACGATCAGTATAAATTATATATGATCTCCTTATGTGTGTGTGTATGTTTTTATTCACTCAAATTACAATCACTCCCTTTCAATTTTGATTCTAAGAAAAGTACAAGCTTCAAATTTACAAAGTATTTCATGCTGAAATTGATTTGAAGTCTTCGCAGTCTGGAGTTTGATTTTCCTGAAATATTAGTACACACAAGAGCAAATACAAATCTTCTAAAATTGTTAGAAGATAACTACATATTTGAACAATAATATTTGGAATCATCAAAACTACATAAGTTGCAAAAATATAAAGCTTGCAAATAGCAACTAACTTAACACCACCTTCCCCGGTGCGGTGGAGTCGCCGGGTCCTTTGACACCAAGGTGATCTTCTTCTTTGGTGAACTTACCTCGAGACAAGCCTTGAATTCGATGGTACTAAGGTGCGAGTTCGCCGGAGCAACCGTGTGGAATCCCCTCCACACTCCCTTTAGTTCCCCCCCTCACACGATCTTCTCCCTCTCAAACTCCACCATTTCCTCTCTCCCTTTCAAGCTCTCCTTCAAGTTTCCACCACAAGAACGAAGCTATAATGGCTGCCAAAGACACTTACAAAAGTTATCATGCCATAGCTTAAATAGAAGCTCTCAAAACGAGCTCATTAATGCAAGTTGCCGACATTATCGTCCAGGACGATAGGCATATCGTCCAGGCTGATTAGTTCAAAATATGAGGAAAATCATCCTGAATATCGCCCTGAAATGAAGCTGGACGATGTCTAATCGGCCCGGATGATCTTGAGATCGTCCAGGACGATTTGACAATATAGTTTCTTTCCTTAAATTCCAGAGAAATTTTGGAAAAATTGACCAGGATCGTCCTGGATGATGTTTTATAGTCCTGGACGATCCTCTGGACGATGTCCAAAAATAGATTATTTCTAAATAGATTTGGCGGCAGATTCTTGCTGAATTGAGCCTATCGTCCTGGCCGATATAAAATCGTCTAGGACGATGTGTTTTGCATAATGACAGCTGCTTTAATGAGGATGCCCTAATTAGGGTTTCTACTTTTGTCAGATCGTCCAAGATGATATAAATATCGTCCCGGATGATGTTACAAAAAATAGAAATCTTTTAGGGCACAACAAAAAATCTTCCAAGTTACAAATCATTAGATGTCACACCGAATATAACAGACTCAAGAAAGAAAAAAGATTACAAACTGACACAGACCTAGTCTACCTAATCTTGAGCTGGTTCTAAATTATAGTCTAATCGTGTGGACCTGAAATGTTAGCAAATAAGGCAATCGTAGAGAAATAAGGAATGTTTGTTATCATCAAAATCATAAACCATAGATCCGCAATAATCTCCCCCTTTTTGGTGATGGCAAACAATTTAATTTGAATTTTCAAAAAAGTAATATCTTCTAATCTCCCCCTCACTAGAATAAACCCTTTTAAAAAATAGTGGAGATAAAAATATTTTTGTTGTTTTAAATTTTTTGAAAAGAAAAAAAATGATACAAATTCAACATTACGTTCTCCCACTTTGACATTATCAAAAAGAGAAGAGGCAAAAAAAAACAAAACGAACTAATGATAAAAATATTCCCTGATCTAGTGAAAAAGTAAATACTCTTAAAATGAGAAAGTTACCTCTTGGTTTTAATAAAAAACTTAGTAGAATTGGATTGACAATGCATAATCCAGAAAAGGTTAGAAATTCAGAGTTTGAAATCCCAACTCAAGTTCTTTTAAAGGCTAAAAAACTTTTTAATCCAATATCCAAATCAAGGAATAAATGAAAAAAAGAAACATTAATTTTTCAAAACTCCTTTCATAAAATATATCTAATAGAAGATCAATGCACAAATTGCTGAATCGGGAACCAAGATTTTCAAGCACAAGTTTCGAACCTATCAAGAATTTTCTTAAGCTTTTAGTAGTATAAGAAAAATAAGCATATTTTTTTTGTGGGCTCATTTTATGCCCTTTATCACTTGAATGGCACTTTGAGCATCTTTTGATTTTAATACACTTTGTGTATTTTTTTAATTTGGCGTCATTGCGCATCTTTTGATTTGGCATTATTGGCCACTTTTTTTTTTAATTATTTTTAAAAAATGTGCTTTCTTTCTTATATTTTATCAAAGTAAACCCAAATTATTGACAACACGAACAACTTGATTAAGAAAATTTTATGGTGGATTCAACAATCTTGCAAAAGATTCCTATGCGATAGAAAAAAAATGTAGGGAGATAAGCAAATCAGTTTCAGAATCCAATTTAAAATATGATGAAGATTTTAAATCAAAAGTAAAATAACCTCTTTAAGAAGAGAGAAAGAGAAATAAAATCATGAGTTCCCTTCCTCTAACTATTTTAGAGAAGTCAAACATAACTTACCAAAGAATTCAATAAAAAATAGGAAGTAGATTTTTCATTTTTAGAAAAGTGAATGTGTGTGTTGATTAGAAAACTTTCATGAAAACAAAAATTTTAAAGAATAAATAAAACAAAAACACAAAATAAAAATAAAAAACACAACACAAAAACACGAAAGGCTTTTAACCATTATCTCTCTCCTAGTCCGATGCTTCAGAAACCAGATCTGCCCATGAGATTTTTTGTCTTTCTTTATTTCCCCAGTCTAAATTTTGCTTCACCTTGCCCTTTTCTTTCATAGGAAGAATTCTTAAATTAGGGCACTGATTTTTCATATGTCCAGGCTTCATGCATCGAAAGCAAATAACGTCAGAAGAAATATGGACATCCTTACAACTTTTACCTTTTTTCCACTTTTGCTTATGCTTTGGTGAGCTTTGTGATTTGCTTGACAAGTCATTGCAGTCATCACCAACTATGCAATCTTTTTCGTATCTTCAGTTTTTAGAACAATCATTTCACCTGCATCTAAAAGCCTTTGACCCAAACCGTGCTCATAGGCAATGAGTGAGACAATCAAATTATCAATAAAATAATCATTCAAATTTTTTGATTCACAAATAGCAACAACTTTGGCATCAAATTTTTCAAGTAAGCAGCGAAGAATTATGTTAATTTTTTCAAAATTTGAAAATTCTTTTCCTAAGGCATGCAATGATGTTACAATTTGAATGAATCTGGTATACATGTCCAAGATTGTTTCATAAGATTTCATGGAAAATAGTTCAAAATCATGCATTAACATATTCAACTTGGATTGCTTGATTTCACAAGTGTCTTCGTATATGGTGTGTAATTTATCCCAAACTTCCTTACCAGTAGTGCATGTGGATACTAACATGAAATCTTCAGAATTTAAAGCACAGAAAAAGCAATTTAAAGATTTTGCATTCAATTGAACATTTACTTGTTCTTCCCTATTCAATTGATTAAAAGGAATATCAATTTTAACTCCATTAACAATACGTGACGGTGATGAATAACCAGTTAAAATCATATGCCACATGCGAAAATCAATCGATTGCAAGAAAATAGACATGCGAGTTTTGCAAAAATCAAATGACATATTTTCAAATAAAGGAGGTCTGGTGATTGAATAACCTTCCGCAATAGTACGATTAGCCATGGATCGAAACTCAAAATCTTTTAAAAAACTTATTTTATGAAAACTTGCTCTGATACCACTTGAAAGTTCGTTAGGGATGTTAAGCCCTATAGAGCTGTCCCAAGCTAACCAAGAGAGAGGTGAATTGGAGAACTTTAAAATCCAAGATAAAACTCCAACCAAAATCACCACAAACAAAGTGCGGAAGAAAAATAAATGTGAAAGCGATAATAAGAAAAAACACACTGGATTTATAGTGGTTCGGTCAAACCTTGACCTACGTCCACTCCTTGGAGGCACCCTCCAAGTATTGCACTAAAATCGTGACTCCCCTTCAGCCCCCACAGCTAGGCGGAGAAGCCCTTACAAAATCACTTCCACCTTCCCCGGTGCGGCGGAGTCGCCGGGTCCTTTGACACCAAGGAGATCTTCTTCTTTGGTGAACTTACCTCGAGATAAGCCTTGAATTCGATGGTACTAAGGTGCGAGTTCGCCGGAGAAACCGTGTGGAATCCCCTCCACACTCCCTTGAGTCCCCCCCCCTCTCACAGGATCTTCTCCCTCTCAAACTCCACCATTCCCTCTCTCCCTTTCAAGCTCTCCTTCAAGTTTCCACCACAAGAACGAAGCTATAATGGCTGCCAAAGACACTTACAAAAGTTGTCATGCCATAGCTTTAATATAAGCTCTCAAAACGAGCTCATTAATGCAAGTTGCCGACATTATCGTCCAGGACGATAGGCATATCGTCCTGGCCGATTAGTTCAAAATATGAGGAAAATCGTCTTGAACATCGCCCTGAAATGAAGCTGGACGATATCTAATCGGCCCGGACGATCTTGAGATCGTCCAGGACGATTTGACCATATAATTGTTTCCTTAAATTTCAGAGAAATTTTGGAAAAATTGACCTGAATCGTCCTGGACGATATTTTATAATCCTGGACGATCCTCTGGATGATGTCCAAAAATAGATTATTTCTAAATAGATTTGGCGGCAGATTCTTGCTGAATTGAGCCTATTGTCCTGACCGATATAAAATCGTCTAGGACGATGTGTTTTGCATAATGACGGCTGTTTTAATGAGGATGCCCTAATTAGGGTTTCTACTTTGTTAGATAGTCCAGGACGATATAAATATTGTCCCGGATGATGTTACAAAAAATAGAAATCTTTTAGGGTACAACAAAAAATCTTCCAAGTTACAAATCATTAGATGTCACACAGAATACAACAGACTCAAGAAAGAAAAAAGATTACAAACTGACACAGACCTAGTCTACCCAATCTTGAACTGGTTCTAAATTGCAGTCTAATCGTGTGGACCTGAAACGTTAGCACATAAGGCAATCATAGAGAAATAAGGAATTTTTGCTATCATCAAAATCATAAACCATAGATCCGCAATAATCTCCCCCTTTTTGGTGATGGCAAACAATTCAATTTGAATTTTCAAAAAAGTAATATCTTCTAATCTCCCCCTCACTAGAATAAACCCTTTTAAAAAATAGTGGAGATTAAAATATTTTTGTTTTTTTAAATTTTTTGAAAAGAAAAAAAATTATACAAATTCAACATTACGTTCTCCCACTTTGACATTATCAAAAAGAGAAGAGGCAAAAAAAACAAAACGAACTAAAGATAAAAAACGTTCCCTGATCTAGTGAAAAAGTAAATATTCTTAAAATGAGAATGTTACCTCTTGGTTTTAATCAAAAACTTAGTAGAATTGGATTGACAACGCATAATCCAGAAAAGGTTAGAAATTCAGAGTTTGAAATCCCAACTCAAGTTCTTTTAAAGGCTAAAAAACTTTTTAATCCAAAATTTAAATCAAGGAATAAATGAGAAAAAGAAACATTAATTTTTCAAAACTCCTTTCATAAAACATATCTAATAGAAGATCAATGCACGAATTGCTGAATCGGGAACCAAGATTTTCAAGCACAAGTTTCGAACCTATCAAGGATTTTCTTAAGATTTTAGTAGTATAAGAAAAATAAGCATATTTTTTGTGGGCTCATTTTATGCTCTTTATCACTTGAATGGCTCTTTGAGCATCTTTTGATTTTAATACACTTTGTGTATTTTTTAAAATTTTAAGTCATTGCGCATCTTTTGGTTTGGCATTATTGGCCACTTTTTTTTTAATTATTTTTAAAAAATGTGCTTTCTTTCTTATATTTTCAAAACCAAAGTAAACCCAAATTATTGACAACACGAACAACTTGATTAAGAAAATTTTATGGTGGATTCAACAATCTTGCAAAAGATTTCTATGCGATAGAAAAAAAATATAGGGAGATAAACAAATCAGTTTCAGAATCCAATTTAAAATATAATGAAGATTTTGAATCAAAAGTAAAATAATCTCTTTAAGAAGAGAGAAAAAGAAACAAAATCATGAGTTCCCTTCCTCTAACTATTTTAGAGAAGTCAAACATAACTTACCAAAGAATTCAATAAAAAATAGGAAGTAGATTTTTCATTTTTAGAAAAGTGAATGTGTGTGTTGATTAGAAAAACTTTCACGAAAATAAAAATTTTAAAGAATAAATAAAACAAAAACACGAAAATAAAAATAAAAAACACAACACAAAAACACGAAAGGCTTTTAACCATTATCTCTCTCCTGGTCCGATGCTTTAGAAACCAGATCTGCCTATGAGATTTTTTGCCTTTCATTATTTCCCCAGTCTAAATTTTGCTTCGCCTTGCCCTTTCTTTCATAGGAAGAATTTTTAAATTATAGCACTGATTTTTCATATGTCCAGGCTTCCTACATCGAAAGCAAATAACGTCAGAAGAAATATGGACATCCTTACCACTTTTACCTTTTTTCCACTTTTGCTTATGCTTTGGTGAGATTTGTGATTTGCTTGATAAGTCATTACATTCATCACCAACTAAACAATCTTTTTCCGTATCTTCAATTTTTAGAACAATCGTTTCACCTGCGTCCAAAATTTTTTGACCCAAACCTTGCTCGTAGCCAATGAGTGAGTCAATCAAATTATCAATAGAATACTCATTCAAATCTTTTGATTCAAAAATAGCAACAACTTTGGCATCAAATTTTTCAAGTAAACAGCGAAGAATTTGTTAACTTTTTTTAAAATTTGAAAATTCTTTTCCTAAGGCATGCAATGATGTTACAATTTGAATGAATCCGGTATACATGTCCAAGATTATTTCATAAGGTTTCATGAAAAATAGTTCAAAATCATGCATTAACATATTCAACTTGGATTGCTTGATTTCACTAGTGCCTTCGTATATTGTGTGTAATTTATCCCAAACTTCTTTACTAGTAGTGCACGTGAATACTAACATGAAATCTTCAGAATTTAAAGCACAGAAAAAGCATTTTAAAGATTTTGCATTCAATTGAGTATTTACTTGTTCTTCCCTATTCCATTGATTAAAAGGAATATCAGTTTTAACTCCATTAATAATACGTGACGGTGATGAATAACCAGTTAAAATCATATGCCACATGTAAAAATCAATCGACTGCAAGAAAATAGACATGCGAGTTTTCCAAAAATCAAATGATATATTTTCAAATAAAGGAGGTCTGGTGATTGAATAACCTTCCGCAATAGTACGATTAGCCATGGATCGAAATTCAAAAGCTTTTAAAAACTTATTTTATAAAAATTTGCTCTGATACCACTTGAAAGTTTGTTAGGGATGTTAAGCCCTATAGAACTGGCTCAAGCTAACTAAGAGAGAGGTGAATTGGAGAACTTTAAAACCCAAGATAAAACTCCAACCAAAATCACCACAAACAAAGTGCAGAAGAAAAATAAATGCGAAAGCGATATTAAGAAAAAAAATACACCGGATTTATAGTGGTTCGGTCAAACCTTGACCTACGTCCACTCCTTGAGGCACCCTCCAAGTATTGCACTAAAATCGTGACTCTCCTTTACCCCCACAGCTAGGCGGAGAAGCCCTTACAAAATCACTTTCACCTTCCCCGGTGTGGCGGTGTCGCCGGGTCCTTTGACACCAAGGAGATCTTCTTCTTTGGTGAACTTACCTCAAGACAAGCCTTGAATCCGATGGTACTAAGGTGCGAGTTCGCCGGAGCAACCGTGTGGAATCCCCTCCACACTCCCTTGAGTTCCCCCCTCACAGGATCTTCTCCCTCTCAAACTCTACCATTTCCTCTCTCCCTTTCAAGCTCTCTCTTCAAGTTTCCCCCACAAGAACGAAGCTACAATGGCTGCCAAAGACACTTACAAAAGTTGACATGCCATAGCTTAAATAGAAGCTCTCAAAACGAGCTCATTAATGCAAGTTGCCGACATTATCGTCCAGGATGATAGACATATCGTCCTGGCTGATTAGTTCAAATATGAGGAAAATTGTCCTGAACATCACCCTGAAATGAAGCTGGATGATGTCTAATCGGGCCGAACGATCTTGAGATCGTCCAGGACGATTTGACCATGTAATTGTTTCCTTAAATTCCAGAGAAATTTTGGAAAAATTGATCTGGATCGTCCTGGATGATATTTTATAGTCCTGGACAATCCTCTGGACGATGTCCAAAAATAGGTTATTTCTAAATAGATATGGCGGCGGATTCTTGCTGAATTGAGCCTATCATCCTGGCCGATACAAAATCGTCCAGGACGATATGTTTTGCATAATGACAACTGCTTTAATGAGGATGCCCTAATTAGGGTTTCTACTTTTGTCAGATCGTCCAGGACGATGTTACCAAAAATAAAAATCTTTTAGGGTACAACATAAAATCTTCCAAGTTACAAATCATTAGATGCCACACCGAATACAACAGACTCAAGAAAGGAAAAAGATTACAAACTGACACAAACCTATTCTACCCAATCTTGAGCTGGTTCCAAATTACAGTCTGATCATGTGGACCTGAAACGTTAGCACATAAGGCAATCGTAGTGAAATAAAGAATGTTTGTTATCATCAAAATCATAAACCATAGATCCGCAACAGAAAGGTATGGTTGTTAACCTATATTGCAATTCAGTTTTCTTGACTTGGAAAAATAGAGACAAATTCATACATGAAGGTGTGGAAGAAAGTGCAAGTTATATAGCTTCTAATGCTATTTGTCAAGCTTCGGTCTCTTTTTGTTCTAGTCACTTTAATTTGGGCATTTGGGATGCTAATTAGTCTTTAAGACTATCCAATAATTGGCATCCTCCTCCACCCAAATGGATTAAAGTGAATGTAGATGTGTCCCTACTTTCTTCATATAAAGCAGGGATTGCAGCAGTTTTTCGAGATTGAAAAGGGGGATTTCTTTATGCTTATGGAAGAACTTGCACTCATTGGGACATAGCTCAACTGGAATTGCTAGCAATACATTCCTTAAAAGATGAAATCAAGGATAGGATGTTCAAGTATAAAGGCATAATTATAGATGGGGACAACTCAAATATCATATCTTTTAAACAAAGCTCTTGGAAGAAAGGAATGCATAAGGATGTTGGTATGGATTTTCTTATGAATTTCAATTTTGTTATCTTTAATTGTATAGGACGTGAGAATAGTAAGTTAGCAAACTTATGTGCTAACTATGCTTTATTTGGGAGCTTTAGTTGGGATGAATTTTCTCTTAATAAGGTTCCTCCTTCATTCTTCAGTACTTTGTAGGAGGAATCATCATTGTAGTTTCTTTTTTTATTACTTTTTAATATAGCAAGCTATGGCTTTTTTATCAAAAAAAAAAATTGAAAATTTATCCATTCCTATTTTTCTTAGATTTAGCACACAAATTTATTGTGGTTTGATTGCTCATCTATGTGTGCAAGAGTTAGAGACTATGATTGTAATCATATACAACGATAGTGACACTTAATGAAAATAATTAAGGTGTGCCTTAATCAACTTAGGCAATTCTAGGATTCATTTTATATATCCATTTTTAGATGAAACGTTAAACATAGAAAATTTAGTGTCATACATCCTATGATTCAATATACATTAATTGACCTTCAAATAACGATTATTTTCAATTAATCTGTCATTAAGGATATAATTTCAATATATTTTAATAAATCAAATAAAATTCTTAAAATATAAAATTAACTATGAATCATATGTATAATCATTAAAAATTTAAAATCCAAATTAATTTCCATTTAAATTTAATTTAAAATTAAATTACCCCTTATTAAATATTAATAAATAAATTCATTTAAAATAATAAATAAAATTAAAAATTCATTAAAAATTCCATAAAATTCAGAGATTAAAAATTCAAATCTAAATAAAAATTTTTGAATACTTTTTAATTATAATACATTAATAACTCATTAATTATTAATTAAAATTTTAAAGTTAATAAAAATTATTGAATATTATAATAAAAATAAGAAAAAATTGAATTGAATTTTAATTCAATAAAATTAAATTAATTTGATAATTTTATTGATTAAAATTTATTTTGATCAATTAAATTTGATAATTAATTTGAATTAAATGAATTCATGCCTATGCCTAATACTTGGTTCCTTTTGCAGGGTATTTTTTTGCATTTGATTTCAAGGCCTTTAATACACTTTAAATAACCAAAATATTCCTTATGTGTTGTGCATGATTCCTTTTAGGAAAGAACTAATGCATTGGATTTGTGGATCCTCAAACAAAAAATAATATACACCTACCATATGCACTTTGTTTGCTTCCATCTGGAGGGCATGTGTATTTTATTTATAAGGTCCCTTCTCTATTTCTAGTAAATCTTTGAAGGCTCTCATATGATCACTTATTTTGTATAGAGGAGGGGTGTTTCATTTGAAAGCCTTAGGATTTATAAATTAATAACTCTTGCACTTTAGGGATTATTAATCTATAAATTCTTTAAAACTAAATAAAAAACTTCAACATTTACAATTCAAATAAACATCACTTAAATTTTAATTAAATTTCCTTTTAGCCTTTAATAAACAAACATTAAAAATACATGCAATTCAAATATTAAATCCCTACAGGACATATCAAAGCCACATAACCTCTTTCACACACTTGGATGGATTGCTAGGACCAACTTTAGCCTAAGTTAGGCTGGTGGATTGATTTGATTTGATTATGGATGTCTTTGCCTAGAGGGCACCTCTGTGTGTTTTCTTACTTTATACAAAATTTACATGTTATATTTACTTTTTTGTCAATGCACTAGAGAGTAGAGTGAATGAATTTAGGATCATGCAATTTACTTTTATGTATATATAACTGCTCACGATGCACTTTCATATTTGCATTTTACTTTATGTTCTTTATATTTATACAAGGTAGAATGATCCTAGGTGATGATGCATATGAAAAGAGAAATCTATATTTAAACTTTATAGATTCTGTATATAGACCAAGTTGTATAGTATATTGAGTTATAAAATAGTCAAATATAACTGCTTATATATATACAAGTGGGGCTCCAAAAAAGCAATGTTCTATTTCTAAGAGGATATTTATTTTTGAAATTCCACAAAAGACTTTGAACTCGAAGACCATTGGTAGTTATATTTTATTCTACATGTATATGATATGATTGGAATATAGGTTCATTGTTGGTGGGGCTTGACTACCATTACTATACTGCAGATCATGGGTTGTAATTTATAAGTTTATAAATAAAATAAATTCAGCTCTTTTTATACATTTTTGTTCAAGCATCATTTGCATCATACGTGTAGTTTCTATTTTTTTATAAGCATGTTATATTGCATTCAAGTCAAATTTTAATAAGAACTCATTAACTCTTAGGATAGACTTACTAAATCTTGCATTCATATGATAATTCTTGTGATTAGGATTGTTAGTTGGCAGCTCACTGTAGGCAAGTGGTAAGTCCAGATTATATACACCCATCTCTTTACACATTCTTTCCTTAATTCAAATCTAAATTTCTAAATTCAATTTCATAATTTATAATCTAAAGCCTGTACATCAATCCAAGTACACAAGCATTTCTTTAAACTTATATGAATTTTAAAATCATTTAGTTTACATTTTAATCAAGATTATTCTATTAGGAGATGTAATTAACTATACAGACTTTCCCCTATAGAGAGTTTAGATCTTTGAATAAAATAAACCCTATCTTAATTCCTTTCTAAGTTAGGGGAAAATATGTAAATACAAATTAGCTTTATCTAAATTTTTAATTTTATTTCATAGTTAAAAGATATGTGGATATTTTATTTGCTTTTACAGTAAATTGAATATCCTCTATACTTTTATTAGGGAAATAAATATATAATCTATTCATCTAATTGAAAAAAAATGAAAATATGTTTTTCATCCTTTGGGATGAATTATATATTCCCTATGCTACATCAGATTAATAAAATAAATTATAGTTTCTTTCTTTCAAATTGATAGTAGAACATTATTCTATCCTTTGATGTGGTATAATGTCAAGCTATGCAGATTTAATTGAAAGAAATTATTAAAAATATATTTAAATCAAATCTTATGGGACTAGAGAAATAAAACAAAAAAAAATCCACAATCCTAGGGAACATGTCTTATGAGATCCTTTAGTAGGGGTTAGAAATAGGTAAGGGCTTAAAAAAGAGGTTAGTTATATTACATTTATCTCTATGGTAGGACCAAAAAATATAGATCAAGCCTTGAATATTAGTTTTGGATCCTAGCTATGCAAGAAGAGTTAAACTGATTTGTTAGAAATGATGTATGGGAGTTGATTAGCATACTTAAGGACCAAAGTATAATAGGCACCAAATAGGATTTCAAGAATAAGTTTTATGACACGAGGGAAGTAATCAGAAATAAAGATAGATTAGTGGCTAAGGGGTACAATCAAATAAAATGTATTTATTTTGAGGAGACTTTTTTTTATCTTGTAGTTAGATTTGATGCCATCAAAATACTATTAGCCTATGCATGCTTTAGAAGGTTCAAGTTGTATTAGATGGATGTAAAGTGCGCTTTTATAAATGGGGTTTTAAAAAAAGATGTCTTTGTAGAGAAATGCCTAGGTTTTGAAAATTCCTCTTTTCCCTACTATGTCTACAAATTTAAAAAGGCCTTACATGTGATAGCCCAAACTCTTAACTATCAAGATATAGTCCTTTTTGGCCTAAGAACCTCATAATTTTGTCTTGTTGGTGTAATTTTGTTGTAGGTCACCCATCCTAGAATTGCTCAGGAATTAGCACACTTAACTATAGAGTTTCTTATAAAAATTTGAGTCATTACACCAAAAGGCACCTTGATATTCAAGAGTTTAGGTTACTTTTACTTAAGGGGTTTTATAATCTCCCCCAATTAAGTAATTGACATCCTCATCAACAACTTTATCTCAGAATCATCCATTAGGTAGATAAGATTCTAGTGGTGGCTCCCATCATATAGTATTTTGTCCCATGCAAGATTCAAGATGTGGCTCCCATAGCGTAGCACTTCATCTTGTATGGCACTTAGTTCCCATATTTTGGCTAGTGTATTACTTTGATACCATTTGTGACAACCCAAACTCTTAACTATCGAGATATTATCTACTTTGGTTTAAGAGCCTCACATTTTTGTCCTATTGGTGTAACTTCCCAGTAGGTCACCCATTCTAAAATTGCTATAAGATTAAAATGCTTAAGTATAGAGTTTCTTATAAAAATTTCAACCATTACATCAAAAGGTATCTTCATATTTAAGAGTTTAGGTATCTTTTACTTGAGGATTTATTATTCTGTGCAGAGTCTAGAGGGTGTCCGGAGACAAATAAAAAAGTGCCACATCACCCCATTACTGGGTACCCAACTCGGTACCCACACTCGATACCCCTCAGCACTGCTGAGTATCCAGTGCTTAACTGGATGGTTCTCCCGTCTGGTGTCCGTACAGAATAATAACTCTTACTTAAGGGGTTTCACATTATATGTATTGAAATAAGCATCTAGGGCATGGTATGAAAGACTCAGTACATTTCTCCTATAAAAATTATTTGTTAAGGGTAGTGTAAACACCACTCTATTAATTAAGAAATTTTGAGATGACATTCTCATAGTTCAAATATATGTATATGATATACTATTTTGATTCACAAATGGAAATCTTTGTGATAAAGTTTTTAGAAACTATGAGCAGAGAATCTAAAATGAGCTTGATGGGAGATCTAACATATTGCCTTCGATTCAATATAAAATAAAGAGAAGATGAAACTTTCATTAGTCAAATAAAATATGAACTTTGACATGGAAGGTGCTAAAGAGATAAATAGACCATTGAGCATAACCATTCAACTAGACAAAGATTTAGATGGAAAATTAGTATATTTGAATATGTATATGGGATAATGGGATGACTTATGTATTTGACTACTAACAGACCTTATATAATATTTATTATTTGTCTGTGTGCTAGATTCCAAGATGACCCTAAAGAATCCCACATGATATCCATTAAGAGAATTATGAGATATCTTTTTTTTTTTTGAAGAAGCAATAAATGCATTAATAATAAAAAAAATAAGGAAACAACCTACAAAGAGCAACCTGCATATTCCTCCTTTAACACTTTAAGAAAAGAAGGAGGAATCTTATTCACGACAACGTCTTCCCAAACAAAAGAAGAAAAAAATTGCATAGTTAGCACAAAGATCTGCTAACTTATTACTCGATCTTTCTATACAATTAAAAATCACATAGTTAAAATTCTTGATAAAAGACAATTCTTCTAATCCTTGCTCACCTCTTTTAATCGCATTTTGAATAAACTTGATGATGTTGACATTGTCCCCTTCAATGATGACTCATTTATACTCAAACATCCAATCTTTGATCACATCTTTAATGGCTTTTATAGCTAAAAGCTCCAATTGAGCTATATCCCAATGAACACATAATTTGCCAAAAGCTAATAGAAACCTGCCTTTGTGATCTCGGCACACTCCTCCTACTCCACCTTTGTAAGACCGCAGCAATGAAGCATCTAAATTAAATTTAATCCAATTGGGTGGTGGAGGATGCCAAGAATAATTTGACAACATATGCTAATTGGCAACCAACCGGCCCGAGATATGTTGAATACAACCTTTACAAGAAGCAACATATCCAATTGCCTCTGATGCAATGAACATTGAGCTCCTCTCTAGTTTTCCATGGACCAATCTGTTCCTATCCTTCCAAGAGAAGTACACCAAATTGCAAAATAGATTAATCATGAATGAATTTTGATAAATCAGCCACTTACATATATCCTCAAATGAATAACATATTGGAATACCAAATCCCCAATCATTCAAATGACAAAACACCTCATTGATCTTCTTGCATATGTTGGTCACATGATCTAAATCTTCAACCTCATTGCAACCTCTAGGACATAGGTTATTAGCTTGCAATCTTCTATAAGAAAGGAATAGAAATGTTGGTATAGCATTGTTGAACAATCTCCATCAGAAATTTTCTACTCTAACATTGAGCATAGCCTTTTTAACCCATTTCTAATGCACCTGATCTGGATTAAAATCTTCCATTGCAGTTGCTGCCAAAGCTGATATAGATTTTCCAGATCTATTTTGAATCAGTTCTAACGAGCCTTCCATAAGTTCCAAACTGATTTATATACTACAGATTAATTCCACAAGTTCTCTACCAAATATATTCTTCAGTTCATCCACATTCCATCTGCCTTCTGAAATAATATTGTTAACTGTCCCAATTCCTTCATCAACATCTTTAGATACCACAAACATAGGCCACCTATTTATATTTTTATCCAATATCCAGGTGTCCTCAAAGATATCAATAGAGTCACCCCTTGCAATACTCCACCTGACTATTGGTTTAAGATAATTCCATCCATCCGTGATCAGCTTCCATGCTGGAGAATTGTTTTTCCTTCCACCATTAATGCTCCAAATATCACCATACTTTGGGTAAAGAGTTTTATGCAACAAAGATTCTTTGTCCCGAGTATATTTCCAAGCTAATTTAGCTCTTAATGGACCAACCTTCTTAGAACAAGAATGCAAACCACGTCCACCCATTTCCACTGATTCACACATAGTATTCCAATTTACATAATGAAGGCCTAATCCTCTATAATTTTTATTCCAAATGAAACTTCTACAAAGTTTATCAATTTCATATAAAGAACTCTTTGGAATCATAGAAAGTGTAGAGTGGAAAATTGAATAAGAAAGCAGTACATATTTCACAAGTGTAATCCTTCCCGCCATTGAGATATATTTGCTGCCCAAGTGTTTAGCATCTTTAAAACTTTATCAATGATGAATTGGAAATCCATTTTCACTAGCCTTCTCAAAGCAATCTTAATCTCAAGATAATTCAACTCCTTTACCACCTTAAATCCCATGATATGAGAGATAGCTTTCTTTCTCCTTCTTCTAACAGATTTTCCAAACAAGATTACTGATTTATTATCATTAATCTTTTTTCCAGTCCAGCCATATACATCATTCAAAATGACTTTAATCTTCTTTACCATCTTCAACTTAGCCTCAGAGAAGATTAAAATGTCATATGCATACAACAAATGGGATATCTTCAGTCCATTTGGACTAACTTGGATACCAATAGAATCATTCATAAAAAAAACATTAGACAAGAGTTGAGAATGGAGAATAAAAAGAAATAGCGACAAAGGACATCCTTGGCGGAATCCACTTCTAGCTTCGATCCAACTTGACCGATTTCCATTAATCAATAAAGAAAAGGAAGGATCACATACACTTTCCATTATCAATTTAGAGAAGAGACCAGGAAAGCCAAAAATTTCTAATACTTTATTCAAAGTTCTTCATCCCATAGAGTCATATGCTTGTTCCATATCTATTTTAAAAGAGACCAAACCTTTATTGGATTTAGAATACCTGAACTTGTGGAATATCTCCTGCACTAAGAGTACATGATCAGATAGAGATCTCCTTGTAATAAAAGCTGCTTGCTCCTTTGAAACTAGCTTTGGGATGATACAGGACATTCTGTTCAACATAAACCTTTGCTGTTATTTTGTAAATGGTATTGCATGGGTTGATCGGTCTATAATTTCAAAGAGTAGTGGGATTGTTTACTTTTGGAATCAACACAATTAAAGTTTCTTTCCATGTTTTAAACATTTCCGTAGACATAAAAAATTGTTGTAAAGCATTCCACAAATCAGTATTAATAATTTTCCAATAACTCTTAATAAAAGAGTAAGTTATGCTGTCTATGCCTGGGGCAATGTAACCTCCTGCTTGACTGATTGCAATCTCCACTTCACTTAAAGAAAAGCCTTTATTCAATTTATATCATCCTCCTCAAGTGAACTCCACGGGTTGGGCCAACCATCCAACTCACAGCTTCTTTCACGCCACATCCCTTTAAAGAAATCCAACAAAACTTCCTCAATTCGGTCTTACTCCTCTTCTAGATTACCGTCTTCATTTTTTATGCAATCGATATAATTCAAATTTCTTCTTGCACTAGCAAAAGATTGAAAAAATTTTGAATTACAATCTCCTTCAATCATCCATTTAACCTTCCCACGTTGTCTCCACCAAGTATTTAATCGAGCTAAAGTCGAATTCAATTCAATAATTTTAGATTTTAGTAGCCAAATCTCCTCCACTGAAAGACAACCATGATTCACTTCCTTTAGTTGAATATCAAATATTTCCTTATTGAGATTTTCCTTTAGCTGATTTAAGCATTTCAATTTTTCTCTGCTCCAATAGAACAAAGACTTAAGAGGTTTCTTCATTTTAACATTCAAAATCTAAGAGAAGCTTCTCTGAATCTTCATATTCCAAGCCTTCCTTACAACTACAGTAGAAGCTGGAAAGGAAGCCCATATGTCCTCAAACTTGATTGATATTTTGGCTCTATGAGAACTTTGAAAAAGATTTAGCATAATCGGACAGTGATCTGAAGCCACTCTTGGTAAATGCTTAACCACCAAATGATGAGATGAGTTTAATGCTGGCGAATTAACAAAGCATCTATCCAAACTCTCAAGGATACGATCAGCACCAATTTTGTTATTACACCATGTATATATCAGTCCAACAAAACCAACATTATGAAGGTCATTACAAGCTAAAAAAGCTTTCATTTCTTTTGTACCCAAAGAAAGATTAAATCTTCTTCCACCCCTCTTATCATCCTTCGAGAGTAAACAATTGAAGTCACCACCCACCACCAAAGGCACATCAACATTAGAATGAGTTTCTAATTTTTCCCAAAGATTCCTTCTTTTGTAGACATCCGTGCTTCCATAGATGGTTGCTACCCTCCATCTTCCTTTACTAGGAATTGTTGCGGATCTATGGTTTATGATTTTGATGATAGCAAACAATTCTTATTTCTCTATGACTACTTTCTACTAACATTTCATGTCCACACGATCAGACTGCAATTTGGAACCAGCTCAAGATTTGGTAGACTAGGTCTGAGTCAGTTTGTACACCTTTTCCTTTCTTGAGTCTATTGTATTTGGTGTGGCTCCTGTTGCTTTGTAACTTGGAAGATCTTCTGACTGTTCCCTAGAGTTTACTGTTTTTGGTAACATCGTCCAGGACGATATTTATATCGGCCTGGACGATCTATTCAAAAATGGAAATCCTAATTAGGGCATCCTCATTAAGGCCGCCGTCATAAGCTGATCGATCTGAACGATGATAAGGATGATACGCTCAATTCAGAAAGAATCAGCCACCATGATCAGATTAGGTATTCTATATTTTAGGCAATCAGCTAGGACGATATACACATCATCCAGGATGATCTAACATAATTATGCCTAAATTGATCTGGTATATTTGGAAAGCATTAATGGCTGATTGATACGATCACATCGTCCGGGACGATCGTAGGATAGGCCGGGACAATGGCCTGGACGATTAACATCGGCCAGCATCTATTCCGGGAAATGATCAGGATGATTGAAATTGGTTTTAAACTAATCGTCTGGGACGATCGTGAGATCGGCCAGGTCGATGTAACCAATTTTCTTCTGATCGTCCCAAATTGTCCTGGGCTATTGAGCTTAATTTGTACTAATCGGCCAGGACGATATGCCTATCATCCTGGATGATAAAGTCGACAACTTATATTAATGAGCTCATTTTGAGATCTTCTATTTAAGCTATGACAGGACACTTTGTAAGTGTCTTTGGCAGCCATTGTATCTTCGTTCTTTTGGGGGAAACTTGAAGAGAGAGCTTGAAAGGGAGTGAGGAAAGGGTGGAGTTTGAGAGAGGGAGAAGATCCCGTGAGGGGGGACTCAAGGAAGTGTGGAGGGGGTTCCACACGGTTGCTTCGGCAAGCTCGCACCTGAATACCGTCAGATTCAAGGCTTGTCTCGAGGGAAGTTCACCAAAGAAGAAGATCTCTTTGGTGTCAAAGGACCCGGTGACTCCGCAACACCGAGGAAGGAGGAAGTGATTTTGTAAGGGCTTCTCCGCCTAGCTGTGGGGGCTAAAGGAGAGACACTTAGTTTAGTGCAATACTTGGAGGGTGCCTCCAAGGAGTAGACGTAGGTCAAGGTTTGACCGAACCTCTCTCTCTTAATTAGCTTTGGGCCAGTTCATAGGGCCTAACATCCCTAACAAACTTTCAGGAACATCCAACTCACCAATTACAAATTGGGAAGAGAAATCCAACACATTAAAAGAAGCAATGTTTCTCTTCCAGATAATCATAATACCTCCAGATAGCCCTTCAGAGGGGACTTGAAAAAAATCCCACCCATTTCTAATTAAGGAACTAACATCCCTATTATTAAAAGATTCCAACTTTGATTCCAATAACCCCACAAAAAAGACATCATGATCCTTCACCACCTTCTTGAGATATAGAGAAGCCTTCCTCTTCCTAGCTTCCCTACAATTCCAAAATATTATGGAAGCCATTAATGGGTAAGAGGGGAAGAGTTCCCCACTTTCTCCCGTAGTTCACCTTCCATCCTTCTACTTTTTGTAACCAGTTTGATTGGTCCTAGCTCTTTCAATTGTTTAACTCCTTTTTTTAAGTAGTAGAAGAACACCCATCCATACCATTAGGCTTATCATTCATTCCTTTATCAAGATTAATTTTAACAACATGACTTTTATCACTATTTCCAGGAGACGTCTCAACATCCACAATCTCCCCTTCCTCCACGGTATCATTTAAGACATCAAATTTATTTTTGTTAACAAAAATACCAGCATAATTCAGAGCCATACCATTACCAATTTGTGCAATCGTTTAGAGATTCAACTTAATTTGGGTTTTTGCTACATCTATGTCTTTCATATCATCAAAATCTTTAGTATAAATTTCCACGTCTTTGGCCATAATTTCTAGATTCTATTCCACACAAATAGCTTGGTTTCTTCATCAACAAACATATTTCCACCATCAGCCAATTCCTTCCCAGAGGTCTTCTGAATCTCCAAATATGTTCCAGCAAATGAATTTAGCACAACAACAGAATTCTTAGCAGCATCAGATTATGTTACAACTTCTACCTTTTCATTTGCTTCATCTTTGTTATTTTGTTGAACCATCAACCTGGGTTTAGTATTTATAATTGTTTTTTTTTTTCATATCTAACATGGATCTAGGGTCCATACTTATCTTCAACATCCACCGCAGTGACTTCCTTTTCTCTGTTATCAGTGACAGAATTGCCTATCATACCTTATTTTTCATTGATTACAGGAGATTTGCTAGGGTTTAAACCACCTTTTAAACAATTTGTTTCCAAGTGGCCAATCTTTCCACAACTGAAGCAAAAGGTTGGTAACCTCTCATATTCAATTTTTTTATAGAATTTGTCCAAATTGCCTTCAACCCATACTCCTAATAGAAACTTTTCATCGAGTTTGACACGGACACAAACTCTGGCAAATTCTCTTCCTCCATTAGAACATATTACCATCAATTAGATAAGGTTTGCCTAGCATGGAAGCAATCCTGCAAACATTAATCTCATCCCAGCATTGTAAACAAATCCACATAGAAGCAGTGAGAACTTTGAATGAATCAGGTGAATAGGCTGGTGACCATCTATCCATACCAACAATGTTTCCATTCACATATCAGGGACCCGTAGTTAAAACCTACTCCAAAATCTCAGGTTCTTCAAAAGCACAAAGGACCCATCCCATTCCAAGTAAAGTCAAGTGAAATTTGCCAAAGATACCACATTACTTCCTCAACTCTATGCTTATGATGTGAAAAGGAATGTTATCACCAAAGATCTTGATAACTAGTGATTTATGCAATCTATTAGAATTTTCCAATTCTTTTCCACTGTGAAGTTTAACAACCAAGCCATTTACAATAAAATCTTCTCCATATTCCAGTTCAGCTACTTTGATGTTAGACTTCTTACTCCAAGCATGATTCATAACTTTGTTTGCATCCATATTCTGAACTTCTAAATTGTTGTTTTGTAAATTGTAGTTTCCAAGATCTCTTGATTCACATTCACGGACCGTATTCAAATCAGAATTTGATTGATTCAGGGTTTTATTTTTTAGCACATTAGGTTCATCCAATACTTCATTTCTAACCAAATCATTATCCTCCTGTCCCTTAACAGGAGCCTTCTCCTGATTTGTTTCAAATTTTTCCATCACATTACCACAAGTTACAGAAACCACATCCTCACTAGAATAAAACTTTGAAGCATGTGTTGAAGGGAAGGTGCAGTTTGCTTGAATATTAGATACCCTGGTAGTAGTAGCATTAATCAGATTTTCACCAATGCTTTCAATCAAAATACCTTTACCTTTACCTATAACTTCAGGATGCTTTTTAGGAATTAAAAGACTTCCCTCATTAATAACTAGAGGTCAATTGAATCTCATTTTTAAGTCTTTATCAGAATCTCCAAACGCAGGAGGAGATAAACCTTCATCTAGCCGAGAATAGTTTCTCAACGGAACTGGTACTTGGAGAACGTTGAAGGAACCACCAGCTGTAGGAGGCCGGCGTCCCTCCAACGTCATCAGACCAAAGAGAAATCGTGCGAACAAGTAATTCAAAAATCGCCTTCAACTAGAAAAATTGGAGCTTCTCTCACCTCACCCTGCACATTTAGATTTTTTAGAGATATCTTATTGACACCCAAAACTTAGACTTCTAGTATCCCAAGCACAACACCACTTTTGAAATCATAAAATATTTAGATTTAGACTTCACAAGGTGTAGGGTAAAAAGGAAAAGTACATTTGGAATGTATCAATTCATAGGAAAATATTTAGTTTTTTGTTCTAGTTAAAATCATAACTTAGTAGCCCTATCCATCGCTAAAGTAGAATATATAACTACAGGAAGCTGTGTTGCCCATGCCTTATGGATAAAGAAATAAATTCTTGACTTTAGACTCCCCGTAGAAATAATCACTACAATGTACAATAACACTAGCATAATTTCTATTTTCAAAAATAAAGTCTAACATTCATGCACAATGCACATTGATATAAGATATCATTTTATTAGGGATCATGTGGCAAAGGCCAAGATAGAGTTTCAACATGTGAAAATTGAGAATCAATTGGTAGATATATTCACTAAACCCCTGAACTTTGACACCTTTAGTGCACTTAGGAGTAGACTAGGTGTCCTTGATATAACTGCATAGGAAAATAAGGTAGAGGTAAACTAAGATGTAATTATATAGTTATGTGTTCATGTTTATGTTTTCTTTTTGAGAAATGAATATGTTTGTTTTTTTTTTTCCTTAGTGTGAATTATATTATTTATTTGTGTAGCTTATTTATAGAACCTTTTTCTGATCATCACACACTAAAAATTAAAAAAATAAAATAAAAATTACACAATCATACTATATGATCAACTTCTTACTATACGATCACCATAAAACTCAAAATCCTCACCATCCATGAAATAAATAGCACATATTAAACCAATTATTAGCATTTGTACTATATAAAAACTCAATTCATACTGTATGATACACATGCAAGCCATTGGACAAATTAAATTTATTGATACAAAAATTAAATAAGCCTTCATACTGTTTGAACACCTATTCATACTATATGAATTCTTTAGTTAAAGGTCGTACTAGACAACTCCTTGGGATGAATGTTTTTACAAAGATCATCTAGTAGGATTTTGATTATACTATACAATTTGACCACTTTTTTAAATGATTAGCCATGATGAATTAAATTCCTTTGATCATCTAATATGATTTAAATCATATTGTATGATTAGTTGAGGCCTATATAAGGAATGTTATTCTAAACATTTTAATCAAACAATCCTTCTCTTCATAAGCTTCTCAATCTTATCCTTAGAATTAAGATGACTGATGCTGAGAGCTCCCTAGTGCTATTAGGAAGTTCTTCATGTTGACCTATAGATGATAGGTTTCCCTCAACTAAAGATGAGTCAGCTTTTCATAGATATAAGATAGCACACATCATAAATATGCACATATTATCCATTATGTCTTTAGAACCTCTATTTACCTAAGGGTGGAGATCAAGTCAACATCACCCCACTACTATCCATTGTCACCTATTTGATCATATATGTCATAGAGTTTGATGCTACCAATATGATTATTGGATATTTTTAAAATCTTACCTCCCTTACATGGCTAGGAGCCCGATGTTGGTATAATTTAGCTCTAGGATACATAGTTGTTTGTCTTAGAAAAAAATACTAGCTTATATATCCTACATCGATGGAAACATTACTTATTTTATATACCTATAGTTTCTTCCATGTTCTTTTTTTTGATAGACACCGTAGGGACGAACTTGTAGAGGAGGAGCACGAGTTCGATGAGAAAGGGAGAGACCTTCTAACATTAGCTCCAACACCAGCACCTACATACCAGTCTTAGGTCTACGACATGATGGTAGAGAGATTTCACTGCCTAGAGTTGTAATTGGATATTCACTTCCAGGATTGTACTCAATAGTAAGAGAAGCTCCAACAGTAGCATGAACAGGTACAGCAGTAGCACAAATAAGATCGAGTGTAGTTCGTTAAAAAGTTTTCTACCATTCATGATACTTTTAGCTACCATCGCCACCACCTGATTAGGGACCTTCTTACCGTTAGTCTTGTGTAGTGTGTTGTAGCTTTTCTTTGTCATTATAGTTTATTTATATATTAGTTTTCTCGATTGGTTTATTTTTATTTTTGGTGATGTTAAAAGGGGGAGTATGATGTTTGTTAGTTATGTTTGTTATTTGATTTAGTTCAATATTTTTTTATTGTTTTTTTGTTTATTTATGCCTTGTTATTCTTAATATTAAAATAAAAAATAAAAAATTTCCCTTATTTGTAAAGAAATCAATTATTAAGGAGGAGATTAAAAGAAAATAAAATAAACTTGAGAATTCAACCATCAATATTTGCCATCATAAAATAGGAGAGGTTGTTGTAATATGGGATCCCTATCTTATAATTTTTATGATAAAAAATATAATTTGATTTTTACTTTATTTTCATAGTATTATTATTGTAAATTTCTTTTATGTGTACTAATATTTTAGGTACATCATGCATCATGCATCAATAAAGGATCAAGACTCATGACAAGGTAGAATAGGTTTGTTGTTTGCAATTTTATATTTCTACTTTTTTTTTCTTGAGTCAATTTTCTTATAAAGGTGTATGCTAGCCTAGAAACTATGCACACACACACACGAAGGAGTGAGACTTAGAAGTTCAAATTTTCTATAGTTCATAACGTACGATCTAGTTCATACAGTATAATCTGTTGATTCAAAAATAAATTGAAGTATGTAATTTAGATATTAAAGAATTTGAACTAATCATGCTATACAAACTTAATCGTACAGGACAATCAGTTTAAATTCAAGCCCCCAACCTAATAAAATTTAGGTAGTATTTTAAAATTTGAAATTTTAAAATAATACAGTACAAATTCAATCATATAGGATGATTGGTTTAAATTTGAGCCCCTAGCCACTAATCAAATTTAGACAATATTTCAAATAATTAAATTTTGAATTACTTGTACAATACGAAAAATATACAATATGTAAAATCATGCCTAAATTAATTTGTATAATTAGGCAATCAAATCAAGGTTTAATTAATGAATATGACCGTACAATATGATCTTAATTTACTGGATGATCAATAAAGTTAATTTTTATTCTCCTAGGGATTTTCCTAGATGAATCTTGGTTGGATTGAGCTAATCATATAGTATGAAGAGAAATTATATTTGATGATTGATAAAGATGATTTTTTATCATCCCATAGATCATCCTGGATGAACTTAAATAAATATATTAAATATAATGTAGGATTATTCATAAAATATGTTAGTTTAAGATTCTTGAGCTAATTATACTGAGGTTCATTCATCATATAGGACTGATAGAGATTTCGACCTAATAGTACACTACAGGAAAATCACTCATTTCCGACGGCCTTTTCCGGCGGAAATTGAACCTTTTCTGACGGTTTTGTAGTTTACCGGCGATTTTCTGGATGTTAAGTTTCCGCCAGAAAAAACAGTGTAGGAAAATAATTTCAGGCGGTTTTTACCGGTGGTAAATTATTCCTGCGGTTATAAACCGCCGCTCAAAATTATAAAAAAAAAAAACATTTACCGTAACCTGATCGCCACCCTGCACCCGCACCACCGCGCGCAGACCGCCTCCCGCGCGAACCAATCCTGCGCAAAGGCCTCCCGCGCGAACCGCGTGAACTGCCTCCCGCGCTCTGGCCAGCGTCCCGCGCAAACCGCCTCCTGCGCGATCGCGTCTGCGCGCAGTGAGGCTCGAACAGTGGTCGGTTGGGAGAAATTTCCAGCAACCGACCGAATTGCTGAAGATGTAAATACAAAATTTTTGTCTATATTTTTTATTTAACTATATTCAGTACGAAATCAATTAATTTTTAATTATTAAAAAAATGAAACTAATTACTTTAAAATAAAAAATAATATTTAATATAAAATAAAATTTAGCTAACTAATTAATTTTAAAATAAAAATTAATTAAATTATTAATATAAGTTTTTTTAATTTTTTATTAAATCATGTAAATTGGTAAAAAATTTATTCATTTTCATTAAATTTTTAAAAGCCGCCGGAAATTTCCTTGGAAAAAAACCGTCGGAAATGCGCCGGAAAGCCGCTGGAAAACCGCCGGAAATCAGTGGTTTTCCTGTAGTGGTATTGTACGATCCACAAATCAGACTGTATTAATAGAATAACTCAAATTAAAAAATTAGGGTATTTTAAATCCTGTATAAATGTATCTCTTTATTCATTTATGAGATTCTTTTGCCAATTTTTCTAAGTGGGTTCTTCTGAAGGTTAGGGTTTGAAGAGAGAACTTTGTTATTGAGACAGTGGGGTTAGGCATTGAGAGAGAAGAGCATTGTGAGATTTGGGCAATGTGTGGGAGGGGTTTTACACACAGTTGCTTCATGAACATTCATCTTCTTCCTCCATTAGTCTTTGCTTTCCATGAAGGAAAATATGGGGATAGACTCATATCATTTAAGGATCTGGCTACTCCACCACACCGAATTAGTTAAAAGGATTCAACTACTCCACCACACTAGGTTGGTGAAAGGGATTCAACTTCTCTATCGTACTGTGGAAGAGTGGAAGTGATTGTATAAAGGCTTTTATGCCTTATTAAGGGGGTAAAAGGAGGGTCAACAAAGGTTTAGTGCAATATCCAGAGAGGAGGATTCCAAGGAGTGGATGTAAGTCAAGTTATGACCGAACTACTATAAAATTTATAGTGTGCTATCCTTTTTTTTTACACTTTATTTTCAGCATTTTTTTATTTTTGCATGTTACATTCTTGCAAATCTAGGTTGAAAATATTGTGATTGTTTTGGATTGAACTTTTGTGAGCAAGAACAAAAAGTTGAAAACCAAGAAGAAGAAAAATATTTTTTCCATTAATTTTTCTACGATATCAAATGTAAAAATTTCATTTGGTTGTATTTTTGTTTGATTCCACTTGAGAAAACTTTTTTTAAAATTATCATTATGAGTTTATTTAAACTTTTTCAAAGAAGAGTTTCCTTCTAATAATTCACCTTTGTATTAGCATTGTACCCTACATGGTCATGCTTAAGGCATATTGCTCTTTTATACCTCCCACCACTCTTATATTTGCATAAAACTAGACTGCATGGATTTTATATGCTAGGTTGAGTTTAGGTAGTACCCCTTTTTGAGCAGGGTGGTAAATCCAGGTCAGGCCTGCTTAGATCCCTGGTGAGATTTAGGTTATAATTCCCCTCGACATCACGTATTAATTAGGTCATGGGTGTTAGTACTAAGGGTATAGTACATCCTATGTATATCTAGGATCAAAGGCTTGAGGTATGGGTATACCGCTGCATGCCTTATCATTAGGTGAGCTCTCCACTCTCTAACGGATGTAAATTGCAGCTATCTACATCACACTATTAGTGTCACTTCCATCTTTCTCTAAAACATGCTTCATGTGTGATGTCTCCTCTCATAATTTCTCATCTTTTGATTAACCAAATGATTATATAATTCTTGTGTGTTGAATAGCATGATTGAGCCCATCTTCATTTGGATTAGAAAAGCCTAGATATTCCACTATGTGCCAAACCAAGATGTGAATAAAAAACATCCTTAATCGAGAGTATTCTTAGGTCAAGGCCTAATACATAATTAACCACAATGGCTTGCACCCATGGAAAACTGACATTCACACTAAATAAACCTCACTTGAGCTAATGTAATAAATGGGGGAAATCTTGTGACTATCAATTTATACATATTATTATTCTTCGATATATGAAAGTGAAAGTCATTATTCTTCATAGATAATCGTATGTATAATTCCATTTACTCTTCCATTGGCTTATTTGCTTAGTGTAAAGGTCTACAATCATTTTGTCATATGGGATAGTGCGATCATACCCTTTATATTCTCTCCCCCACCAACAACTTCCTTTCAGAGACCCACAGGTTTATTAAGGATGAACGATAATTACCTACAATGCTAAACAGAGAATTGAACTAATCATACTTTATAATCTTTAGATTATACTATATGAACATATATTACTTAATTGAATTTTTAGGATTTTTTTTAAGCTTAGTATTTAAACTATGGATGGTAAGAAGAGAGCTTACTCATCATATAATAAAAGTCTCTTCATTTCTGCTGAGGCTAAGCAACATTTTGCTCAATTGTTTGTGAGTAAGTAGTTAATACCTAAGAGAGGCTTCCTAAACTCCGGTACAGTTGTTATGTATATTATTATAAACTTGAAGTACTTTGTGAGGAACCCATGTTATGGTTTTTAATGTGGTTAGAGAATTTTTTGTAAATGTTAAGAAGGCTATGGAGAACATGTATTATGTGAGAGTATATAAGTAGGTGCCTTTTGATCCCCGTTCCATTAATCGTATATTTAAACTTATGGATATTGAGTTTGATGATCATACACTTTTTATTTTAGTACCCATCGACCCTGATGAATTGCTTAGAGTCTTGTGTGAACCTAGAAGTGGGGCATGTTGGAAGAAGAGGAGTGTCAAAGTTATTAATTTTCCTGCATGTTGTTTGACTCAACTTTCTAAAGCCTGCCAATACTATTTTATATTTTCTTAGTTTATATTGAGTAAAAATATTAGTGAAGTGACCAAGGATAAAGCAAGGCTTAATTATGCTATCCAGGTGGGTCGCCCTATTAATGTGGAAAAACTGATAAACTCTTCTTTGACTTATATTATATAGGGAACCAACTCTGTGGGCTTAGGACGTGCTTCCTTAATTTATTCTTTATGTGTTGCTACTAGGGTAAGAGGGGATCCTACTAAGAAACATCTTTTTCCTGTTTTACCCTCACCAAAAGGAAAATAGAAAGTTTTATAAAGAGTATTAATGAGGAGGGAGGTCCCACTGAGCACAGGTTGGCTAGCACTAGTAGGAGTTCTCATACTCCTAAGTCTTTAGGAGATTAGGTGGCCTAATTTAGCAAAAAGATGGAGGATATTACTGACTTTTGTGAGGAGAGGAGGGAATGCACTACAAGAAAATAGATAATTAGTGACCAACAAAATTGGTCGCTAAAAATGTTAATTTTGACGCTAAAGCAAATAGCGACCAAAAATATTTGGGTCGCTGATTTGTCGCAGTAGCCTCGTCGCTGAGGCTTTTAGCGACCAAAATTTTTTTTTGGTTGCTAAATTAGCGACCATTAATTAATATTGGTCGCTATAATTGAACATATTAGCAACCATTTTTTTGGACGCTGATGAATATTTATTTGGATGCTATTTAGTAATTTTAATAATTAATTTTATTAATTACATTTTCCCTTTAGCAACCAAAATAAAAATTGGTTGCAAAATAATCAACCTAATAAATCACATGCCCCATTAATTTCATGAAGTTTTGATATATAATTATGGATATAAAAGTTATGATATTTTGTAAAAAAAATTATTATTCAATTATTATGCCTTGGTTATAACAATTAAGATCAATCCATCACTCATTTATATTGCAATTAATTAGATAAATTTAGTAATAGAGAAATACACATTTTATGAGCTTGAGATAACAATAATAAAAAGCATAGAGTACAAAAAAATTAGATTCAATCTCAGTATCATTGTCAAGAATTTGCTAGGAGAAAATGAAAATTATATTCATTCATATGCTTTTACAAATACATCCATCAATTAACATAAAAAATGTGATCTCAAAAATCATTAATCATAAAATCTTAATGTTTACAAAATGATAACATCTTGTTAACATAAAAATCTTTCATTAACTTTTATGCAAATAAATATAAAATTACAAAATCAGCTCTATCAAAGATAAATGACAACATCAGCCTATAATCACATTTAACAAAGCTTATGCATTTAGAAGAGAAAAGCACTCCCTTCGAAACTGTGTTGCAGCTTTGAGGTTTCCAGTATCCTTTAATCACAGATCAATCAATTCCCTTCCTGCATAGGTTTGTCTTAAAAGATAAGAAGCTTTTGAGAAAAAGGAAAAGTGACACCCACACTAAGGGCATTTTGTGGAGAAAAATAGAAGTTCTAAGAGAAAAGCGAAAATAATGGAAGAAGTAACTTTATCAACAAAATTTTTCTGGTGAAAAACACATTCTCCCTGTAAAATTTGATGTAAAAGATAATTGCTACACTCTAGTCGCGGAAGTCAACCACAGATTATTAAATCGAGGGGGGGGGGGGGCAACTTTTAACCATCATATTAATGCTTCATGAGCAAGGCGCATGGAAATATAGTCCAATACAATGATATTACTATTTTACTTCTTAAAAAACATAACAACACCTTAATTTCCACAAAAGCTGCTTCCAGGAACATTCAATCAGCCAATATCTAAACGCATAAAGGAATCAAATATACCTTGAAAAAAAAAACTCTAAGATGATATGGATCTAGTTCAATGTGGGGGCTGACAAGAAGGAACCCCTCTAATGAGTCATGTAATGAAAAATCGTTCTAATTTTGGTCTACATCAGCATGACAGTTATGCATATACAAGCCAAAAAACATGAAATGTAGCATATTGAAAGCTTCATAATCATAAAAAAAGTGAAAGTAATATAAGCAAAAATATAAAACCTCGCCAACGCCGAAAAATAAGAATGTATGTTTTGTTATTGTCCCACCAACTAACTTCAATGCCGCAACAACTCCAGCTAGAACCACAGAAGCGGTCCCCTGCAATAATCAAACAAATCTCTGTTAAATAATTAAAGATTTGCAACAGTTTAATGATGAATATACAATCCAAAATGTGTCCATCTTACTTGAATATCATCATTAAACACAAGATGAGTGGTTCCATACTTTGCAAGCAAATCAAATGCGTTATGATTAGCGAAGTCTTCAAACTGCATGACCATACACACATTGAATTAATAAGATTAAATATCAGCATAAGAAGTACCTTATTTTGAGTAAAAACTTGAGCAAACCTGAATGAGAACTTTTTCCCCATAATTTTGCTTACCAGCGCGCATGAACTCATGAAGCAGTTCAGAATATTCCAAAACAGAAGAAAAGCAAGAGTTGGGCTTTGTTTGGGACAGCTTTTTATTGTTTCTTAAAATAGCTTTTTAGTATAAAAATTAAACTTTTTTACTAAAAAACTATTTTAAGAAGAGACTTTGTTTGGGAAGGCTTTTTTATTGCTTCTTGAAACAGTTTTTTAGTATAAAAATTAAAATTTTTGTATTAGAAAGCTGCTTCAAGAAGCAGTAAAAAAGCCGCCCCAAACAAAGCCTTAGTCCTGCATGGCAGCTTTTAACTACTTCTATAGATATGGCATACCTTCCCAGTGGCACGTCTCTGCCTCAATCCAATATAGAACTCATCCTTCAGTAATTGCTCATTATTTGTCCCCATATCAATGGTGATAGGTAAGCACTGAAAAAATTGGCGCAAGAAACAATAACACATTTACTGAATTAGAAAAAAGATATTAGTAACAGCATATTATAATCAGTTAGAACTTGGACAAGATCAGGTTGATTAAGAGATGCTTACTGCAGATGGACGAATTCCTCCAAGAGAAGAATAAAGAGAGTTTGCCAACAGGAATCCCCATTCCCTGTTAAATTTAAGGTTTTTTTTTCTATTTTTTTAATATACAATTTATAAGCATTTTGATAGGAAATACTTGAGTTTGCGAGCAAACCTAACCACAATTGGTGAAAACAGGGAACAAAACTGCTGTTTACAGCAGAAAATCAGTAACGAACAAATAGAAAACTGGGAGAAAATGAAGGATTCTACTAGTAGAGGCAGGAAAACAGCAAAAGATACACGTTTTTTTAATTCAAGAGGAAGAAATAACTCTGATTCTCTAGCCAAGCCTAGAGCCCAATAACACAAACTCTAGATTTCCAATTCCTTTCAAATTCAAGATGAAACCCTAATTCTATCATTAGCCTCTAATTAAAGCAAAAGGAGACATACAAAATCCCTAAACAGCCCTCTAATTCATATTTCCCTCCTAAACACCCATTACATTAATAGCTTGGGCCCACTAGGCCATCCGCCCCCCTCTCCCTTGGTTCCGCCCTCCCCCTAGGCCGCGGCAGTACAGCTTAACCGGTCTAGGTTGGATCGGTTCAGTCGGCCTAACACATTTACTAAACTATTATTATTATGCAAAACATGGTTAAAAAAACAAATTTGACCTGGCAACCAAGGTCTCCAAGGCCCAATATATGCTCACCATCAGTGACCACAATAACCTGAATTCTCCTCTCAAGCCAGTTCTTCAAAACTTCTAAGATCTTACCTCTGCAAACCCCAACAGATTCATTAACATAAATAAAAAAGATACCCTGAAAAAGGAAAGCAACAAGACCATGTAACCTCATACTTTTCCTTCAAACTGATGTAAAAACCTTGTGGACGCCTAAAGATACCACCGTATTTCTGACAAGCCTCCCCAACAATTGGTGTATAAAACAACAGTAAACAACTCTTCAACGTTCTCAATAAGAAGTTTGTAGAAAAGCTTCTCATTTCTCTCCTGCAAAAGTGAAGGTAAGACAAAAGTAAGACCAAACAAAGCATCATTAGCAAGATTAAAGGTATCCTGAAACAATTATAAAGAGAACCTGAAGATCCATCATTGCCATGTATCGCTGCAGTGGAACTTGATACTGACGAAGATTGTGAATAAGTTTCTTTTCCTGAGGAATTAATAAAAATTTGAAATTTAGTAACAATCTCAAATAATTGCTTTTAAGTTCAGACAAATGCAAGAACCTGAAGCTCCTGACTGATGCAAACGGGAGGTAAGAGTCCTCTTAAGCAGTGTGCATCTCTTTCTTTCTCACTGAAGGCAAGCCCTTTATTATGATGGGGATCCCTCAACAAAGAGTAACCACTAGGTGACAAAAAAGGAAAAAAAATGCTCAATGCAATCAGATGGTATAAAAACCAAATACAACCAAAACAACACCTATCACTTTGGATTTCATTGACTGGAAAAATGTGCTTCAATCACAAGTGCAGGTTTTCTAAGAAAGATAAATAATGGAGAAAAAAACCAGTCGTTTTCTTGATGTGAATAACAAAAAGATTTAATTAAAGTCATCATCATCAGAAACCTAGTCCCAACTATTCAGCACCCACTTTATGAATCCCCTAGATTCATTACTTCTAATTGTTACTCTTAACTCTATTTTGCATAAATCATTTTGTACAACAACCACCTAAGGCTTCATTTGGGACGACTTTCTTACTGCTTCTTAAAGCAGCTTTCTAGTATTAATAATAGAAAGCTGCTTTAAGAAGCAGTAAAAAAGCCGTCCCAAACAAAGCCTAAGTTTTAATCAACCCATTTTTCTTCCTAAACATTTAATATCAATGCTATCTACCTGCATTATTGATGTAACTTTAGAAATCAACTTCAAATGCCTAGATAAAGTCTACTTCCCACTACCTTTTTATCAATATATGCAACTACTGCTCTCTCTTTTATATTATATATTCTCACTTTATAATTCCTAATTTTACCACTTGCATCTTTATCATTCTCATTTCCTTCATATTCACAGTGGTTGTTAGTGGCTTCTGGCTTACCTTTCATCTAACACTAATAAGAATCATACAACATAGTCCATATAATTTCAATGGATAAAATCATTCATGAAGTCATAATAATCCCATATTATTTTGTTCAGAATATTCTTACAACTCTATTTTAAAATTTTAATTTAAACTTAAGAACTCATGCCCTCATCTCTAGTAATATCATTATTGGCACACCTGATAAGTTACCATCAGAGCTAATGCCTAGGGGTGTAAGTTGGTGGGCGACGGAGGTCGAAAAGATCATAGTCAAGTGAAGGAGGTCGGAAGGACCGTATTCGGGCAGCGACTGTCGAGGAAACTGTAGTGGGGTGATAGTGGTTGGGGTCGAAAAGATCGTAGTTAGGTGATAGGGTCGGAAAGACCGTAGTTTAGTGACGGCAGTCGAGGAGATCGTAGTTCGGAGATGTTGGTCGGAGAGACCATAGGCGACAGGCAATAGAGGTCAAAAAGACCACAATCAGGTGACGATGGTTGGAAGGACCGTAGTCGACGGGCGACAAAGGTCGAAAAGACCGTAGTTAGGTGATGGTGGTCGAAGGACCGAAGTCGGCGGGCGATGGAGGTCAGAAAAACTTTAGTAGGCAAACGATGATATTTGGTAGAAGATCCGTCGTCGATAGCATTTAGGAAGAGTTCCGGAAATAGTTGAAGAATAGACGAAAGTCTAATGATAGCTGGTAGTAGGGCAAAAATACGGCGGTAGCCGACAAACGGCCGAGAGTCTAGCAATGATTGGTGGTCTGGAAAAGATCCGGCGGTGGTCGACGGCAAGGGAGCTAAGTTTCGTCATTTTCTTCCTCGCCTTCAAGAGGGGGGGGGGGGCGTTATTTATAATTTTTTGAAGTGGCATAACTAGTAAATAAGAAGAAGAAGAAGGGTAAGTTGGGAGTGTTCAACCGGATGGCTGATAGTGATTCCCTTTTGGTACAGTATCCCAAGTCAGACATGATGTAGTCTAGATCACTCCTACTTACAGACTTTTAAAGGTCAACACATCTACTATTGAATTTCTTCTGGAGATCTTAGCTATCTAACTAGAATGCTTAAGGCCAACTTTTACTAAGAAGCTCTGACTCTATTTGCCCAGGTCTGCACAATCCTTGGTCCGTATTGTTGGGTTAATAGTGAGGCTTGATTCCTGACCCATCCATGAATCCAAAGTATTTAATACTCTCTTTATCGATTACTTTGCACCAAAGTGATTTTGCTTGGTGAAGAGCAAAGTTATGAAAAAAAGAATAACATGCAGATCAAACAGTAAAAACAAGAATTCTTTGCTTAAGGTCTCCGCTAATAGACCCACAACTAATACCAAGTAAACAACCTTTCATAGCCGAAAGCAACATTTCAGAAATTAACTCGAACTCCATCAAATGCATATAGCAATTTGCTTAAGAACTCATAGTCATCAGATCTTATGACCAATTCAGTAAAGAAACCCATATCCAACGAGACGTAGCAAAGTGGAGAGAAAGCTCAGTCTTATAATTATCACATCAATTCTTTGCTTCCACGGATTTTTTTTACCTTCTTACACGCACAAAAAATTATAAATCAATCAAAGAACTTTTCAAGCCCAAACTCAAAGAGATCAAATCAGACAACATGCTGCCCTTTAGAATGAGAGATCTATAAGGAAGTTTCAGCACAATATGTTTTATCACTACACACAGTAATTATTAAGCAAGCCATGACATCCCTATGATCATCTATTTCTCATATTTTGAGAAAAAAGAAAGCAAAGAGAGGGAGATCATTACCTTTATAGCAATGAAGTTCCTTGTCAACTAGAGAAAGAAGAGAGCAAGGCTACAGCTTCCTAGGGGTTTCGGTTCTGTTTCAATCCTGTGGGAGAGTGGAGATCGGCTGTTGGAAACGGCCACCTAGGGCAAGAGCCGGTCGGGTAGCAAGATCGGCTTCGGGCTGGCTCCCTTGGAGAGAAACCGAGAGTGGGAGACGGGCTGGGGCTCGGTCCTAGGGTTGGTGGATCGAGAGACGTCGGAGATCGGCGAGAGAGAGGTGCGGCTGACTTTGGGGTCGTGCAAAGCAAAGGTAGACGGGCTGTGGAAGACGTGCGAACCAAGTGGTTTCCGCCTGGAGCCCCTAGCCAACCGAGGAGATGGTTCTTGCGAATCAAAGAGAATGAGATGGGGGAGGCGTTGCAAAACTAGAGGGAGACGGTTCCGCCTGGGGAATTCTTGCGAACCGAGATAGAGCGGGGAGCCTTGCGAACTGGGATGAGGCGAAGCCAGGAGGTTTTTTGCGAACTGCCCAGAAGACGAGGCTGCTTTCACGAATACAGGGGAGTACTAGTGGGAGATTGTGGGAGTCTGAACCGGCTCTAATCAATGTCCAAAAAAAAAAACCGGCTCTAATTGAATCTAAAACGGATTGATTCAAATTGATGACTAAATCGACGACTGTGATATATGGATTTATTTAAAAACAATTTGAGTTGATTATTCTAATCGTGATTATAATCTATTTAATCAAATTAAATTTACTTAATATCAAGTTTATTGAATATTTATTTCAATTTTATTTTATTGATTTGAAAAGGTTGATTTAATCAATTTATCCGAATTAATGTTGATTTGATTTTAATAGGTTTGAAACGAGTTTAATTTAGATTTAATCGAAGTTGTCATTTGTTAAATCAAATTTGCGCCGAGCCAATTTTATTTGAATTTGTGATGATTTAGGTCGAGTCAAAAGGTTGAGTCGATGCTACGGCGTTGGATATTCACTTAAGGAAAATCCTAAAGACGACGTCTACACTAGGCTACGAAGACCTAGGTGCTAGAGATTGATTCCGGGTAAATTGACCTCGAATAATGAGGTCAACAATAAAATGTTAATGATATTTTAAAAATGCATTATGTACACAATTAAAAAGAATAATTAGCCACTAAAATGACATGTATATATTTGTGAAAAATAAATCTCTAGACTTTTAGTGACAAAATTAGCAACCAATTTTCCTTTTTGGTGGCTAATATCTTGATTCCTTATTATTTAGAGGCCACACTTACTTTTGGTCGCTAAAAGATATCTTTAGCGGCCAAATTTTTTTTGTCTCTAATTTTTTGGTCGCTATTGACCCATTTTCTTGTAGTGATGGCAGGCTGATTATTCCAAAATGTAGGAGAAGCATTACCACTATGTTACTGAGTTCAATGAAACATTAGTATTGATGTTAAAAAAGAGTCTTTTTGTAGAAAATTCAGACTAGCTTCATTTACCTATTACTCTTGAGTATCAGTCCTTTGTTTAAATCCGTCCTAATAATAATGATGAGGAGGAGGACAAGGAGGATAGAGACTCTAAGTGATTTTGTTGTTATTTTTCTTTGTTGATTAATTGACTTGTGTGAGTGATCTTATTTTTGTACTCTTTTTACTTTTCATTATTTTTCTTTTCTTTGTTTGGGGAGATCCCCATGGTGGCGATGCTAGTGGATGACTAGTTAGCCTTGGATGTTGTGATCATAATGGTTGCTTTTATTGTAATCTTAATAGTAGATAGTGCACTAGGCATTATTTATTTTAGTTGTGAGTTATATCTTATTTCCTTATGAACTTTTTTATCACATAGTGAAAATGCATGTTTAGTTTTACGTTATTTTGTTTTTTTTAACAATTAGTGTATCATATTGTTTATGTTAATTAGTGTTGTTTTATTTTTAATTTACATTTAAATAAATTCTCATAATTGCTTAACTGTTAAAAATTGTTCTCTACATAGCGCTTGCACTTTAGTCGTTTAGCCCAAAAAAAAGCAACTAAAATTTAATTAAAATGAAGATTCATACCAAACTCTAGGTGATAAGTTGGATGAACAAAGAACAATTTCTAATTTAGAAATCATAGTAATTAACTAATGAAAATCATCTAAATTATTGCCTTGCTTTAAACTTAAAAGTTATACACTCAGCCACTGATTTATGAATTGATGATCGAATAATTGAGTTTAGGGAAAGGGAGTATAAATTATGAAGATCAGTGAGAAACTTAATATGGAATTAATGAGCTTACCTATCTCCTTACATTAATTCAAATTAGGGTTACTTGAAGGAAGAAAACAATCAGATATTCAAAATCATTATTGTCTACTCAAAATATGAAAGATATGAAAAATATAAAAAAAGAAAGGAAGAAAAAGCAAAAGATAGTTGAGTAATTCAAATTTTGATATATGATAAAGCTCAAATTCTTAGAGTATTTTAATACTTAAATCAAAATAGGAGAATGTAAGAAAACTAATACATAGGAGTACCACTGAATTTCCAATTTAACTACAAACACAATCAATCTCTAAATGACACATTACTCATATCCAGATTCAGTAATCAACCCCGCTCATTTACTTGTAGTGGATAAGCCCAATTCAAGCAATAACAAGGATGATTGATTAGGCTAATTGCTTATTAAGATTTTACAAATTAAAATCACAAACTTTGATCAATCCAATTTACATCTAATTGATGAAGTATGATATTACATTTTGGTAATCTTAAATTAACCATTTTTATTTGGGCTAGTAAGCTAATTAATAGGTGATTAAACCATTGCCTGAGGATGAACAAGAGCTTAAGTTAAAGGAAATTTGTTAAGTATAAATTATATAATGTTTTTTTATCTTAAATTCTAAAAAACTTTGTCGTTCAAGCGCCGGAACGCCGAATTACCCAACGTCATTGTGTCGTGGAGCACATTCAGGCGCTACAACGCTTATATCAAAGAAAACATAAGCATATTTGTATCATGTGCCACACACGCTTATATCAAAGAAAACATAAGCATATTTGTATCATGTGCCACACATACCGCATCACTCAAAAATAGGAAGAGAAAAGTGAACGTGAAAGTAGAGAAGTTGGCTCGACTTACATACACCTCTAGCTCAAGCAAAAAATTCCTTGATAAATATTAGTAATTTCTTTATTAGAACTTATGCTAGATTGAACAGAACTAGTTGAATTCATTCAATTATACCTTTTTCCATTAAAATAAAAGGTTTCATTTTGATCACATTTTTCATTTTAATATTAATTTTTCATTAGAAAACTTAAGCGTGTCTTCAGAAAATGAGATTATCATTGAGAATTACTTGATAACACTTATACTAATCTAGGTCGGCATGAACTAACAGTAAATGTACGAAGTGTATAAAACTCCTGTTCAAAATGCTGCAATGATACGTTATATTATTTACCTAACTTGATATAGTGTATAAAATTCCGAACTAAGCTATTTGGTGGATTATAGGTGAAAAATAGGCAGGCCATTTGGAAACATAATTTCCTTTCTTGCATAGAAATTTTGACTCTCCTTAATTCAGTTCTCACATCTTTTATCCTATACTTCTTATATTATGCAATGAATGGCCAGCATCATTAAGTCAATTAGAGGGCCATCGTTTGTGAAGTAGGCTTCCAATGCTTAATTGAACAAAATGTTGTCTTCCCAAATATTTGTGTTGGCATCACTAAGCTTAGTTTTTTAAATGGCGATTTAAAAAAACTACAAAAGGACTTTCATGCCTGAAGATTCTCCTGTTTGATGTTCTACTAAAGATATATTTCTATGGTGATTCTCTTGTTTCATGTTCTGTCTTGGCGAGGGGAAAATTATTTTGCGTGGAGTACGAACGTAGAGGATCATCTAGATGGCTGCATACGCTCTGCGTACTTACTGTGTACATCTTGTGTATTTGTAGATACACATCAAATACTAAGCCAATCATTAGTTGTGAGTATTTAGTAAGTATTTTCTGCGTTTTTGCTGAGTTTTTGTTGAGTTTTTGGTGAGTATTTAATGAGTATTGTTTATTTGCTGCATATCTACAAATATGCAGTACATACTTAGTACGTACTTGCGTACGTAGTTCGTAGGCAGCAACCCGAAGATCCCTCGGAGAGTGAAAACCCTCCAAACTATTTCTACCCCGTCATCAAACTCGCCCTCACTACAGGTAAATCTCCATTTTTTGGGTGTTTCAGGTAACAAGCGAGATTCTAATCGGATTGGGCAGATATATAAGACTGTACAGTCATTGGATTCTTACGACGAGGTACTTGAAATTTCCATGATGTCATTAAATTTTCAAATACGGTGGATCATCCACGAATTTTATTTTTGTGAGTAGATTACCTAACGATATATTTGGAAAGATGAGCTAATGGAAGATATATAGCTGCAGATAATTAAAATATGTCACATCACCACCAGTTAGGTGCTTCATCTGCTTATCGCTTAATTGTTTTTTCTGAGTGTCGCCTTGTTTTTTCCTTCTGTAAACGCCAAAGATAATGAACTTCATTCATTTGCAATTACAATTTTCTGCATCACTACTTTTCTCCACTTGTTGGGAGCCATTGATCTATGTTTTTGGCCTTAATAATTTGTACAATTATGTTAAATTCATTTCTCCTCTTGGGTATGATGCCGTATCACTTTTTATAAAGAAGTTACGTATGTTTTTTCTATCAGTTTTGCGTTTGTAATAATTAGAAGTACCTTGTTATTGATAAAGCTACTGTTACAGATACCAAATATACACATTGCAAGACTCAAGCCTCAACTATACCGGACCTGCTCCAGTCTCTTGATTCCCAATCACAGCTGCAGAACAATTAAGCTACGTTTGGGACGGCTTTCTTACTGCTTCTTAAAGTAGTTTTATAGTAAAAAATTTTCTTTTTTTGAACTAGAAAGTTGTTTTAAGAAGCACTAAAAAAATTGTCCCAAATGAAATCTTAATCTCAGTAGTTTATCTATAATAACCTTGTTCTTCTTACAACTGCTATATGTATTCATGTCTAGGTTCTGGATGTATTTATAGTAGTGATATACTGCTACAGGAAAGTATGGAATGCAGGAATATTTTTACTTCTAAGCTCTGCTTTTCTTTATCTTCTTCCTATACATGAAAAGCCTGTATTTCTCTGCTTCTTCATGGTATTAAAGCATTCATGCTTTACAGCCTTTCTTCCTTGTTTCTAAACTAATTTTTGTTTGAACCTGGTATTCGATATGGAATCATCTGATGCTTCTTCGGCTCCTTCAATGGCCAAAAATCTTATCCGTATCTTGTTCATCTATCATGTTCCACACCTTCATCACAATCTATTATCCGTTCAAAAACTCACCTCTAATAACAATTGTTCTATCTTGTTCCATCCTCATGATTATCTAATCAAGGATTTGACGAAAAATCAGCTTCTTCTTCAAGGTTGCAGCCGTAATGGTTTATATCCAATTGTAGCAACTATCTTTTCTCCACGGCTCCACTACTCTTGTTTCATCTCTTCATACCACAGATCTTTAGCATAACCGGCTTGGTCATCCACACTCTTCAGTGTTTTCTTCACTTGTTCACCAGTACCCATATATTAAATGTTCTCCACATGTCTCTTAGTACTTGCTTTTTAAAAGAAAAATATCATAGAAAACATTTTCATGTATCCAAGTCTAACTTCTAATTCATCATTTAACAGTTATCATTATTATGTTCTCTTTGTGGATGAATTTTTTAAAATTTTTTGGATTTATCCAATGATTCACAAATCTAAAACAATTCATAAGTTTCAACATTTCAAGCTTATGGTAGAAAAACGATTTAAAACACTTATGGTGGTGGTGATTATCTTAATAAAAGTTTTAAATTCTATCTACTAAATAATGACATCACCCATCAAATAAGTTGTCCATATACACCTCAACAAATTGGGACAGGAGAATATAAACATCGTCATATTCTTGAAATTACAGGAACGTTACTTCTTTATGCTAATCTACCATATAAACTTTGGATATATGCGGTTTTAGCATCTATTTATTTAATCAACTGTATTCCCTCTACCAACACTCACCATAAATCCTCTTATCAACTTTGACACATAAAATCGCATTCTTATCGACATTTTTGGGTATTTGGCTGCCAATGTTATCCCCTTCTTCCTTCACATTCTAGACAAAAATTAGCACCCACAACCCTTATAGCTATCTTCTTGGGCTATGCTACTCCCATCAAAGGATACTACTGTTATAATCCCATAAATGATAAAGTTTATATCTCTATTAATGTATTGTTTCATGAGCATATCTTTCCATTTTACTTCACCTTCTTTCTCTCTGTTAGACCCTCCTACACCACCTCTAACATTAGTTCATGTATCTTCTACATTATATGCTCCTCCCACTACCCGACCTTCAACTCCAGCTCCAGTAATTATCTCCACTTCCCCTAAATCATCCTCAACATCACTTCCCGCTAAATCTACTAGAAAATCTTCTCCAAATAATTATCTTCAGTTCAACCAACCTACTCACCCATCTCATCCAATGCTCACCTGACACAAGACCGGTCATCTTAAACCAAGACAAATATTCTCCCTACTTCATTCTACCTTCAATGATCCCACCTATTATAGCTCTACTGTTAAGTCATCACACTGGCGCTAAGCAATGTCAGAAGAATTCCAAGGCTTACAAATACAAGGCACTTGGGACATAGTTCCTTTTTCATCTGACAAATATGTACTTGTTTGTAAATGGATTTTTAAAACAAAATTTCTTCATGATGGTTCGGTGGCTCGATACAAAGTTTGTTTAGTTGCTCGTGGTTATCAACAGGAGTATGGTTTAGGCTTCACTAAAACCTTTAGCCTAGTGGCTAACATGCAAACAATTCACAGTTTTATTCTTCTTTCTAAACATCGTAAATGTACGATCAATCAGTTAAATGTTTCAAATGTTTTTTACATGACAAATTATCTGAAACAATCGCTTGGATTTAAATACCCCAAATTTTCATCTTTTGTTTATTGTTTAAACAAAGCTATTAATGATTTATAGCAAGCACCAAGATAGTGGTTTTCCACTTTTACTGATCACTTGCTCTCTTGGGGATTTAAATCCAACAATGCTAATCCTTCATTATTTATTTATTCCATAAAAAAAATAACTTATCTTCCTCTTAATTTACGTTGATGGAATTCTGCTCATGGGAAATAATTCTTCTCTTATTGGATCTCTGCTATCTACTATCTAACAAAAATATCAGCTCAAGGACATGGGTTCTCCATCCACATTTCTCGGTTTACAAGTTTCATTATTTCTACTAGTTTGCTGCTTCATCAAACTAACTATGCATCAACTATCTTATAACGTGCAACCATGATAGATTGTAAACCAATTGCTAATCATTCTTCCAACAAACAACAAATTCATTCTGATGTGAGTTCCTTATTTTCTGATCCATCTCTTTATCACCATTTGGTTGGATCTCTTTAATACTTGGCTATAACACATCTTGATCTATCATTTGCTGTCAATCATGAGTATCAATACATGCATGCCCCTCAAAATCATGGTATGTCAAAGGCACATTGGATCTTGGTTTTCCAATCACTATTAGGGGTGGAACCGGCCTTGATTCTTGGGGGGGATTTATAAATAACACATCTACACAATATATTTAATTCTTCTAGAGGTCAACCACCTAAAGATAATAGTATTTTTTTTTAAGAGGGGCAATTGCCTAAAAACTCCTATAATAAAGAGTAAAAAAAGGATGGAGGGGAACAAATTACCTAAATATATATTAAATAAACAATTTTTTTAATTTTTTTAGGAGGGGGGAGGGGAGGCAATTGCCCTCCCTAGGGGCTAGGTGGTTCACTGTATACTCTTTGTAATACTCAAGCCTCAAGTTTATCAGACCTGTTGCACTCGCCTGACTCACTGTCATAGCTACAGAACACTTAATCTCAACAATTTTTTCTATAATAACCTTATTCTTCTTACAACCGTTAGATGTATTAATGCCTTGGTTATGGATGTACTTATAATAGTGATATGCTGCTACATGAAAGTATTGAATACATGAATATTTTTACTTCTAAGCTATGATCTTCTTCATCTCTTTGTTGTTTCATTTTTGTTCATATCAATTTTCATTGGCTATATACCTAATGATTGAGATTACATAGAAGCCGATGTCTTCTTTAGAACTAAGATCGACATAAATGTGTGGAGAGTAAAATAAATTTAGTCATCTTAAAAAGCTATAATGAGTTCTCATGATATATATTAAAGCATTTTATCCTTTACTAAAAGGCTAAAATTTTGAATTATTCTATTATATTTCGGTAAGATCGTTAAAAAATTACGAACTTATTATAAGTAATATTGAGGTGATGGAAATGATCATTGTCTTTCAATAATATGTATTTGCACTTTTGTTAAAATTAAGTACAATATGTGGGTTCAACAAAATTACTTCTATTAGGTGCTATCTATTAAAGGGCTAGTTATAAAAAGAATAGTGTAAGACATGTTTTTTTTTTTTTTTAATAATTTAATTTTACTTTTATTTTAAGACTTTCATTGTCTATTGCTATAAGATAATAATTATATTTTAGTTAGTGCAACTAAAAAAATGGTTTGTTAATTAGGAGTTGACTTATAAACAAATTAGGTAAAATTTGAGAGATGTTTTCAATGTTAGACCTATATAACTTAACATATATATATATATATATATATATATATATATATATATATATATATATATATATATAATACTAACACCATATTAAAAAGGTAATATTTTTATATATTACCTTTTAAAGGAGTTATACACACATAACATATCAAACATTTATATTTATAATACTAACATCTTTGTCATTTTTTCAATATCAAACTCATTTACTTGTATGTGCCATAACGAATTCGTTAATAATTTATTGATAATAAAAAATATATATTAAATTTTTATTGTGAATTTTGATATTTGAGTGCTAATTAAAAAAATTAAATAATAAAATTTTAACTTTATAAATAATTAATATTTAAATATAATGTATATATAATTGCCAATATTTTTTAATCAATTTAATTAATTTTTATCTTCCACTTCTCTCTTCATCAAATACATATAAGTAACAATAAGATTTGATAACGTTTTTTTATATTAATGACATTAATGAAGTTTTATTTATGTAGTTTGACCTAATCCAAAGCTATTTTTTAGACATTTTTAAGTGTTTGACATCAATGCCAAAGTTTTATATTCATTGCTGTTGTTGTATAATTAATTTTTTTTTTTCATAATTATCTACATTGAATTTATTAGCATTTTTTATGTTGATAGTTGCCATTATAAATGAAATGTTTAATGGCAATTTATGTATGTTAATTTTTTTTTCTTCTTTAATTATTTTTTTCAGTTGACCGAGAAAGATTTCTTCAACGAAAGGAAGCAGCAAATTCCTTACTTGCACTCTAATTTTCAATATCAACTCTCTCATTGTCTGTAGCTTTTTCTCTCGCTTTCTCCATCTGATTTCTCGATCGTAGTATCGTTTTCAGACTTTGGTCAAATACAGGTATCCACTCGATTATTCCTCTAAAAATCAGGATTTTCCCCTTAGAATCTTCAAGCAGGAGGTATTGCAGGGGATCATGTAAACGAAAGACTTCTTTTGACTTGGTAAATTTCTTCCGTGAGTCATGTTTCTGGGTTTGAACGGCCGTCTTAATGCGAAAGAAGGTACGACAATTAATACCCCGCACTTTGTTGTCTGGTTGTATTCTCGCTCTTTCTTTATGGTGGATGTGGATCCTCTCCATATATTATCGTAGTCGGACGGCTCAATTTTCACCATGCCAGTCGCTTATTCCACTTTGGGCGGCCGCTGGGATTGAATATGCCTTTTCGTTTTTTGTTTTTCTGAAGCACGGTGATTTAGGAGGTTCTTTGTCCATGGAGGGTTGGTGAGGGGCGCTTGATTTATTGGCCCGATAAGAGGTAGATGAGGTTCAAAGGGGAATTTTTATCCGTGGGGTGATATTTGGTGGAATAAGTGAATTTTCTTCTTCCTTATAGCAGGCATCCAGGGTTAGGGTTTCCAAGGACGTGAAATTCCATAACTGGGCAGAGCTTGGAAGACGCGACTAATTGTTTTATGGAGGTATAAAAAGATATGATACTTTATTTCTGAAAATAAAGTGGAAGTTTAATGTTTTAAATGTTCTGGATTTGAATGATACATTTGTATTAACCTCTGTGGAGCGGTTCGCATTTGCATAGGTTTGGTTGGTTCCGCCAAGAGAGTGCCAGTTTGAGTTGAATTTAGCGGGTTTCTGGCATGACTTTGGCTGCTTGTTAGTCACCACATTTTTTGCTTGTCATGTATTAAAGCTGTAATTTAATTGTTATATTCATCAATTTTGTTTAGTTTTTAAGTTTCAATGCCTTATTTGTGCTGAATTGTTGGAGCTTACTTTGCTAAGAAATAAGTTTTTTTTTTTTAACACTTTGCTACGTGCTATTTGATCGATTTTCTTTTAATTAAGTAGGATTCTTTGATATGGGATGTGAGTTCACGCAACATTTTTTATTCTAATCTTACTTGGATTCTTCTAAGTTTAATTGTATCGGCGATTTGTTTTATGACTTTGGTTAGATTTTGATGAGATGAAATGTCTTTGTTACATGGTTAGATCACCTCAGTCATGGTTTTTCCTGTTTCTCTTTCTTGCCAGATCTTTTATTTATTTAAATTTTCTGAAGGGTGTTTTCTGTTTTCTCAAATTAGAATGAAGGATAAAAAATGGATCAAGGCACTGAGGATCTTTTCTAAATTTGATCCCCGTGAAAAAATGAAGTGCTTGAATCCTGGGATGCATCTTAAAGATGAAATGGTTACTATAGATTTTTCAGCGAGTGAACAATCTTCACGAATTGATGATGGTGAGAGGAGATCTGAAACTAGTAACATTGAAGAGGCCGAGTCTTCCCTTCGTGAAGGTGGTTGCCTCAACTATGAGGTCAGTCTCTCTCATGTTGTTTTTTGTTCTTTAAAGTCATGTCAGCCTGTTCGAAAACTTGTATTGATGTTTATTGTGTACAATAAACGCCCAATAGACACATGATGCATGCTATGTGCTTGGTTAAATTAATTTGAATGTGTACGCTTGTATATTTGGAATATGATAATTGTTATTTGTGCATTTGGTGTGCTCCAAATTATTTAAAGGTAGGCTACTAGCTGAAGAAATTCAGTTGCATATCATGGCTATAAATATATAATAACGCCTATTATTTGTAGACTATTGCAGGCCTAAAGAGTATACCTTGTGAACAAAGCTAACTGTGGATATGATGAGGGATTTACAAGACATAATACCTGCATTGTAATTTGATTATTTTTGTGAAATGAATGTATGACCTCCAGGTTTTAGCTAATCTAACCTTTGCTTATATGATTATCCTCACATTATTCAACAAATATGAACATCAATCAAGTACCTAACCACTTAGAGCACATAACCACTACTTCATAATTAAAGTTAGGATTTCCTTAAAATATGATAACGTATTGATGAAAATGAAAAGAAATAAAAAAATTTAGATTGTTGAATCTGGAACAACTACTTTTGAAGTAACATAAAGAAAATCAACTTGTAGAGGGGTTTATAGCCAATCATTTTCCTTTTTGAAATAGAATAGAATCAATAGATACTTCATTGGCCTATATTATGATGAATTGGATATGATGTATTTGATCCATGCATCATATTATGGAAAATGGACATAAATATTCTCTTGCTCATACTTTAGTATAGAGTAAATGCACTGGGCAAGATAATAAGCATTTTGTACCTATATTAACTTCTAGTTTATTTGAACATGCTTGGGATAAACTGATAAAGTAAAATAGTTATCTTATAGAAGTTACCATTATAACATTTCATATGTTACCTACATCATCATCATCATCATCATCATTATTATATGATGTATCTTAATTATTTGTGTTCAACTGTATGTATCCTCATTCTCATGTTATTTCTACTTATGTTGCTTGGGGTGCAAAACCTTCTCTATACTAAACAATTTGCACGAGTTCTATCCATGTTACTTTTAAATGTGTATTTTGGAAACTCATCCTTGTGAAAATTATAAGCCACATTTTTTTTAATGAAGGTGAATGTATTGCTAAGATTCTCATGACTTGTTTCTTGTTGTCAAGTAGTTAGTCTTTCTACAAAATAGTGGTATCCAAGCTTGGAAGCATTATGTTGGCTTTTGAATTAATTATTCTTATGTTGATTGTAAATATACTTTTCTAATAGCTTTGTTGGCTCCTTATAGTGCTAGTAAAGCTTTGTTGTAAAAATATGAAGTGAATGAAAGAATACTAATTGAGGCTAGAGGTTTTGTGAAGGCGCTAAGGTCCGTAATGATTTGAGGTTGATGTGCTCGTCTTTTTCACATATGATTCTAACTTGTAAAATAACATAATAGTGTCATTATAATTAGGAACTTATGTGGCTTAAAAGTACCATTTGCAACATATTCAACACAAAATTTTAGACTATCAAAAAATACCATCAAAACAACATTGTAACTGAGAGCTGAGACTAGCTATTTGAAAATACTATTTCACAAAGTAGGTTTTCTTAATGCTAGAAGATATTCAAATTTGTCTTTAGATATAAGTAAAAACCAATTCATTCATAATTTCATATGCACAAGTTGTTATGAATGTAATAAGATAATGTTGAAAGGGATTAAAAAAAAAAAATTTCCTTATTACTCTTGTCCTGCTCAAAACTCAAGGATTCCTGGTCCTACATGCCCTTCCTCTCTTGGTTGAATCTGTGGAAAGCTTATAAGGATTATTTTAATGTGTATTATTGTCATTTTGTTTTGTTTGTTTTCTAGTTAGGAAATTATCTAATGCTTGAATTCTGTTTCCCAATTAGGAATATTTTAATTAACAGAAAAAAAAAAATCACTGTTTGGCTGTGATTTTCTAATGTAATTACCTTGTTTGCCTAATAATTTACTGCTCGCCTCCTTACTAGAGTAGGTGTTTTAATTATACCTAGCCATTCAGCTAAGTTTAATTGAAATAAAATGAAATTGTATGTTCTCTTCCTCCTCTTCTTATGTATGAATTTCACATTGCATGAAATTGTTTGTGGAGGCACGATGGATGACAACCACGGAAATCTCTTACTAGGACGGGTAGGGATGAGGAGAAGAATGGTTCTTTGATAACTCAAAACATTGCTATTAATCCCACTGAATCTTTTGATAATTTTCTCTTCAAATTGCCATGTGTAAGTTAAATAATAAGAAATTTCAACGTTCTCAATCCCCATGTTTATTTAAGGATGAGGAAATATAGGGCATCTTTTTGGGACCGTAAGAAGACTAGAGTCAACCGATTCTACCTATTTATCTTGGGACAAAATGGTGTTTTTGTTTCATCTTGGCTCATCAACTCAATGGAGGAATATATTGTCTTAATATATTTGGTGAATACCATTTCAAAGGCCATTTAGAACTAGGTCAAGTTCACATATGGATATTGAAAATTCTACAAAATTATGTGATCTAAGAGACCAAGTTTTGGATCTCAAACAAGGAAGCATTGCTGATGTAAGCAACTTAGAACAAAACTCAAAGAGAAAACCAAGTAAATCAAAACTCACTTTTATATAACTTTGAGAAACTTTTGGAGAACACAATACACTCAATGAACCACTAAAATTCAGAATTGAAAAGTAGGGATCATCCAAAAAACCAAAGCAACAAGAAAAGTTAGCAAAAGAAACAAACATAAAACAAACAAACACTATCCTCAGAACATCCTACTAGAGGACTCCTCACATGCACCGATTGTAGGAATATATTTTAAAATAAGGTTTAGATATGCAAACCAAAGGTCCACCACTGCAAAGGAGTCCAATGTCCTACCAAACTCCTCCAGCAAATGCCACCAAAAAACAACTAACAATTCTTACCAATTGAACCAGAAGAAAGATACAGGTGGAGTGGAACTTGCGTAGAGAAGAAAGAGGTTAGAAGCCGAGACGAAAGGTTGGAAAAAGCTCGCAAGATTTCCAGAGCTGCTGGAAAAAGGTGGACAAAGCTCTCAAGCTTTTCCAAGAAGAACCCACAGGTTATAGCAACTTTGCTCTCAAATATTCACCACTCATTTCTTCTCAAAATATCACATATATATAGGCAATAGAGGGGAACCAAACAGCCCAAGAATCCCCATAAATGGAATGATAAAAGCCACTAATTTTCCTGCATAGGAATTCCAAATAGCAGGGCAGAAAGTCACGGTTTCCAGCACAGGGAAACCAACAGCACCAAGGCAATTAAAGGCCACGGCATCAGCACAGAGAAACCCCAAACGGCATAGCAGTTCTCAAGGGAAAGCCACGGTTCCAGCACAGAAAATTCCACACGGTTTCAGCAATTCCAAAGGAGGGGCTTCGGTCCCAATAGCCACCATAAAGTCACGGCAACAAAGAAACCCCAAACGACACCTCAAAACTCCAGGAGGTGGCCACGGCAATAAATTAGGTAGTAAACCAAAGGGACAACAGGAAATCAAAGTAAGCCATGGGAGAAATCCAGTAAATAACCGCAGCAGCCCAAGAGACATCAAGGAGATGAAAGGGCAAGATCCACTCATCAAATATTGTTCCAATTTTCTTTAATTTCAAAGCTAAACATTAGCTCATAATGAGCTACACCTCCACATGATAATAATGACCTTGCACCACTAAAATTTCAACAACTAAAGCTCAAAACCGAAATCAGCCAAGGCTCCCATAGAACTAGAAAACAGCCCAAAGGATAAGGTGGACCCCAAAGCCAGCATACCCAAGGTAAGCATAACCCAAACCTTTTCCTACCATGATCATTGGATTTACCACCATCATTGGATAGCATAAAAATAAAACAAAAATAGAAAATATAACTAATATTGTTCATAACAAAAATAATGCAAAAATCTAAATGCATCAATTGCACTCATCAATTATTATATTTGCCCTCAACAAAATTTAGCAAAAGATGAACATTTTTGAATCAATTGATTGGGGCAACGAATGTGCTGGAAAATACATGATGTTGGTGGATAAAACTTGGACCTATGAATTCCTTGCTAGCCTCAACATAGACCTTGTTGAAATTCATCGGAAGATATTAGGAATCTGACTATTATCACAAATTGAAGAAGTTTTTGCTGAAGCATGCATAGAAGAAACTCAAAGAACCTTTCAAAGGTAAGGATTGTTTCTCAGGGACCACAAACAAAATTAGGGGGTTGATCATTTCTATAACTTTATGAATACAAAAAAGGGTAATTTATTATGTGATTTTTGAAAAAAAATTTGTGTGAAATAAATTTGGAAATTGCCTGTTAAACCAACTAGTTGTGACAAATCCAAACAAATTGGGAACACACGCAATGATGCCCATGCCTATTAGACCATCACCAAGAACTCCATTTAAACATTTTGAAATTATTAAGCGCTTAAAACCTGAATAAAGAGCACCTTAGATGTCTCGAATTAAGAGCACCTTTGATGTCTCTACAAACTTCTCATATCTAAAAAAGCTACTAACGCATCCTTAATTGCTGATAAAGTTAAGTCTCCTTCAGCTCTATGAAAGATTGTACAAAATTCTTTTTCTTGTACACTCCTATCCCTAGCCAAGTCAAAGTAAGAATTTTTGATGTTTCCTTATCTCTAATAGCTGGAATTGGAACCATCAAAATTAACTTTAAAATTTTCTTGAAATCTATTATTTTTAATTCCTAACCTGATATGTAGCATTTTGTTTCTTATTGATATTTTTAAAGATTGTAGCTGCAAGGTTGTTTTATCAAATGATCATTGCGATTTTGAGATTGAGGAAGAAGATTGTTATGCTAGTGTGCAAAGAGGGCTATACTACTTTAATGAGGACATCGATGGAGTGAAACAAGCCCATACTGTTAATTGGAAATCTTCCTCTTCTGAGAAAAGATAAAATCATTTTGTGTCACCTTTCAACTTTTTAAATTTCCCATACCAACATTTGTTATGTAAGAATGAGTATGTTCTTTGATATGAAGTCAGTCAATTAGCCAAAAATCAAAGATCTATTTTCCTACAAACTCTCTATAAAGATAGCAAAGCTTTTACTCATGCATACAATGATGATTGGGGTACTTCCCATTCTCAAAATATTCACCTCAAACATGGTTAATCACTTTTATAGATGACCATAATTGAATATGTTGAATTTATCTAATTAAACATATATTTGTTGCTAGTAGGTTTTCAAGTACTTTCACAGTTTAGTTAAAATTCAATACTCTTATAGGATTTAAATTCTTCATGTTGATAGAGGCACAAAGTATTTTAATCCAATATTAGAAAGTTAGTTAAGGCAAAATGGAATTGTGCATCAAAGTGCCTACTCTAATCGACCCTAACAAATGGCATTGTTAGAAGAAAAAAATGTCTCATTGAGGTTGATCTATTATGTTCACCACCATTGTTTAAAATTGTGCAATATGAGGCTCGGCTCAGTGTAATTTCAGTGAAAAATGCATTGGGGCTTACATCTCAAGTTTTTTTTTTTATGAGGCTTGTGTCTCAACTTGATTGAGGCCAGTCTTGAGGCGCGCCTCGCCTCATTAGCATGAGGCTTATGCCTCATCCTATATATATATATATATATATTATTAAAACTTACATAAATGCTAAAGTAAAGCCCTAAACAAATCACACTTTCATGCACCTCAGAGTCACAACAACTTCCTCTCTACTGCCACCACCGTTGTAGCCGTCGTCAATCATCACTTGGTAGTCACACCATCACAACCTCCTATGCTAAAAATTTTGGAGTGTTAATTCATTTTTATGTTAATGAAAAATATTTATTAAAGCAGAAGATGATTGAAATAAATGAAGAAGAAATATATTGTGAGGCATTGGACTGTATAGGATGAGACAGAGGAGAGACCAATTTGTTATGATGATGTGGGCTCCGAAAATTCGGCCTCGGCCTCCACTCGCTTTTCTTATTCGGCGAGGGAGTTTTAACAAACTAAGTTCCGAGGTAAATTTTGGAAGGCAGATGGGTTTGTAGATAAGACACTACCCAGAGATTTCGCCCTCATTTTGCGAGGACTTTATGATCTGAGTTCTGGTTTCCTATAGGCGCAAGCCCCTATAGTTAATTACCCCTCCCGATTACGAGAGAGAACTTTCGATTAAGGCTAGTCATCGATCAGATACGTAGAGATACGTGTTATCTGGCATATAGTAGCAGCAATAGGTTTGGAATTTGGAGAACTGGATTTGGATTTGGGATTTGAGTTGAAAGTTTGAAAATTTGAAAGGTTTGATATTTAAAATAGAAATTACACCATCTAGCACTTAAAGCGGATGGTGGGGGAATGGATGATGGACCCGATCAAGATCCCATGGTTCCGTCGTCCCGGGCCATCGTGGTTCCTGGTCTACTTAGTCAGAGGAGGTAGTCGACCCAACCTGACAGAAGGATCCTTGTCGGCAGCCATGGGTTGCTTCGTCCAAGGGGGCCTTGTAGACCTGGGTTGGATGTTTGTCTAAGGGGACAAATTTGAATCCACCTTAGCTGACAGAGGGCTTTGTGCCTTATCAATCATATCCTATTGATTCATATCTCAGGGATTTGATGCCAATAAGGAGCGTATTGGCGTTGGCCATAACCGGTATATCGTGGTGCCATTTGGTGGCAAAACCACTCGGTTCAGAGGACCCCGGGTCATAACCGTTTATCCTGCGGTGCCATTTGGCAGCAAACCGCCGGTTAGAGGACACGTACCACGTCCTTACTGGCAAGAGATTGTTTGAGAATGGATCCTAGTGATATTTTCGACTAGGCATTTGGCTCTTTGTGAGCTAGAGTTTATTTGAATTTGTCCACCCCGGCAGACTGTTGCGGAAGGTGGATGGATTTTGCTTTAAGCATTGATGGATATATTTCATTTTTAAATATTTTTTGGATTTGGGGCTTGTAGAGTTTGGATTCTGGTAGACATTTGAATGGAATTTGAGATATTTGTGGAATTTGAATGGACCCCTCCGGTTGAGATAGACAATCAACACGGCCATCATCGGGGTGTTTGGGGTCATTTTCATTTGTTGATTAAACCTTGTCGACCCTATCAACTTATCGATAGGGGATCGGGTTTCTCGTAGGCTTTGTGCCTTTGTCTATGAATTTTCTTGATTTTAGGCATTGAAGGCCTAAAAAGAATGTATTTAAACAAATACACCGGTCACTACAACCGTATATCTATTTGATAGTTCGAACCCTGTCGACTCCTATTGATCCGTATAGAAGAATCGGGTTCTTTAGGCTTCATGCCTTTGTTCATGAACTTTCTTGATTTTAGGCCTTGAAGGCCTAAAAAGAATGTATTAGATAAATATTCTGGTCGACCTCGTGACCACATATTTATCCAATGGTTTGAACCCTGTCTACTCCCATTTACATGCTTAGGAGGATCAGGTTTCGCAGGCTTCGTGCTTTTTGTTCAGTGAATTCTTTTGATTGTAGGCTTAACATGCCTAATACGAATGTGTTGAAACAAATACACTGGTTTCCACAGCCGTGTATTTGTTTAAAGGTTCGAACCCTGTCGACTTCTATTGATCCGTATAGAAGGATCGGGTTCGAACTAGAATTCACTTATCAACCCGCGCAGCATCCCTAGGCATCACGTGTGTACCAATAACACGCTCGCCGGGGCCCATGCGGGTAATTTTTATATATCCCCTTTAGTGTATCTATGTATACATTCTCTAGTGCACGTGTAGGGGTATTTTGAAATATTTATAGTTTTGTAGATAATTGACATTTGAATACACAATATTTGATTTCAGAGCTTATACACGCCTTCTGTCCGCTAGTACGAGTGTTGCGGATCCGGTGGCGTGCATCTTGATATAGACTCCCCCTTTCTCATTCACCGGGGGAAGGATTTTCTGGATTCTGGAGTTAAAGACTTCTTGATTTGGGGAGAACTCCTTTTAGATCTTCAGTATAGCGGACATGTTATTTCTAGTGTTTGTGGGCACCCGAACTGTTCTCTTCTTAATTATATAACCAAAAAGAGACTTTAAAACACCAGGAAGTTTGGTTCTAATTTGTTCAAACATGTCCTTCCTTTTGTCAGGGGATGTCTTTTTTCGTACATCGGGTTGCCTTTGTACCCGGTGTACTTAGAGATTTTGATTACCGCTGTCGTAGGTGATATCTGTACTTGTGTCCACAGTGATTCGTTATACAATGCACTGTTGTTATCCACAAGTATTCATTTGCATTTGTAAGGGATTCGTACTTGTGCCCACAGTGATTCATTGTACTTGCAATACACTGTTGTTATCCACAAGTATTTGTATGCATTTGTAGGGATTGTTGTATCCACTACAAGCTTTTAGAAAATGTTTGCAGGAGATTCATTCTTTCTGCGTCATATCCACCCTTTCACCAATCTCGGGTGGTTTGATTGTATTTGTTTGTAGAGGATAGATCTTTGATTGCTGTTCTCCAGTATTGCCATCTCAATCAACAGGCATTGTAGGGAATGTCGTAGGAGTTCGTTCATCCAGGTCTTGTAGTTTGAGTTTCCTCATGTATGATCCAAATTTCGATCTTTGCATGTGTTTGGATCCAAATTCAATTTCATTCAGACTTGAATTCATCAAGTTTACAAGTCCCCACTTGATGTCGTATAGCCTGAGTTCGAGTTAAGTTTCATTTAGACTTGAATTCAAACTCAGTCTAAATCTCCCACATTCATTCAGGTCTCCTATCATCCTACTGAATTCATCCGGATTCGAATCAAATGCTTGCAAATCTGGATTTCACTTGGCGTCGTACAGTTCAAGTTCAAATGCATAAGTTCTTGTTGTCTACATCTTGTTCTAGTTTTGAATTCAGAGTACAAGCTCAAGTCTTTGTTCAGGATCTTCTGAAGTCCTTGCAAGTTCAAATGCATGTTCGTATTGACTTGATTTTGATTTCAGTTTGAGTTTATCTCATTTGAATTTGGTCTTTAGAAATCATTTGAATTTTGATTCTGATTTAGGTCCACAAGTCTTCTGTTCTTGTACAGGTCCTCTGCTCATTTGGTTCAAATTCTGTGTATTTTTGTTCGAGTACGAGTCTTCTGTTGTTCTTCGTATTGCTGCTCAAATGATGTCTCCAAATAGTTTAAGTCTTATGCATTTCAGTGAAAATTTCGGCAGCACCCCGGCATATCCCCCGTTTGGGGGAAAATTGGGGAGCTGGGCCATCCCACCACGCTACTAGAGCGTGTATGGTAGGTGTCCGTAGACACCGCGGCCGTGTAAATTTTCATCCCACCACGCTACAAGAGCGTGTATGGGGCCTTCAGCAGTACCCGTACCAGAACAGCAGTGACGTATCAGAACAGCAGTGACTCCCCACCACGCTACAAGAGCGTGTATAGGGCTCTCCCACCTTGTCGTATGCGTCGCACCGGGCTCCCTCCTACCGTGCTACAAGAGCGCGTATAGGTGGTTCCCCGATCCGCTGCAAACGTCGAGAATGAGATTTTGGACCATCATACCTTTGTGTAGTAGTGTCGGCGGTGTCGGTGTCGACGTCGAGGTCAAGGACCGTCCCCACCACGCTACAAGAGCGTGTATAGGGCTTACCCGCCTCGTCGTATGCTTCGCACCGGGCTCCCTCCTACCGTGCTACAAGAGCGCGTATAGGTGGTTCTCCGGTCCGCTGCAAGCGTCGAGGACGGGATTTAAGTTAGAAATTTTATACCTTGAAGACCCGGCAGTGGCTCGTGGACCGAGGTAGGAGGGTACGGAAACTAAGGCGGAAGGATCAGGCATAAGATCATTCTTCTTGTTAATTAACTATAATTAATATTAATTAATTATAATTAATTAAGAAATTATTTTTTAATTAATTACAATTAATTATACTTAATTAATATAATTAATTAAAATTTATTAAAATTAATTAAAATCATTAATTATAATTAATTTATAATTAATTATAATTAATTAATATTAATTAACTTTTAATAAATAATAATTAATTTAAAAACTAATTAATGATAATTAATTTTATAAATTATAATTAATTAAAATTAATTCTAATTAAAATTGATTATAATTAATTAAATTAATTATAATAATTTAATTAAAATTAAACATAATTAATTATAATTATTATAATTAATTAAAAATAATAAATGTAATTAATTAAAATTAATTAAAATAATTACAATTAAAAAGCATTTAATTAAAATAAATTACATCTCTCCCTCTCACTCTCTCTGATTCGGCAGATTACGGGATTTGGCCGGAGAAGAACGCAAAGGGAGAAAGTTACCTTCACTGGCAGCGTGCTCCTGTTCTTGTTTCCGATCTAAAATGTCGTAACTTCCGTCCCGACAGGTAGGGAAAGTCGTTGGAAGCGCGAAGTCGAACAGCAGTGGGGGCGCCGAAGAAACGCACGGAAGGTAGAAAGTTATCCTCACGGCAAGCGAGTTCTCGCTCTGGCTTCCGATCAAAATGCGGTAACTTCCGATCCTTCAGGAAGTGTCGTCAAAGGAGCGAAGTCGGACAACGAAGAGGAGCCGGAGAGGCCACTCTACAGCGATCGAGCTCCCGCGATTGCTTCCGATCAAATGTCCTTCACAGTGAGTGAGCTCTCCCTTGTTGCTTTTGATCGACAGGGAGGAACGTCGTCGAGCAGATGAAGTCGAACGACTACACAAAAGCCGAAGAAGTGCTCGGCTAGGGAGTTATCTTCACGGTCGGCGAGCTCCGGTGTCGGCAGCCACGGAGGAGAAGGATCGAGCGGGTGAGCAGAGGAATGAGAGAAAGAGGCGATCGAGAGAGTGAGGGAATCAGCGTAGGAGTCGAATGAGGAGAGTAGTTAACGCGATGTAGAGGGACATCCGATCGTGCGAGGTCGTGGGCGACGACGTGCTGAATTCGGCGCCGGACAGGTACGTGGATTTTAATTTTTTTTTTTTTTTTGTTTTATACGGCAGGTTAACAGATGACAATTTAAATAAAGACCCCCTTAGTGAGGACATACAGATGATTTTTGCGTTGTCGCTAACTATTTCAGCCTTTTGTAGAAATTAAATGTGGGTGAGTAGGGAATTGAGAAAGAAAGAACTCGAAGTTGAACTTAATATTATATGATACTTTTATACAATTTCTATATTTAATATTTTTATTTTAATTATATTTCACTTAATTTATCACTGTCACTTTATGTCTTGTGCAATTTTTTGTTCCATATGTATGTCAATTTGTCATTTCATAGTTTAATAAAAAGTTAATATGTTATCTTGTTGACCCCGGGCCGAACAAAAAAATATAAAACAAACAAAAAAAAATCGCAAAATCGCATACTTGTTCGATCGCACATTGTCGCCATCCCGTGCACGTTCGACGTCGCATCTCGCCATACCTTTGCACGTCGTCGCTCGTCGTTAAATAGCAGAGAAACGAAGTGTTCGGGTCTGCCACTCTTTCCCTCTTCCTCTCGCGCACTTCTTCGTTGTTTGTCTTAGTTGCTTCGCAGGAGGTATAGAGTTTGCAAGCGTCGCTACTTCGGCTCCTTAGTAGCTGTTCGACTACGCCCCCTCTACGAGTTTCCCTTCCTGTCAGTGCAGAATTCGCGACATCTTAATCGGAAGCCACAACGTGAGCTTGCCATTGTGAGGGTAACTTTCCACCCATGGCGCGTTTCTTCGGTCCTTCGGTGCTGTTCGACTTCGCTCATCCGAAGACGTTCCCTTCTTGTCCAACCGGAAGTTATGACAGTTCGATCGGAAGCAACAAAGGAGCTTGCTCGCTGTAAAGGAGATTGCATACGTCACTTCTCCGGCTTCCTTGTGGCTGTTCGACTCTTCTCCCTCGACGACGTTCCATTTCTATAGGATCGGAAGCTACAACATTTTGATCGGAGGTTGCAACGGGAGCTCGCCAAATGAGAGGGTAACTTTCTGCCTTTCCCACGCTTCTTCGACCGAATCCAATAAACCTGTCGAACTCAAGGGATTTATGCAAAAAGAAGGAAACAAAGGATTCATTCTGCTGCGAGATTTATAGAACACCTAATATGCTCAAATCTGGCATAAATCTTATATAAATCTATATTTTTTTAAATTAATTATTTTAAATATAATTGATTATTAATAATAATAATTAAGTATATATAATTATAAATAATTATAATTGAATGGTTAGTTATATTTAATCACAATTAATGATGATTAATTTTAATTAAAATAAATTATAATTATAGTTAATTATAATTTTTGATAATTAACTATAATTATTTAAAATTAATTATAATTAATTGTTTTAATTTAAATTTATTATTATTAATTATAAATGATTAACTATTAATTATAAATAATTATTTTTAAAATATAGACCATTATTATTAGAATCAATTTATTTAATTATAATTAATAAAAAAGAAGAGAAGAAAAGAAAATTCCTCTCTTACCTCGGTGTGCGTGTCGAGCCAACAAACATTTCATACATGCTTTTCTCTAGCATGGTGGGAAGGGAATCCGGTGCGACGCCTACGACGAGGTAGGTGGGCAGTCCTTAAACCCAAAATCCTATATTTGGCATTTGTGTCGAGCCAGCAAACCACCCATACATGCTTTTCTCTAGCGTGGTGGGAGTGAAACTTGGTGCAACACCTACGGCTAGGCAGGTAGGCGTGGTGCACGCTTTTCTTAGCCTGGTCGGGATAATCTTAAGTACACGTATGCGACTTTATACCTGCGGGGAAACAACTGCTTCTCTTTTGCAACAGGTACCGAAGCCCCATACACGCCTTTCTTTGGCGTAGTGAGATTGAAGATTTCACAGCCGTGGTGTCCGAGGACACCTACCATACATGCTTTTCTCTAGCGTGGCGGGAGACCCAGTTTTTTTTTTTTAGTTTTCCTCTAAACGGGGGAGACGCCGGAAGGTTGCCGAAATTTCGGGTGAACGCAAGATCACACTTGAAACTTATTTGGACTCAAATGAACAGTGGACTTGTGAACTTGAAGATGAGCATAACTCAAATGACTGATAATAAAGGCTTGAACTTAATGAAATTGAAATAAAAGCCTAAGCTTGGACTTAAACAAACTAAGCAGAAGACTTGGACACATACATACGTCCTATATTTGAATCAAATGATGAAGATATGAATTGAGACTTGAATTGCACATAAATTTGGACTGAGCTGAATGTAAAGAACTCGAATTAAATGAACTGCAGGGGACTGTGCTTAAAATCCATTGAACAAGAATGAACATTAACAAATGTGAACCACAGTGAGCTCGAACAAACTACAGAGGACATGAAATTGATTTGAACATGAACTTGATACAAGAGACTTGCAATCAAAATAAAAGATCCTTTGTTATTCAAACATCACTTTTCTTCATCTAGTTGAGAAAATAGAAGACTTGTGACACTCAACATGGCTCATCTACATGCAAACAATCATGTCCATTTGTTACAAACACAAGATCAAAATGCATGTATTGAGCCCTACAAGCAGTGGAGGTCAAACTATATGAAGAAATTAGCAATGAGTGGAGTTTATCCAACACTCATCATACACAATGTAACACATTTGAAGCACATACGAGTCCCTACGAGGTCAAATGCACCATACTTGCAAGGGCAACAGATGGTTGCAGAATGCATGTGTATCCTATATGCATATTGAAAACCTCAATACCAATAATAATTCGCCTGTTGATTGAAGAAGATGACACTGGAGATCAATGGCAGAGGACCCATCGCCGCAAATAAGTTGTGAATGACTAGGGCTGCAAGCGAACAAAACATTCGACGAGCTACTCATTGTTCGGTTCGATTAAAGCTCGTTCGTGATCGTTTAACTAACTAACAAACAAACTTGAACAATATTTTAAATACTCGATTCTTAAATAAACAAGCTTGAACACTAATGCATTCATCTCATTTATGTTCGCGAACAACATCATTTGATGTTCATGATTCGGGTTCGATTAAAACCTCGTGAATAAGCTCGATAAAAAACTTGAATAATATGTAATTATAAATTGATAAATATACATAATATAAAAATTTTAATTATAACATAATAATAGAATTATTTTTTATTAATAAATTTTAAAGTAATAAAATATTATAATATATGTTCAATATAATAAATTTTACATTTTTATAAAATTGATATTAAATATATTTAAATAGGAGAAGGGAATAGACGAATAGTGAAAAAAAGGGGGCATTGGCGGCAACTTTGCTAAACCCGAAAATTCCTAATTGCTATTTCTGTCCTAATATATCTCCCGAAAGGCCCGAAAGCTTGTATTTCTGCAGTTATGCGGAATGGAGCGAGTGAGCGACTGGACTCCCTATTGCCGCTCAAGCTCTGAATAGAAGCGGCATTTTTGTTTGTTCTCCTAGAAGTTCCGTCAGCCGTCCTGAACACTCTCTCCTTTCTTCCGCCAGCCATCCAGAATCATTGAAGTCTTGCTACAAATGCAGAAGATAATCTTTCAGGTGTCGTACCAAATGGAGAGAAATGCAACGAGTAAGCTTCTTTTGAAAATATATTCATATAAATTAATCATATTTTAATTTTAAATATACAACTGCTTTTATTATAAATTTCATTTTATGAACAAGAGACATTTCATATTTGTCCATTTTTGTTAGATTGTTTGTTTAGGATGTTCATGAACAAATTTAAGATTTATTTGTTCAATAGATTGTTTGCTAAATATGTTCACTAACATAGCTCGTTAAGGCTTGTTTAAAGCTCGATAAGCACTAAACGAACGAACATGAACCAAACATGAACACCCTTAAATTAAACGAACCAAACATGAACACAACTAATAAAGCTCGAATCAAACACGAACCAAACATGAACAAGCTAATGATAAACAAACTCAAACATGAACACTCACATACTCGGCTCGGCTCGTTTCATTTGCAACCCTATGAATGACAAAGGTGGACATAATGCAGATGTAATAGACTCATACGACAATCCCTACAAGATTGAGATGAAAACACTGTCAATTGATAGTGGAAGACCCGTCATTGCAAACAAGTACAAAAAACCACCTGAGATTGGTAAAAGGTGAATATGATGCAGGAATAATGATTCTTCTACAAACACTTCCAGGATGTCGTAGTGAATTGATAGTGTTGTACTTATTTGCAAGTTACATCCTGTATAAGTCCGATACACTGTAGACTTTGAAAATAGTTCTTTTCAAGGCAGTGACCACAAATTTCAAGGACCTCCCGGTGAATGAGAAAGGGGAGTCAACATCAAGATAATGAGATGCCTCATGACATCCAGATAATAACGCCACCGGATCCGCAATATCCATGCAAGCGAACAGAAGGCATTTACAAATATTTCAAAGTACCCCCGCACATGCACTGTAATATGTATGCATATAGGTACACTAAGAGGTAAATACAATCACGACCCGCATGGGCCACGACGAGCGTTTTACAAGTACACACATGATGTCTAGGGACGCTGTACGGGTCAATAAGTGAATTCAAGTTCGAACCCGATCTTTCTATGCGGATCAATAGGAGCCGACAGGGTTCGAACCATCAAACAAATATATGGTTGCATCGATCGATATATTTATCTTAATACATTCATATTAGGCCTTCAAAACCTATAACAATGAAAATTCACAAATAAAGGCATAAAGTCTACGAAACCCGATCCTCTGTCGATAGCCATACAGAGTCGACAAGGTTTAATCCAGAAACGAAACTGACCCCAAACACCCCAATGATGGCAGTGTTGAATGCAGATCTCAACCATAGGGGTCAATTTCACAAATACTTTCAAATTCTATCCAAATGCTCGGAAATCCTAACTCTAAGAAAAATATCAAAAATCTTGGTATTTAAAATGAAATTCAATCATGAAACACTTAAAGCGAAATTCATCCACTCTCCACAACAGTTTGCTAGGGGTGGATAAAATGAAATTTACTTTAGCTCACATAGAGCCAAATGCCTAGTCGAAAATATCACTAGGATCAATTCTCAAATAATCTCCTGCCATTAAGGACGTTGTATGTGTCCTCTCTTTGACGGTTTTGCTTCCAAATGACACCGCAGGATAAACGGTTATGACCTGGGGTCCTCTGAACCGAGTAGTTTTGTCGTCAAATGGTACCATGAAATACCGGTTATGGCCAGCACTAATACGCTCCTTAGTGGCATCAAATCCTTAAGATATGAATCAATATGATATGATCGATAGGGCACAAAGCCCTCTGTTAGCTAAGATGGATTTAAATTTGTCCGTTTAGACCAAGGTTTAAAATTGCGTAAATAAGCCTCGAGGCGGTTTTCGTCCGTGAGGCGAGGCGTAACCCTCGAGGGGTCTGAGGCGTAAGCCTCATGGACACAGAATTGTGTAAATGAAAAAATAAGGGTTTTAGCAGGAAAATAATAGCAATATTGTACCTTGCAATAAAAACATCTAAATGATATATGAAAATCGAAAATCACACAAAATAATCATGATCCCTAATGAAAGAATCGAAAATCACACAAAATAATTCAAAAAATCTAAAACCTTAGAATTTCTTTCACTTCAAAAATCTAACCAAAAACTAAAAAAAAAAACTAAAATCGTTTGTGGACTTCTCCTACAAGGCGGCCGGACACTTCAAGTTCGCCGGAGAGAGGCGACGCCGGTGGGAGAGGCGGAGGGAAGGGTGGCCGACCGTGCGGGAGGGGCTCTGTTTCGCGAACAGGAGCTTGCGGGCGGAGCTTTATCGGGAAAAGCCTGGGTCGAACGAGTGTAGGGTAAAAAAATGAGTCATTTTAAGTAGGGTGGGGCCAACGGGTGAGGCGTACGCCTCACCCATTATTGCACAATTGCGCCATTGAGGCGCGCCTCACACAGGGTGAGGCGTACGTCTCATTCAAGCCCAAATTGCATGCGCCTCGAGGCGCCTTTGGGAAGAATTGCGCAAAGGCGCGCCTCTCGTTGCGCAATTTTAAACAGAGGTTTAGACAAACATCCACCCCAGGTCTACAAGGTCCCCTTGGACGAAGCAACCCATGGCTGCTGACAAGGATCATTCTGTTAGGTTGGGTCGACTGCCTCCTCTGACTAAGTAGACCAGAGACCACGATAGCTTGGGATGACGGAACCATGTGATCTTGATTGAATCCATCATCTATTCCCCCACCATCCGCTTTAGTGAAAAATGGTGAAATTTTCATTTTAAATATCAATACTCAGATCTTACCTAAGCCCATGCTGCTACTATATGCCATATAACGCGTATTCTCTACGTATCTGATTGACGACTAGCCTTAATCGAAAGTTCTCTCTCGTGATCGGGAGGGGTAATTAACTATAGAGGCTTGCGCCTATAGGAAACCAGAACTCAGATCATAAAGCCCTCGCAAAAATGAGGGCGAAATCTTTGGGTAGTGTCTTATCTACAAATCCATCCGCCTTCCAAAATTTACCAAGAACTTAATGCGTTAAAACTCCCCCGACGAAAGAAAAGCAACAGTGGGTGGAGGCCGGGGCCGAATTTTTGGAGCCCACACATCCTTTAACATATTATTTGGATATTTTATAAAAAATCAATTTTAATTTTTATTTGCACTTTACCTTGAGGCTTACGCCTCGCCTCACGAACAAAAAATGCCTCAATACCCAATTGAGCAATTTTAAACCTTGTTCATGCCAATACACCCAAAATTTTTTGGGGAGATGCTGATCTAATTGCTTGCTATCTCATTAACCAAAAATCTATTAATGTTATTCATTTTAAAACACCAACAAGTGTTTTCTCCAAAGGTTTCTCAAAACCCATATGGTGACGTGCCTATAAAATTCTTTGGATGCTTCTCCTTTGTTCACGATCATGAGCTCAACAGAACAAACTTGATTCAAAAGCTTTCAAATATATCTTCTTGGAGTATGGTGCCAACCAAAAAGGTTATGAATGAAGAAGACTACATATTTCCATATTCCAATAGAAGAGGTACAATATTTATAGTCTAAGTTGAGTCTAGAGTAGAAAAAAAAGGTTAAAAAGAACATCAGATTGCAATCAACCCAACAAAGAGGGATAAACATGAATGAAATTGGCATAATTGTTTAAAACAAATTTGGGAATGAATGTAACAAATAAACCTATTTCTTACAAGCTAGTAAACATGTAGCAAGGTTCTTGTATGGTAGGCGGATGAATAGCTGTCAGGCTTTTATAGACGGCTATAAAGGTGCTAGTAGGAGGTGGTAATACAGACGATAATATGGGGAGCAGGTTGCAGTCCTAGTGTGAGCTGGTGAATGGTGGCACGAGTTGGAATTGTGGTGGTTTGTTTGCAGCATTTTCACAGAGTCTCTCAAGTTGTGAATATATATTTATCATTCCTAGTTTGAAAGTAAGGTTCTCAAATTGTGATTAATTAAGAGCTTAGTAAGGGTATTTGCAATTTGAAGTTTTGTTGGAGTATAATTAGCTTGGATGGTTGCTTATTATTATTATTATTATTATTTTTATAAAGTGTCTTTCAATTTTAACATGCTTACTCCGGCCTTGGTGGACAGGCTTATTAACAATGTTTATAGCCCTTGATTGTGCGGTTCAATTGAATATTAATATTATAGATTAGTATGGCTTTATTCAGAGTGCCATTTGTTCTCAATATATATAAATTTGTTATGAACAAGTTAAGTCTGCTTGTTTTATTAGGCATGCTGAGCTTCTTTTAATCTTTTTCAATTTTTTTAGGAGGCAAGAGCCTTGCTTGGAAGGTTGGAGTATCAAAGAGGAAACATAGAAGCTGCACTTCATGTATTTGATGGAATTGATATTGCTGCGGTAACACCTAAAATTAAGATCTCTATTGCTAGAAGAATAGGGCGTCATAAGTCAAAGTTACATTGGGATGCACCACCCATGTCAATACATGCAGTCAGTTTACTTATGGAGGCTATATTTCTTAAAGCAAGGGCACTCCATGACCTTGGCAAATTTGTAGGTAAACCCTAAAATATAATTTTAAAGGCATTTTCTTTTGTATTTTTTTTTATCTTTTATGATGTCTTCTTCTTTTTATAGTTGTTTGAGCTTACTTAACATACAAATTAATGCCCAATACTTCTCTCTAATTATCATTTTATTCTGCTGGGCTGTTGTAATTAAAGGCATCGTGTTTTGTTTCCTAAAAAAATACTTAGATTTAATAATCTATGGTAGCTTATCTTTTCTTTTGTTAGAGTTGATAAGAAACTTATTTTTTCGATGATCTATTTTAATAACGTTGTGCTTCAATATAGCATTTTCATAATACATAAGCATCAATAAAGAAGTGCAGATCATCCATCGTACTATTTATCCTGAGCACAAAAACCAATAATAAATTTTCAAATAAAATCTTTGAAAATCTGTTTGAGATCTCCAAGCAAAAATTTTATTTTGGGTAAATTAATTTATTTGTTTGCTGGTTCTATTTGTTTCGAAATTTCTGCTATAAATCAAGGATATTTACAATTTAATTATCAATTGGGCTTAAGCTCTACTATTGTCTGTTTTCATTTAAAGAAAGTTTTTGATGCAATGGGTAACTTGTGACTTATGAATTCTCTATTTACCTTTGCATGAAAGCATATGACACATCATAGTAATTAATTTAGGAATCTTACTTCATAGCATGCCCCCACGTAGTGGGATAAAGGCTTGATGTTGTTGTTGTTACGTCATAGCTTGTGAACGGATTATTCGAAAGCGGTTGAGTCATGATATAACGAGTGATTATATGCATGAACAATGATATAATTCCAGAAGATTTTTTTCCATTACCTACAATCCCTTAAATGTGCATCTATATCCTTTTTATACATGTTGCAAGTGCTCATTTGGTTGCTTCATAGATAGACACCTTTATTTTGAGAAAGTGTTGATTTTGCTTTCACTCGATTTGAGTGTAATGGAAATCCTCATTTTTTTAGGGTTTTAATGGTTTTTATAGAGTTTAAAATCAAACAATGGAATCTAGCAAACTCCTTATTTTTCAAATATGTTTCCTAACATCAAGAAACCAAATATGTTTCCTTACGATAAAACTATTCAAGGCCAAACTGGCACAGTTCAACAATTCGTATAATTACTGCAACCAATGGAGTCCATTCTCCATGCGATACGTTTGGGTGGTTCTTCCAGCTCCATAATAGAAAAATGTCTCCGCGTGACACTTCCTTATTGGAGATTGAATTCCTCTGGTTCTATAATCCCAAAACTGAACTGTCCTGTACGAGTTAGATATTTTCCAATACTTATCAACTACATACAAATTCACAATTTTGTGAGGCGAATGCTACACTCTCCCTCTAATGCTTGTAGTAACATTTTCAAAGTTTAACAGTCCAGTAATCAATATTCACACATATCTTTGCTCCCAAAGTATAATATGCTTAGCAAGCTGATTGCCATAACAAATATGTCAAATAAAGGTGATTATATATTATACATTGATGGGTAAAGATATAAGAGTCTGAAAACTTTGTGTGGGTTTCACCTTTTGAAAGAGATAAACACAAATTTACATTAGTTGTGGAATCAAAATGTGCAATAAAAGATAAAAAATAAGAAGCTTTGTTATAAAAATTTGTTTGGATTTAAAAACTTAAAAATTAGGAAAGATATAAAAGGGTCCGTAAGGAATCTAAGAAAGCAATAAACGATGAAAAAATTTTAGCTTTTAATGATTTATGTAATAGATTATATATTAAGGAGGATGAAAGATGTATCTTTAAACTAACCGAACAAAGATATAGGAGAAGTAAGAATTTAATTCAAGTGAAGTGCATCAAGCATTAAGATAAAAAAATGCTTTTATTAGAAGAGGATATTTAACAAATGTGGATGCGATATTTTGATAAGTTTTTCAATGAAAATTGTGAGAATATGATTTACTTTAGTGACCCTAACACCTTAAATGAAAATAGAGATTTTTGTTTTTATCTTTGTATTTGTAAAACCAAAGTTTGAGAGACTTCAAAGAAAATGAAGTTTGGAAAAACCATTGGACATGATGATATTCTAATAGAGGTGTGGAAATGCTTAGGAAATGAAGAAATTTTTAGGTTTGCAAAACTTTTCAATATTATTTTGAAGACTAAAAAGATACCAAAAAAGTGAAGGAGTGTGTTGATTCCTATTTTTAAGAAAAATGTGATGCACAAGATTGCGAATTATAGAAGAATTAAGTTAATCTATCATACTTTAATATGAGAGAGAGTTATTGAGCATTGCTTACGACATAATACTAGTGTTTCACAAAATCAATTTGGATTCATACTGGGTAGGTGTATTATGGAAGTTATACATTTATTAAGAGGTTTGATGAAGTGTAGATATAATAAAGAGGATTCACATATGATATTTATTGAGTTAGAGAAAACATATGATAAAGATCCAAGGAAATTACCCTGGAGAATTCTAGAAAAGAAAAGAGTTAATAATGCTTATATTCAAGTCTTTAAAGATTTATATGCAGGAGCTTTTACTTGTGTTCAAACACAAGATTGTTTGACCAATTATTTTCCTATTTCATTTGTTACATCAAGGATTAGCTTTAAGCCTATATCTTTTTGCTTTAGTTATGGATGTTCTTACTAGACATTGACAGGAGGATGTCCAATACCTGTTAACGGCGAATGTCGTACTATGGTGCAAATGTCCCTTTGGAGCCATGGCGCATAGCGCATGGCACGGCGCGCGTCATTTTGAACATGATGCAAACTATATAAGAATTATAAAATAATAAGCATGAATATGAAATATCATTAAAAATGAAAGACAAGCTATCCAAGAGACGAAAATTCACATTTCAAGTCTTCACCCCTTCCTCCTCTCCTATAGAGTCCAATGTCTCCCAATCAAAACATGCACTTATGAAGAAAACTTATACAAAACATGCATTAATGAAGAAGCAAACTAACACTAACAACTATTATTAAAGATGATGAATACAACAATATGCCGGGCTGCTGGGGGTCCAAGGGGGCGCTGCCTCCTGGCGGGGTTCGACCTGCGGTACTGAGCATGTACATAGCGGTACCGAGTGTTTTTTTTTTTTAATTTTAAGAGGTGGACGCTTCTAAACCATGGTTGCTAGTGAAATACTTCAAGTAGCAATCAATAAGAATCATATCTGTTAAGTTGTAAATTCTTGTAAAAAATATTCATAAGTATAATGAAATTTAAAAACAATTTGGTGCGCTATTTTGCGCCGTGCGCTATGGCCATGTCTCACATGTGGCGCAAATAACGCAAGCTATTTTAAACACATGCGCCTCGCCATGAACATGACGCCGTAGGCGCGACGCGCCGCACTGTGCGTCATGGCGCGTGTTATTTTGCGCCATTGACAACTATGGGATGTCCCCTTATGTATGTTTTTGTTGATGATGTTTTTATTGTTGATAAGACTAAGGAGGGAGTTGAAAGAAAATTTGAATATTTAAGTGGGAATAATCTAAATTAACACATTTATAATCAGTAGTCTTATTTTTGCTATGACAATAACCAAAAAAACATGGAGAAGTGTTAAGTCTTTCTCTGGAACGAAAAACAACACTATTTCACTTTCTCTTATACAAGCACTCTTGCAATTACAAGTACTTTAGGTTCCACTAAGATTGCATTTTTTTTTTAATATAACAAAAAAAAAAAAAAAGAATGAAAGGGGAAAAAACAAGGGCCACGCAAATTCTTGTTCCTCCTATCACAAATTATGATGCCCGCTCTCCCACTTGGCCAGGGTGATGGTAAGCCAGTGCCCATCCAAAGTGCAATGGAAGTCACTGACTTGGGCATGGGACCTTACTAATGAGCCCTACACCCTGTCCAGGTAAGTACATTTAATTAGGTACTTTATGATGTATTCTGATAGTTGGTGGTAAGGATTTTTTTCTTTGAATACTAATCATCTTTGATAATGATTTGAACTATTTATATCTAATTCACATTAATTTAGTGTGGTTTCAGAATGAGCGCACTGATCTTTGAATTGAATAAATGTTGTAATGATTTTATTTTGCCGAGTTTTTGCAGAAGCAGCACAATCCTGCAGTTTGATACTGGATATTGTAGAATCTGCATCACCAAATGGTTTGCCAGGAATCTTCAGCAAAGGCTGTAGATTGCAGGAGACAATCTGTAAGTCTGTTGAATTACTTCCTGAATTGTGGAAAATGGCTGATAATCCTCATGGAGCCATCTCATCATATCGCCGGGCTCTTCTTGGACGGTGGAACCTCGATCTTGTGGTCATTGCAAAGATACGGAAAGAATTTGCTATTTTTCTTCTTTATGGTGGTTGTGATGCAGGTCCACCTAATCTGCATTCTCAAATGGATGGTTACTTCACGCCTAAGAACAATGTGGAGGAGGCTATCCTTCTTTTAATGATTCTCTTGAGTGATTTCAATGAGAAGAAAGCTGAATGGGATCCATCAATAGTTGAGCACCTTACTTTTGCACTGGCGATCTCGGGTCAGCTAAGACCTCTAGCTAATAAGTTTGAGGAATTGCTTCCTGGTTTTCTGAATAGAAAGGAAAGATATTATCAACTTGCGTTATGCTATCTAGGAGAGGGTGATAGTTTGACTGCCTTAAACCTACTGAAAAAGAATTTCAGTGATAGAGAGGGTCCAAATTGTGTTAAAGATCTCCTACTAGCTTCCAAAATTTGTGGGGAGAGCAGTGCTAATGCAGAAGAAGGTGTATCTTTCTCACGAAGAATGCTTGCTAGTTTGGATGGCAGGTGTGAATCACTTAAAAGTGTTGCCAATTTTTTACTTGGCGTTTCTCTTTCAGCTCAGGCTAGGTCATCTGCTTCTGATTCTGAAAGAGTTGCTAAACAGGACGAGGCACTTGAAGTGCTTGAAAAAGCTGAGAAATTTATGCAAGTAAAAGACTATAGAGTAATATATCACCTCAGCTTAGAAAATGCAGAGCAGAGGAAGTTGGATGTAGCACTCCATTATGCCAAACAGCTGCTGAAATTGGAAGCTGGGTCAAATGTGACAAGTTGGATTCTTGTTGCTCGAATATTATCAGCGCAGAAGAGGTTCATTGATGCTGAGACTATTATTAATGCTGCTCTGGATCAGACAGGAAAATGGAGCCAGGGAGAACTTCTACAGACTAAAGCCAAAATTCAGATTGCACGAGGGCAACTAAAGAAAGCAGTGGAGACGTACACTGATCTTCTTGCTGTCATCCGACTTCGTACTAAAAATTTGGCTGTTGGAATGAAGTGTTCAAAGGTTACATGACAATCCTTTTCGCATGTTTACATAATTAATCCTTTATTTAGAGTATCAAAGTATTTCTGTCATTGATTAGCAAGATTATCTTTATTTGATGTCCGTAGATCTTGCAAAACCCCTTCATTGTCTTAAGGCATCACTACTTGCTTATTGCATTCATCTCGTGAGATTTACCAGTTGGCTAGTACATCAAATGCCCTTTTCTGATTCTTACATTCAAAGTTGCGTATAGTTTCTTATTTTCTTTTCTTTTTCATTTGACAGATTGCTGAGATAGATAGAAAATTGGAAATGCGAACTTGGTATGATCTGGCTAATGTTTATACAGGCATGTCCCATTGGAGGGATGCTGAGGTTTGCATCTCCAAATTGAAGGCTATTAGTCCTTACTCTGCTTCAGGGTGGTATGCCACAGGTAATTCTGATGCGTACATTTATTTAAATTTTAATTTTCGTGTAACTAATGATTGATGTTAGCAAAATGGATTTTATTACTGTGGGTTAAAAAAATTTTAGCTTTTAGGGCTCTAGCCTCTCCGCGTTATATTCGGGGAGAGGTTTAATAGATTAAGTTTAGGGAGAAATTTTTGGAAGATAAATTAGATAAAAATAAGACACTGCCCAGAGATTTCACCCTCTTAGCGAGGACTTTAAGAACTGAGTCCTGGTTTCTTATAGGTGCAATCCCCTATTGTTAATTACTTCTCCCAATAATGAGAGAGAACTTTCGATTAAGGCTATTCGTTTAGTCGTTGAACAAATATGTAGTATCCAACGTATAGTAGCAGCATATTTAGAATTTAAAATTAGAAATTTTATTGCCTATCACTTAAAGCCGATGATAGGGGAATGATAAGGAAATTTATCAAGATCCTATGATTCTGTTATCCCAGGTCATCATGGTTCCTAGTCTACTTAGTCAGAAGAGGTATTCAATCTAACCTGACCGAAGGATCCTTGTCGTTAACCATGGGTTACTTTGTATAAGTGTACTTTATAGACTTGGGGTGATGGTTTGTCTAAGGAACGAATTCAAGTTAACCTTAGTTAATATAGGCTTTATGCCATATCGATTATATCATATAATTCATTACTCAATGGTAAATAGTCATTGGGGAATATACAGACTTTTAGCCATGACCGTAATAAAGCGGAGTCGTTTAATCAAGTCACTAGGTCAGAGGGTTGCGATCATAATCCTTTACCACATGGGCCTATCCTGGTCAAGCCAAGGGTTATTTGTGGAGCCGTCTGGCCAAACAACCGATTAGATGATCAATCATAACCAAACCAAATAGAGCCATAGCCAAGTTACGAGTTTTGTGAAGCCATCTGGCCAAGCCATCAATTAAAGGACAACTACCACATCCTTAATAGCATAAAATAATTTGAGAATGAATCTGAGCGATGTTCTCGACTTGACATTTGTTCTTTGTAAGCTAGAGTTATTTTTGAGTTCATTACACTCATCAAATGGGTGCGGAGTTTAAATTTTAAAAATTAATATTTTGATAAACATTGAGTTTTTTAGTTTGGTATATTTTTGAGAAATTATCTCTCCGGTTGATATTTATATTCAACGCCGCTATCATCAGAGCGAAATTAATGTCATTTCAAAATATTTATATTTTGTTAAAGTTTGGAGGCATTTGAAATTGTGGAGTGCTCTCTGGTTAATATTAACTTTTAACACGACCATCATCAGGGATGAAATAATTGATTATTTGAACTTTGTCAACTCTATTCGCTCGCTAAAAGAAGATTGCGTTTGACGATTGATCTCGTAAGTTACTGTACGAACACTAAGAACTGAGAGCTTTATGTTTTATGATGCATTTCATCTAAAGAGCCTTTAAAGGCCTAATGTGAATTTTAGATTTAAATATCCCATTGGATTAGTGATTAGCCATTCACTCGTTAATTCATGTTGTGTTGACTCCAGTCTTTTCCAGGAGGATCAGAGTTGAATATTTGTCCCATGTAGCATCATTATCAGACCTTTGAATTCGTTCAAAGCAATGGTCGGAGCGCACGCGGGTAATTAACTTGCCATATGATTAACATTAAACGAGCTTTTAACCCCTATGCAGCATTCTCAAACATTTATGTATACACGTTTAGCACATTTGTCGGAGCACATGCGGTAAATAAAATTTTTCTTTTAAATTGACATGAATGTTTTTCAATACTATGCCACACTTCTTGTGGTGGTAACACTTCTCAAGACTGTCGCATTCTTCCCGAGGCTGCTGCATGCTTTTGGAGGCAACATGCATATGTTTAGAATTTGTATTTTAATGCATGAAAGGAACTTTAAAATTATTTAAATTTTATTATTTGTGCAAGTGATTATCATTGGAGTTTGCACAAGATTTCATTTAGTGGCCTACAAATGCCTTATGTTTGCTTATACAAGTGTTGTGTATCTGATGGAATAAAAAAGTATTAGATTTCAGTTGTTGTATGTAGGAGAGATACTGTTTAGTTTATTTTGTCTCCTTCAAGCTACCATTTAGCATAATTCTTAGATAATATTTGTTCAATCAACACTAGGAGATTATGTTCTTTGCTTGTAAATGAGCTATATTGTTCGCTACAAATCCCCTATTTTTGCCTATAGGCTAGTTATTACGTATATTACCAATACCCTGCTCAGGTGAATTGTAACGTTCATTACATGTCACTTATTTCTTGTACGTAGACTGTTGTGCGTTGCAAGCTTCATCAATATTGCCTATGGGCAAGCTATATTCATCATAAATTTACTACTTCCGTCCATAGGTCGGCTGTTGTGCAGCGCAATATGAGTCTGTTTCCATAAATAATATATGTATTCTTTGCAAGTTCATTGATATCACAAGTAAGCAAGCTGTCATATTCGTTACATATTTCCCATGCTTTACTCGTGAGTAGGTTATTACATTCATTGCAAGTACCTCATTCTTATAGATCAATTGTTTTGTTCACTAGAAGTTCTTGTAGTCAATTATAGGCAAGCTGTCATACTATAAATTCTTTATTCATACCCATAGGCAAGTTACTATATGCTACAAATCTCTTGCTTAGCCTTTTAACTTTATGAATTTTATTTAGTTATAAGCTAACTTATATGTTCATTAAGGTCCGGTTCCTCGTACATTTATTTAAGTCATTATTTTCATTGAAAGTTTTAACTGTGCAGGTCATATATAAATTTCTAAGTCCAATAACAGTTCAAAAAAATTTTGGCAGCCTCCCGGCGTCTCCCCCGCTAAGAGGATTTTTTGGAGAGGTAGGCATGCCCATCATGATACGAAAAGCGTGTATGATTGGTGTCAGGTGACACCATGACTGATATCTTCAATCCCACCATGCTATGACAAGTGTGTATGGGCTTTTGAGATACCTGCTCGAAAGTTTGCAATTTTCCTGCCGACATAAAAGCTGTACAAGTACTTAGGAGCGTCCCTGTCATGTACGAAAAGCGCATACAGGGCCTACCCTCTGCTCTGCTAACATCGCCTTCGATTTCCTCCTACTGTGCTACAAAAAGCACATACAGTGGGTTGCACGTTGTGTTGCAAAGATCGACCACAAGATTTTAGGTTTAGAGTTTAGCAAGCATTATACCTTTGCAGGAGCAAGGGGACGACGACATAATTGAGAGCACGAGATTTCAAAGCACAAATCTTTTTTATTAATTTTAATTTTTTGCTTTCTCTCTTTTATTTTTGATTTCTCTTTTTTTAACTAATAATAATAATAATAATAATAATAAAGAGAGGAAAGTGGAGAGTTTGGGTTATGTGTTTTGGGAGAATAGGAGGCCCTTAAGGTGTGTTCGGCTAGGAATTGAAGTGGGATTTGTGTAGTAGGTAGTGTTAAGTGTAGTGGGATGTAGATGTATTTAAGATAATGTGGTGTGGGTTTTTACGGGAAGTGGTAGGGAGTTCGGTTGGATAGCTGGGAGGTATGTGAGGTGGTTGTGCCTACTGATGTATGGGTAAAGCTGTAGAGGAGCTAGTTCCCGTGGCTATGAGGGAGGAGTGGGGTTCGGTCTGCTACCAGAGAAAGAAGGGGATATCTGTGAGGGAGCAGCTGTCGTGGACTTCTCTTGCATGAGGAGAGGTACTGGTTGTTGGTTTGTGGTTGTGTAAGGAGGAAGGTTGGTGGGCTGGGCCATGAGGTAGAGTAGTTGTGAGGGCTGATTTGCTAGAACAGAAAGAGCATGAGGTTTGGGGAGGCCGTGAGGTGTTTGGCAGTGCAGGTATTTGGGTCGAGTAGCTGCGTAGGTGGACGGGAGTGGGAGTTCAGTTTGTATATGAGGAATAGATAGTGGAGCTGGTTTAGATTTGGATTTTGGAGCGTTGAGAGGCGGAGCTGCTATGCAGGCAGGGGTGTGAGGGGAATAGAGAGGAGTTATGGCTGTTTCAGTCGAATAGAGAGATGGAGGGAGAGATTTGGTTGGAGAGATTGAAGAGGGACTGGAGATGAGGAATGAGGGAATAGGAGGAGAATGGTAGATCGGGTTGAGGTAGTGGCTTTTATTAGTGGTAGCTTCTAACAGAGAGCGTGAGAGGGAAAATGAATGAATGGGCTGTGGATGAGATCTCAGGTAAGGGTTTAGTTTAAATAATGTCATTGTTTATTCTTTCCTTTTGTTTTCTAGCTTACCATCATTTATGAGTTTACTGGGATGGGTGGCTATGCAGAGTTTTGGATAGGGATTTTGCCAGGGGAATGGGGAATTGGAAGATTATAGGGAATATATTAGATTAGGATTTCATTTTTAATATATATATTAATATGTATTGATTTAAATTTAATAAACTATTGTTATTAAATAATAATAATAATAATAATAATAATAATAATGATAATAATAATAATAAATATGAATTGATCCTTGCAAACTCCCTCGTTTCTCGTGCATCTCTGTTTACGTGCATCGTCGCAAAACTCATACAAATTTTTGAGTTTTCGCTCGTGCAATAGCCCAAACAATATTACAGTATTTCATATTTGATTTTGACGCTCCGGGCAGAATACTGAAGTCTATTTTAGGAACGGACGGCGTTCGGGCAATGTCGAGCAACATTTTGTCCATAGTTTTTTTATTTTGGTTGTCTTCACTCAATCGATCACAAGTGGTTATTCCTTAGGTAATTTTGATATTCTTAGTGCAACAGTGAAGTCCGCTTCGTGATCAGGATGCCTTTTCGAAAATACTTGAAGGTTTCAAGTAAACGCTAATAATAGAGACAAAAAATAGCAAGAACAATCCACAAATCCAAGGGAAAAACAAACAAAACAGTAGTTTTTATTGCAAATATCAAACTAACAGAAGAAAATAACAATATAGAATTGATCCTCAATTCAAGAGTAGGATCTATCTCTCCCAATCCCTAGACGCCGCTAAAGCCTAAGACACCAAACTCCAAAAACAAGAATAGCCACAATAATGAACTCTAATCCTCTCTTCCTATTTAAAGCAAACAATTAAAGAACTAATACCCAAACAGCCATTCCCTAATTCCCTCATATTTCCTTAACTATTTCCCTCCCATGTCAGCCCTCAAATCATCCCATAAATCTGCCATCTTCAATTAGGAAACATTTCCTACTTATTTGCCCCCTCAAATCCAGCCCCCAAATCAGCCCCTAAATATGTCCTCTTCAATTAAGAAACATTTTCTAATTAATCCCCTCTAAATCAACTCCCATAGATGCTCTCTTCAATTAGGAAACATCTCCTAATTAATTCCTTTTGATTAAGAATCTTTCTAAATAACTCCCTCTTGATTAGAAAATTTCCTAATTTTCTCCCATTCAAATTTGGCCGGTCTATCAATTCTCCCCTCCAAAAGTGTCACATTGTCCTCAAGGTGGAACAAAGCTGCTGTTATAGCACTTAACTAATAACACTGGACTAAAAAATGGACTGGCACTGGGTCGAATGATCTTTGTCTCCAGCATCTCCCTGATCAATCTCTCGATCTCATCCTTCTAGATTTGAGGATAACAATACGGATGAACACTGATAGGAGAGACTATTTCCTTCAAGATGATAGCATGCTCCTATTCCTGCGAAGCTGATAATCCTTGAGGTGGCTGAAAAGCCTCATTGAGTTGCTGAAATTAGGGCTGCATTGAAAGAGGAACGTCCCCTTCCTCCTCCAATATGATCCCCTCTAGCCTGTGTAATTCCACTAGATAATGCTCCCCCACCTCCTGTATGCTCCTCCCCTTCGAAAAATGGGCATCTTCAGCTTCCGTACCTGATACCAATTTGTTAGGATATACTTGAAGATTTTAAGTAAACCCTAACAGTAGAGACAAAAAACAACAAGAACGATCCACAAATCCAAGGGAAAAACAAGCAAAACTATAGCTTTTATTGCAATAATCAAACTGATGGTAGAAAAATAGCAAGATACAATTGATCCTCAATTCGAGAGGAGGATCTATCTATTCAAATCCCTTGGTTTATGCCCCCCATAAGCACGACTCTCTCCATACCATCCACCTTTCTTTTCCATGATTTGCACATCGTTTTCCCTCCTACGAAATTCAAAATTTGTAGTTCTTCTCCTATCGGCCCCTTTATCTCCGATGCCGCCCTTTGAATTTGATTTTCTAATATCTTAGTCACCATCTCATGAAGATTGGGAACTTTTTATTCCACGGATGAAATTCTTTCTTCCGCCATTGCTTTCCTTTGACTCATTTATCCTTTGAGGCGTTCCTCCAACACATCCACTTTCTTGGATGCCATCGATACCCTGATTTTTGTTGGACTAAAAAAAATCTAAATCTCGATTTCAAAAACAGCAAAATAGCCCCCTTCCGTTTAAAAATCAGCTGCTAATTTTCTCAGAAAAATCCATAAAAATTGCTCTGATACCAATTTGTTAAAAAATACATTAAGATCTCAAGTAAACCCTAATAATAGAGATAAAAACAACAAGAACGATCCACAAATCTAATGGAAAAACAAGCAAAATAGTAGTTTTTATTGCAATAATAAAACGTACAGAAGAAAATAGCAAGAAGCAATTTATCCTCAATTCGAGAGGAGGATCTATCTCTCATAATCCCTAGAAGCCGCTAGAGCCCAAAACACCAAACTCCAAGAACAAGAATAGTCACAATAATTTGCATACCCCTAACCCTAATCCTCTCTTCTTATTTAAAGAAAACAATTAAACAACAAATACCCAAATGTCCCTCCCTTAATTCCATCATATTTTCTTAATTATTTCCCTTCCAAATCAACCTCAAATCACCCTATAAATATGCCCTCTTCAATTAGGAAACATTTCCTAATTAATCTCCCCCTCCCCAAATCAGCCTCTAAATATGTCCTAATTAGGAAACAATTTCTAATTAATTCCTTTTGATTAAGAACCTTCCTAAAAAACTCCATCTTGATTAGGAAATTTTCTAATTTCCTCTCAATCAAATTTGGTCGGTCTATCAATGTCATTTGGTCAGTTTCATGCAATGTCACCTTGAAATTCATGCTAATTTCGCCTTTTTGCATTGTACGATGACCTGTGCAATATTAAACTTTTTTTCCATATGATTTCGATGTTGCGGACACAACGGCGAAATCCATTTTGCAAATGGATGGTATTTCGACAATGTCGCGCAATGCTTGCTTCGTAGTCTGTTGATTTTTATCGCCTCCTTCGCTCGATTCGATTATGAGGGGTCCCTTCTTAGGTAAATTTGATGCTCTGATCACATCAGCGCTGTCTGTTTGATGATAAGAGGTCATTGGGATAATTTTATGTAGCATCGTGCTTGCCAACAATTATGTTTGTCATCATTTTTTATTGAGTTATGCACAAATAACTCTTCCTTAGCAATTTCGGTATCCTAAGCTGAACAATGTGATCTATTTCATGATCGGATAAAGTTTTGAGTTATTTTGATAGCAATTAAGGTGTCCTAATGCTTGTGTTAAGCAACATATCTAGTAGTCGCCTTCCTTGTTGCACTCAATTGATCATGGAATATATATAGAGATGAACAATTACTTAGTTGTTTTGCACTTGGGAAATATTACATCGGTTTAAATGGAAATCCCAATTGCTATTTCGGTATTTTCTTAATTAAATAGTTACGCACGATAACTGGATTTGCCAAAAATGATACAGTTTAAGGTAAATTTATTTAAAGGAATGGGATATTAGATTTAAGGTATGTTTGGGACAGCTTTCTAGCTGCTTTGCTTATCAGAAAATAATCATAATTTTATTTGACTACTGCTTTCTTACTTTTTTATCAGTGTTTTTCAAAAAATTATGGTAGAAGACTATTTTTGCAACTAAAGTAGTTAAGTTACTTTCCCCACAACAACTTCTTAGCTAGTTTTATAAAATATTGTAGTCGTCCCAAATCGATCCTTGTAGAGATTGTCAAGAAACTGATTAGAGAACCATCTATTTGGAAGTGGTTATGGAGAACTAGAATAAATTATATGAATAAATCAGCATCAGAAGGAGGGTAGTAGGGAAGCAACAAGTTGACATAGATGCTATGGATTGCTAAAGCACCTTATAAGTAGAATTTGAAAGCTTCACAATATCTTTGATGACTGAGCTAATCTTTCTCACGTAAGGCTGGTTGTTTGTTTGTGGAAATTCATCTGTTCTTTCTTATTTTTGCACATGATTGAAACGTTAACGCTTGAGTAGGAATAGAATTTAAGTGAATTACTTGCTCTTTATTTATATGTTTATTTTTATGTAATGCTATCTGTGCCTAAGCTGGGGATTAGGTGGGTATTTTCTATTGGTTTATTCATAAGGAAATCCAATGCAAAAAAGGGAAGGGCAACAAAAGCACTTCTCAAAAAAAGGAAAATATACAATATGATGATCTTAGATTAGGAAAACTCAGTATGCCTAGCAAAGAAAATACCATGAGATGCTTCTGAATCCCTGTAGGAGAGAAAGGGGGGGGGGGAGTGAAAGAACATTCCTTTATTTGAAATATATCTTTCATTTATTAGATAATCAGTAACATTAATGGCTTCCCCTAGTGTGTGAGCACACTGAGTTTATAGTAATTTTGAAATGTGTTTTATTTTTCTAAGGAAATTGGAGAGCTTCCAATGCGTAGAATCAACATAACAAAACAAGAGTTGTAACATATATTGAGTCAACCTCAATAATGACATCATGAAAGTCATAAATATTGTAAAACGTAGCTTAAATAGCTGATTTATAAAGAACTACTTATAAAAACACATGTAGTTTCCCAATGATTACGGAAGATCTCACCACTAGCAACATTACATGTTTTACCGTTGGAGATCATCAACAATTCAAAAGATTTCATTAGCGATAATTGCTATATATGAATTTTGAACTTTGAATTGTCATCTATCATTGAATCAATTTTAAAATTGCCTTATTCATCACTAACTTTAAACCATTTTGATTAATTTTTTTTTAAAGAAATTGTTCGTTCATATAGATCATATTTGTGTAGTTTGTTTGCTTTTAATCTTTGTTATAATCTCATCTTAGTTATATGCTATTTTTAGTATCCATTAAAATGCACATCAAAATTTTAGTGTTTTTCATTACTTATTTCATATCAAATTAGTTATTCGCATGATTTATATAATTTGTATGGAGATACTTACAATAAATTTACTGTTTTTTTTGTGGCAATTATATATCATCGCTGATGCAAACAAGAGACATTTGAAATTCATAATAGGTTATAAGATGATAGGATATTAGAATCTTGAAAGGTTTCCTATGAGATTCTTTTAAAAAATTTACTGCTAGAAAGACAAGGCTATATAAAATAATGTAACACATCAGAAAAATACTTATAAATTGAAAATTTCAAAATTTTGTGGTATTAGTACAATCTTCAATTTTTCGACTGTATTTCATGAACTTACGCTCAATGACCATATTGTAGATTTTTGACTCTCCATCTCATGAATTCACATCCAACTTCTTAGATAGATCAACTCTTCTTGTTCCTCAAGATAGTCTAAATGATCATTTTGTGCCATTTTTTACTAAGGATATCAAAGGTATCTTACCTATTAGTACGACATGCCTACTCATCTTGGTTCTTGGATTACCTAACAGGAAGCATAGCAATTATGCTTAGATTTACTTGACAAATATCAAATGCTTAATCTGCCGGAGTTGAATTTTTTCAAGATAAAGAAAATTTCATGAAATCTGAGAGTTTATTCTCATATAAAATGTTGGGCGTGAGCATTAAGATGTTGCTCTAGTTTTCTTATTTTTTATTTTCTAGTTTATTTTGAGATAACATGCCTATAATGATGATGCTTATGAGAATGGATTATGCTTTCAAATATTTTGATTACCTTAATAGGTTTTGTTTTCTTCAAATTATGTTGGTTTATCTCTCATCAGATTTTCTTGTTCATCATTTTCTGTTCTCGTTGTTGCTAGACTTTGATTTGAATTGTTTTATTGTTGTTTACCCTATTTTACATTCTAGGTTGTGCATAGTTTCTCAGGATCGTTAATTGCTGCATTGCAGTTATTTGTGCTTTAGCCTAGACTTTGTTGTTGTCATGGGTTGTTGCTGGATTGTGTTTTGCTTTATACTAAACGTATGAAGTGTTATTTTTGTTGGTTTTGCTTCTGTAGTTGGTTGATTTGTTAATATTGATTTTATTATGGGATTTGTTTTTGGACTTGTCCATCTTTAGCTGTAGGCTTTCTTATTCTTTGGACTATAGAAGAAACCTATGTTTGTTGTTTTGACCAGGTTGTCTTCGAATCCGTTAGTGTTGAGTGAATTACTATTTCAAGTTAGATTTTGAGAATTCTGAGAAATTAATATTTGTGGACCTTTTTCAGCTATAGATAGGACCCGAGGGTATATAATATATCGTTGAACGAGTCAATAAAATATTGATTTTCCTTCAAACTTATGTATTATTTGGATGCAATTTTTTTATTATAATACAAATCTTGATGATAATTTACGGAAGAAGCTTTCCCCTTATACTAACACATTGAGATTTGAAATAATGATTCAGATTTTATTAAGTCTGCTACAAAATGTCTTTTCTTCTCACAATTTGAATCTTATTGATTACATGGTTCAATTTTGATGATTTTTAATTAATTATCTAGAGCTAGTTTTTATTTTTTATTTTTAGTTTACAGCGGTCGGTACTAAACTTTTCCTTGGTGAAGAGGATGGGAAAGCAGAAAGATACTCTTTATGCATGGAACTTGATTATTTCTTGTGTGGATGACTTTGATAAGAGTAGGGAGACTTGTATTAGAAGTCTTCTAAAGGCATGTAGGAGAAGATGAAGTTGGCTAAGTAGGTTTTGGTTTTTGTTTGTTGGGGGTGGGGGGGTTACGCATCCTTTTATTTATAGGAGAATTCCATAATCTTAGGAGGGAAATAATAATAAATAATTATGGAGCACCAATAAAAAAAATGATAAATCTTTCATAAAATGATTATGCTTTCAACTTGTTTTACATGTACCTTTTATTTTATACATTCTCATTTATATATATTTTTGTTCCAGGACAACTTCAAGAAGCAAAGGGACTTCATAAAGAATCTTTGGTATCATATTCTAAAGCTCTTGATTTGGAACCAACACATGTTCCAAGTTTGGTTTCTACAGCCATTGTACTTAGACATTGTGGCGACCGGCAATTTGCTGTTGTAAGAAGCTTCCTAGCTGAGGCATTGCGTCTAGATAGAACTAGCCATGTTGCTTGGTTCAATCTTGGTTTACTTTATGAAGCTGAGGGTGCTTCAACTGTGGAGGCTGCTGAGTGTTTCCAGGCAGCTGCCATTCTCGAAGAGTCAGCCCCAGTTGAACCGTTCTCATGATCAATGGATACAACAAAAGGTTTTTGTTTGTAAGCTCATGTGCAAATGCAGTAATACTATAATATTGTTTCTAAGAATGTTTACGTTGTGACCTGGAATTTCACGGTTTCCTCAGAATGATACCTCACACTATCAATATTAATTCATCAATAAAGTCTTTTTTTTTTGGGTTCATCCTTCTTCTTTTCTTCATGGAAAATGCTTTTATCGAAGTTTCTTTTATTGAGTTATTGATTCATGTAGAATTTATAATTTTCTTTTGGTGCCATAGAAGTAATGATACTTTCATTAAATGCGAAGCTTATCAAACAGGAATCCTTGGACTTGTGTAAGAGAGCTGGACTAATAAATGTGCAAAGAATATTCTTGTTAAATCCTCTTATCATAGCTATGCTGTTTCTGAAAGAAGTCTTGCTTTCTATTTATAAGATTAATTCTTCTATGGGGAAGTTACTACTGTTAAAATTAGGGAACGCATCAATACCATTAATCTGAAGTGTGAACTTTTTCTGATTGATTCAAGTATCATGTTCTTGAGAGAAAGGTGCTTGGAGCTGGACTCCACAATGTTTGCACTCTGGGCTGAATGTTCGCAAACTTCAGTTCCTTAGTCCATACAGATAAAAATACAATGTTCTCCTTTCATGCGCCCCCCCCCCCCCCAAAAAAAAAAAAAAAAAAAAAACAAAGACCACCACCACACACACTCACACAAACACGCCCCTGCCCACCAACTCACCACCACAAGTATAAAATTCAAGCACTATCTTATTATTTTGTTGCTTGTATCTATCCACTAATTATTTACCTACCCCTTATTAAGTGTTTACCCTAAAAACCATTAGATATCATTGTCCAATCTTCTTTCCTCTTTACAATTTATAAGTTTTAGTATGTAGAATGTTACGATCAGCTATTCTCAACTTAGCTGACGAATTAATAACTGCACTTTATACTTGGTATGTCTGTCTTCAATAATTTAGTTGACACAACATTGCATAAAATAAAGTGGCTAAATTAGTGGCATGGTTTCTACTATTGATTTGGTGCAAATGTTGGTTAGAGAATGATCTTCAACTAGAGATTTTGACATGTTTTGATGTGCTTCCTAATTAGTAATGACCATATTATAATTTTTGACTTGTTAGGACCCCACAGTGGCGGGAGGACCAATGCAGGTAAACCCTAATTCTACTAATAGATATGATTTTCTACAATGTTTTAGCCAATAGTTCAGCTGGCCTTTTTTCACAACCAGCAATGCTACCATTGCCTTATACCCATTTTTCTCTATATCGTTTCACATTAAATCTATCCACCTGCATGATCAATTTATCGTTTTTTTCCATCTTTAGTCTTCAATTGCACGACTAAGCCACCTAGTTCTATTTTTAGGATTTTATCAATTGTTTTAATAAGGTAATTTCTTACTCAATTTTTGTTGTTTTAACCACATTCATCTGCAACATTCTCGATTATGCAATTTCTCAACTTCATTGTTAATGATTTTTATAACACTCAATACTCAGATCCTTAAATTATAACTGTCTTCATGTATCCCTCATCATATGTTACTCCTAAGGAACCTTTTCTCCCCACCCAATTATATCTCTCCCATATGATTAGATGAAACGGTGCATATTAATGTAACTTTCTAAATGCTACATGAAGTGATACATATAAATTTGATATAAAAAATGGTACTTCAAATGTTAGTTGATGCGCTCAGTTGTTCTTTGAGAGTTTAATGGAAAAATCTTCATTCTCTATATGCTTTCACTTACGTTTCATATAATGATTTGTGTCAATTCTAAATCAAATATTGGTACCAGCTTAAAATTTGCTTTTATTATGAAAATTTTACCGTTTCAGTTAAATCGCGATCTAAGGGAGTTGCATCAGATGATACTTTGCTTTGGAGGTGCCTATTCACATTTTTGTGTTGTGTTTTTATCATCATGTTAATTTGGTATCTTGTTTTGAAATATTAAATTTATGTTTACTTGAAAACTTCATTTATCATTTATTCTTAAAATCGATCATGTATTATGCCATTGGAATTCGTAGGCCAGGCTGCTTCCCCTCTCTTTCTCCTTCTCTCTTAAACATTGTCTTCTCTCTCTCTCTTAATATTTTCTTAATAGTAATTATGCACGAAAGGTAATTTGAACCCTGTTAACATCTAGGTAAAGAACAAAGAAAGCATCTCACCTCGTATACGATCCCGCAAATCCCGCAAGGAATCCCGCCGAGTTACTGTGCACTCGGCGCCGCTCATGTCACCTCCCACGAATTCTGCCATTTCGCCTTGATCGTTATTCCGATTGCGTCTATAAAACGAAGCATAGCCTTGCCTTCGGAGAGGGCTTACACACTCGCTTCCTCATTCACAAACCCCTTGCCGAGCTCCTCTTACTGATCGATCTCCCCTTCCTCCTGTCGAATCGATCCCAAAGGCCCTCCGACCGAGCTCTGCCTTCGATCCTCAGCCCCATCGAGCACTTGCCTGTGCCGACGTTTCACGCAAGCAGAGAGAGAGAGAGAGAGAGAGGTACGACCACCCATCCTCCCCTTTACGTGGCCGAACTCCTCTACCCTGCTCGAGCTCTTCACGAGAACCTCCGATGCCTCCTTGAAGATATTCCTACCTGTCGGATAGGAAGCAATTAAGGGAGTTCGCTTTCTGTGAGGGTAACTTTCTCTCTTTCGCACGCACCCTCAGCCAAATCCTGTGAATCCACTGAACCCCAAAAAGGGGATTTAGATGAAATCTTGTTTAAATTAGTCATGACCTTGTTCAAATCCTGTATAAATCCTATTGAATTTCTGTATTTGCTTGGATTAATTATAATTAATTGAATTTAATTATAATTAGTTACTTTAATTTTAATTAATTATTATTATTATTATAAATTGATTATAATTAATTAAAGTTAATAATGATTCTTTATTTTTAATTATAATTAGTTATTAATTAATTATACATTAATCATAATTTATTGAATATAATTATGATTATTTATTTTTAATTATAATTAATTATTAATTAATCATAAATTAATTATAATTAAATATAATTAATTATAATTAATATTTTAATAATAATTAATTATAATTAATTATAACTAATTCTTCTTAATTAAAATTAATTGTAATTAAAAAAAGAAGAAAAAAGAAAAGGGGGAAAATCCCCTTCCCTCCTCTTGCCTCGATCTGCGTGCCGACGTCGCTAACAACCCCGCGAAGGTATGAACTCTCTAGAACTCAAAACCCTACAATGTTCGTGGCGGACCGGAAAACCGCCCATGAACGCCTTTATTGTGCGTGGTGGGATGGGACCCCGGTGCGGCACCTACGGCGAGACGGGATCACTCATAAGTACCCCTGAGCGAGGGGAAAGCAAACTGTCTTTTTAAACAGGTGTCGTCAAAGACCCCATGCACGCATTTATTGCGCGTGGTGGGAAGAAAGATCACGACTGCGGTGTCCTCGTCCGAGGGCACTTATCATGCATGTCTTTATTGCGCGTGGTGGGAAATGCCCAATTTTTCCGTAGTTTTCCCCTAAACGGGGGAGACGCCGGGAGGTTGCCGAAATTTCGGGTGAACACGAGGCCGTACCTGAAGTTGATTGAATAAATGGGACTTAAGTGAACTCAACCTTAAGTGAATATAAAAGATAGCATAAGACTGAATTAAGAAAGGACTCAAATGATTTGAACTTGAACATTTGAACTTGAGCAAAGATTTGAGCTTGATTTGAGTTTGGACACAAACTCAATTTGAACTTGATTGAACTTGCAAGGATCGCAGAGAACTTGAATTTGAACTCAGACTCAAATTTGAACAGCATTTGGACAGCAGGGGATATAGAAATTGAGCTTGCTACTTGAACTCACATGAGTTGAAGTGTTGAACAAAGAACTAGAACTTGAACTCATCTTGGATACGAAACAAAACTTGCAATTTGACTACAAAGACCCAAACTTTGAATGATAAATGTTTAAATCAAACAAAAAGAGTACAAATGCTAATTAAGACTTTGAATTGTCCAAATGAAACATCAATACAACTTTCTTGCATGTATCAATTGACAAAGTTAAAGGAAGATTTATACAAGTCATCCTCAAAAGATGGTAGAAGACTTGTAACATTTCACATGACCATCTACAATCAATCAACAACTATGATGCACCGACACTTCTCCTCAAAGAGGCGTGCAGTGTCCGACACCGTGTTCGACACGACACTCGTCCGACACTCCTCCGACACGTGTTGGACATGCCAAAAATGTGTCCAATTAAAAAATATTAAAAATAAATTGGACCGGCGTGTCTAACACCCGTATCTTAAATATTTTATAATTTTTTTAAAATATAATTTATTATATTTTGCGAGATTTAAAATAAATTTCTTATTTCATATCCATAACACCAAATCAACGTTTGCATTTAATACCCATTCATCCAATATTTTCATTTTCATTTCTCTTTGGCAGTGAAGGTATTTTCATCTCCTCTCTTTTTGCACAATTACAAATCTTTCCCTTGTTGAACCAGAGTTGAAAGTAGTGATATTCAATGATGATGATATTGAAGGCAAAAAACAAACTTTCTAAAGCTAATCTTAATAGTTGAAGCTTGAATGCTTGATGTTGTAGTAAGTGATTATTTGCTTATATTTTGGTGGTTGTACTAGATATTTTGTATTAAATATTTTATATTATAACCTAGACAAGTTATCATATCATTCATTTATTATTGTTTGTCATTTTTAATATGATATTACATTAATATATATACACTATATAAAAAAATGTATTTTCATGTCCGCGCCGTACCCGTGTCCTATATTTTAAAAGAAAATCGTGTCCCGTGTCCGTGTCGTGTCGTGTCCGTGTCACCGTGTCCATGTCCGTGCATCATAGATCAACAATGATTGTAGAGAATGTGATGATCTGCTAACTGTTTGCAAGCAATAATGGGAGGCAGGATAGTAGCAGTGAGAATCATGATGTATCCATGAAGAAGACCAAAAAGCTCATGCACAATCAGTATTACTTGAATGTGAGATAAATGCACTGAACCTCTGTAGTCAAAGTGCAATATGAGATGCTCACAAGTAGAATGTGAAGAGCACATAATGAATGTAGCATCTTCACTCAGCTCGACATCAGTGCATTTATGAATACATTGGCCCACCTACAAGTGATGAAAACTCACCGAAGTGAATGTAGCAACACCCCACAGTTCATATGCAAGCAAGAACATGAATCTATTACACACGTGACGCTTCACTTTCAAACAACTACTAGAATACTTGTGAAGACGCTACAACGCCACCAGATCTGTAACACTCATTTAAGCAGACATAATGCATCTACAATCTACAATGCCACATCACCGGATCTGCAACTTCTATGCAAGCGGACAGAAGGCGTCTACAAGTACTTTCAAAGTACTCCCACACGTGCACCATAGTTCGTATACACATAGGTACACTAAAATGAGTAAAAGCAATTATAAAACCCGCATGAACCCCGGCGAGCGTGTTATTGGTACAAACTTGACATCTAGGGATGCTGCGCGGGTTATTAAATTTGAACCCGATCCTCTTAAGAAGGTAAAAATGAGTAGACGGTATAATTATAAAATGCTCCCAAACACCCGTATGGGGTGCACACGTGGCGTCTAGGGATGCTACGCGGGTTGATAAGTGAATTCAAGTTCGAATCCGATCCTTCTATATGGGTCAATATGAGTCTACAGGATTCGAACCTTCAAACAAATACACGGTTGTGGCGACCGGTGTATTTGTTTTAATACATTCATATTAGGTTTTCAAGGCCTATAACAATATGAATTCACTAACAAAGGGCACAAAGCGTACGAAACCCAATCCTCTATCAGTAAGTTGATAGGGTCGACAAGGTTCAAGCCACAAATGGAAATGATCTCAAATACCCCGATGATGACCGTGTTGAATACAAATCTCAACAAGAGGGGTCCATTTCAAATGATCCAAAATGCCAACCAAACACTCAAAAATCCAAAAATTCCAAAATCATCCCAAAAATCTCAAATCTCAAATATTTAAAATTGAAATTATCCATCCATACTTAAAGAAAAATCCATCCACCCTCCACAACAGTTTGTCGAGGTGGACAAATTAAAATTTACTTAAGCTCACATAGAGCCAAAATGACTAGTCGAAAATATTACTAGGATTCATTCTCAAACAATCTCCTGTTAGTAAGGACGTGGTACATGTCCTCTAACCGGCGGTTTTGCCGTCAAATGGCACCGCAGGATAAACGATTATGACCTGGGGCCCTCTGAACCTAGTGGTTTTGCCTCCAAATGGCACCACAAAATACCAGTTATGGCCAGAGCCAATACCTTTCCTAATTACATCAAATCCTTGAGATATGAATCAATAGAATATAATCGATAGGCTATGATGCACGGACACTTCTCCTCAAAGAGGTGTGCAGTGTCCAACACCGTATCCGACACGACACTCATCCGACACTCCTCCGACACGTGTCGGACACGCCGAAAACATGTCTGATTAAAAAAATATTAAAAACAAATTGGACACGCGCGGACACGCGTATCTTAAATATTTTATAATTTTTTTAAAATATAATTTCTTATTTTGGCGAGATTTAAACTAAATTTCTTATTTTCTATCCACAACACCAAATCAACGTCTGCATTTAATACCCTTCATCGAATTTTCTCATTTTATTTTTCTTTGACAGTGAAGGTATTTTCATCTCCTCTCTTTTTGCACAATTACAAATCTTTTTCTTGTTGAACCAGAGTTGAAAGCAGTGATATTCAATGATGATGATATTAAATGTCAAAAACAAACCTCTAAAGCTAATCCTAGTAGTTGAAGCTTGAATGCTTGATGTTGTAGTAAGCAGTGGCGGAGCCAGAAATTTTATTCAGGGGGGGCCTAAATTAAACACTACAGAAAAATCATACATTATCAGCGCAATTTTTAGGCTGTTTTTCGATGATAAATTTTTCTACGATTTTTCTATGGTGAATTTTCAAGCGGTTTGCCATCTCATTTGAAATGTTATAATACATTAAAATAGTTATGTTTACCAACTTATTGCTAGAGTCAGAAAAAGCTTTAAGATCAAAATTAATAATGCAAATAACATATCGAGAGAGGCGCAAAAAAAAAACAACATAGCGAGAGAGGAGCGGAAAGAAAAACGAAAGTTGCGCTCGATGTCGCGAATCGCGAGTAGCGTGAGAGGAGCAAAGGGGAAAATGAAACAGACCGCTTGAGTCGAGAGAAAGGAAGCCATTTGGGAGTGGTCTCCGTTTGTGCCTTTTATATGATATTGTAGCTAGAGTAAATTTTTTTATAAAAAAGTTATTGTTAAAATTAGTAAGATAATTATTCCGAACAAAGTCTAAAGCATAGTCTTGCATGTTAAATCATAGAATTGTTATGTCTTTTTTTTATAAAAATAATACTAATTTTCTTATGTAAATTGATCATCCACACTTAATTTTACTTTAAAATGAGTGCAATACATAAAAATTTTAATTAAAATGTATATTACTCATATCTCAAAATAAATACAATATTTTTAAGATCCATTTTGATAAAAAATTTGATCAATAAATTATATGACAACGTTTTTATGAATATATTACATGCATTAAAAATCTTGACTGAATAATTATAATTTATACCTCCAACTCTTATTTTTCTCATAAAAAAATTGTTTTAATATCACTTTTAGCCAAGGGGAAAAATATTTAGGGGGGGCACGTGCCCCCCCCCCCCCCCCTTGCCCCCCCTCCCTCCGCCCTTGGTAGTAAGTGATTATTTGTTTATATTTTTGTGATTGTACTAGACATTTTGTACTAAATATTTTATATTATAAGCTAGAAAAGTTATCATGTCATTCATTTATTATTGTTTGTCATTTTTAATATAATATTACATTAATATATATACACTATATAAAAAAATGTATTGCCGTGTCTGTGCTGTACTCGTGTCCTATATTTTAAAAAAAAGCCGTGTCCCGTGTCCGTGTCGTGTCCATGTCACCGTGTCCGTGTTCGTGCATCATAGTCGATAGGGCACAAAGCCCTCTGTTAGCTAAGGTGGATTCAAATTTGTCCCCTTAGGCAAATATCCAACCCAGGTCTACAAGGTACCCTTGGACGAAGGAACCCATGGCTGCCGACAAGGATCCTTCTGTCAGGTTGGGTCGACTACCTCTGACTAAGTAGACCAGGGACCACGATGGCCTGATATGACGGAACCATGTGATCTTGATCGGGTCTATCATCCATTCCCCCACATCCGCTTTAAGTGCAAGATGGTGAAATTTCTATTTTAAATATCAAAATTTCCAAACTCTTCAAACTTCTAATTTTCAAATCCATGCTGCTACTATATGCTAGATACCACGTATATCTACGTATCTGATTGAAGACTAGCCTTAATCGAAAGTTCTCTCTCATTATCGGGATGGGTAATTAATTATAGGAGCTTGCGCCTATAGGAGACCAGAACTCAGATCATAAATTCCTCATAAAATGAGGGCGAAATCTCTGGATAGTGTCTTATCTACAAACCCATCTGCCTTCAAAAATTTACCCCAGAACTTATTTCGTTAAAACTCCCTCACCAAAGAAAATCAAACAGTGCGGGCGGAGGCCGGGGCCGAATTTTCGGAGCCCACAAACCCCCAATTTTCTAGGTGGATAATTAAGTTTGGGAGTGTCATTCATTTATTCTTGGGGAAAAAAAAAAGTATAGGTTCAGCTCATCAAGTTCTTATATGACATTAGTTTTTGTCTAGAATTTTTGTGGGGTGCAGTATTTCTGCTCTTTTTGTTGCGTTATCCTCTCAAAGTTGTTATTCCAAAATACTATTGTTTTACTTCAAGGCATCTCTAATGATGCTGCAATGACGATTAGACGGGAATTTGGCAGAAAACAGTAGAACAGCAGAAATTGGAGTTGGTAGAACTTTTCAATTGTGATGTATGTAACGAGGTGTATTACCATATCTGTGAACTCAGTTCCCTGAGCCTTTTAATGCATATCGCAATTATAGTCCGCTTATTCAGGATACTAAATTCAGGCAAAAGGTGTTCATTTATCTTGTGAATTAGCTGAATTTTTTTCACTTAATTTCATAAATGCAATAAGTGCCTCCCTGTGAAACATTTTATGGATGAGAAACCTTCTTTCATTGATTTTCATCAGGTTGTCTTGATGCAGTGATCTCTCTACGCTGTAATTTTCTTGCAATTCAACTTATGCGGCTCTTGATTATTTACTGTGTTAAGGGTACACTGCATTTATAACCCACGGAGTAGTGTTACCATCACGAAATTTAAATTCGTGTTATGTTCTGTGGTTTTAAAACAGTATGTTATTTTTCATTGTTTTACTTGACCTAAATCTTGTAAGAAACAGTTACAGGTCTAGCAAATTTTTCACCTCTCTGATTCATAGCATTTCACTAAAGCAAAATGTACCTTAGTAACGATGTCAACTCCTATGAAGCAGCTTTTCAGACAATATAATGGTGATTTATCCTCTCCAGCATTATTTTTTTTTTTTTTTGCAAAATTAGTTTATGAACTGAAATTTATCTTCGTTTTACTTCATTCTTTTATTTTTACGGTTTGCCTGTAATAATTTTTATATCCGGTGCCCATCGTTAAGAGATCTGATAGCTTCTACGAGCTCTGTTTGCTTGTATAAATATTAAGTTGTAAGCTTGCTTTGAAGGCTTCTATCATCTGTCAATTGCTGACCGTTTACTGGCAGTCATTTCAATTTAACCAACGCTTGTTAGAATGTTCTCACTACCATTTTTCTTGAGGTACAATATTCTTTTACTTTTATAGATGTTTCTTCATTTACTTAGGTTTTCTCTGTTCGAGGCATAGACTGAAATAGTATCACATCATTCGAGTACAGATTATGATTAGATTTTTCAGTGTTCTACTTCCCATCATCTTCTGTTTTTCTTTCATTTGTTGCAGGAATGTTATGCCAATCTATTGGCCCATGCATTGTACCATCTTTGATGCGTTGTGAATTTCCTACAAAAATTTAAATCAGGTTCACTCTTCTCGAGAAATTTAGTGGCTGTTGATCACTTTTGTTTATTATTTATTATTTATTAGTTTTTTTTGTTTTAATTATATTTGTATGAAAAGTTGTTGCTTCAAAATGGAAGCATGCAATGAAAGTCAGACAGAGGCTTATTGCTTAGAGAGAGAAATTTTAGAATAGTTGCAACACGCTCATCAAGTGCATAAAAAAAAACATTCATAAGGTAGATGTATGAAAATGGTGTAAATAAATTCTCTGGTCGAATGTTTTCAAAACATGTATTTTAGGAATTCAAAGTAATTAAAATGCAGGAGTTATTTTGTTGGATGCAAATCAAATGTATTAAAATGTTTGTGTTTATTATGTTACATATTAATGCAATGAGGGCAGGATCAGATGGTGGGGCGACAATGACGGCTTGTTGGTGATGGGTGGTGACTGATAATTATGATGGCCAATGGCTTCCGACAGTCAGTGTTTGGCGGGCGGATAAGGTGTAGTTATGAGCTGTGAGTTTTATTCCAATTTGGATGAATCTCCAATTCCACAAAAAAATTCCATATGCCTTATACAAACAGAATTTGATTTACTTCCTACCAAACACTAGAAACATAAACTTGTACATTTTTTTTTCTTTACACTCCTAATACTTGCTATCAGGTTGCCCATAAGTCACCATGATCACAATGCAACTTGGGTTTCTTTTGAATTTTCAAAAGGAAGTTGTAGTATAAAGAGAATTCCACATTGGCTTCTTACAGGTGATAACTTCTTCACTTTCATCATCTCCAACTCATTACCCAATGATTTGTTCTCTTGTTATCAGGCATTAAGGATGTGGTGGATTTGGTTAAATGTCAACCAAGGAGTTATAAACAGAGGCAAGTCTTTCCTTATTTTCCATATCAGAAGTTTGAGTTCTAGCACAGAATTTAGAGGAAGCTATACACTTGAACGGCTCGATCTACATGCTGGTAAGCTTCAATATAGACAGTGAAAATTGGCTGTTGCAAGTGAAGGACAGCGAAATCTATAACAACCAAATGATCAAGTTAAAAGATCGAGACCACTAGTACGCCTATTTTTCTGCTGATGGAAATTGGATTTACCTGAAGTTAAACTTTTGGGAGAGCAGTGTTGACTTTTTGCCAGAAAATATAGTTGTAAATCATGCGTTTAACCTTTCAGAATTCGCAAGCAACTTTTTGTCACTCGTTGAGCATGCGTTTAACTACTCAATTGTTGTTTTTCATTCATTTACTTTTGATTTTTTTACCTGCTTACGATTCCTTTCTTGCTATTATATGTACTTAGGAATTTGCTCATATCTTATATGGTATGCGAACATCTCCTCATTCTTTATCATTATTTCAATAAGCAATGCTTCAGGACAATAGAGACCTGTCATTGGCATGTACAGGGGAGTGGGGCGCACTGGCCCACTAATCTTGTATTGACCAATCAAAACTTGCCATTCGTGTGCCACTGGTCATGACTCATGAGCATAGCCAGCATTATCTTTGATCTGCATTTGGACGCCTAGGTAGGAAGTTAAATTAGATGAAGATTGTATTATTGAGAAAGTCTGAAGTATTTGCATTGTTTGTTTTCTTTTGGTTGAGAACCTCATATTTTCTGAACCATTCTAATCCATTTTTCATGTCATTAATACACCATTACAATATTACATTGGCAGTATCAAAGGAGATTCACTCATGGCTGAAGAAGAACTAGCTCTATTAATTTTTTGCTTCATGCAAGGAGACCTGAGTTGATAAGCTTGTAAGCCAGATTCTATTATTTCTTTTTCCTAACTTTGAGAGAATTTAAACGTAAGCATTAACAATTAGCAGATAGTTAATTACATTTCAGCCTTGATACCTAAGAACTTGTTGACCGCCATTTCACCTTTGTAAATCCTGCTCAAATCCCTCAAATTCCGGCGAAATTCCTGGTACCCCATCGAATCCTGCTTAAATCCCTAAAATCCCGACAACGTTTTTGTTTCTTTGCAAGAATCCTGCTCAGATCACCTCAAATGAGCTTCAATGTTGTTCAAATGAGATCAAATGGAACAAGGCTTCAGTTCTTTTTTCCACGCCCGAACTCATCTGTCCACTCCATCCGATCACAAACTGCAACTGCCGACGAAACTCCTTCATTCCATCACGTCTCTTCCCTATTCGAACAACTCCCGTCCGCACTCCCTGATGCTGGACATAATGGATCGACAACTCCTTGTCGACGATCAGGCGACCGCGCGTACAATCTTAGGATACAAGAATGACAACACAAATCTCAAATTTTATTATCTCCAAAATCTCCCATATTACAATCAATGGCTAGGTAGTTATAGACATGTAGCAACATAAAAGGTTACACTTAAGAGAAAGAACGCACCATTCCTATACAACCATACTACACCCCTATGAAATTTAACTAGCTTGAAGTTAACATGCTTTAAACAGCTCAGCTCCGGCGTCATACTGCTAGAGTAGGAAGAACTTCAGGCTCATAAGAAGATGTCTGGTTGGCCCACATTAAGGAGGTATATTTGGTTTGCTAAACCGGTCAGGATATTTTTTATGTACAACTCAGCTGCTGCAGAATGAGCCATTATATAAATTTGAACAATGATATATGGCTCTACTGTGGAATGGCCTCTTGTGCAATTAGTACCATAAGGATGCGAACATCGACGAGGAGGAAATAAATCATAATCACAGGAGGCGAAGGAGTTAATGTTGGGCTCATTCATGGTGGTCCAATAGGAAGCCCTATCAATAAATTCTTTAAAGCATACATCAGTTAGTTCTTTGAAATCATCAATGATTATTGGGCTCAACCAACCTCCATACTCATCTTGAAGCACCTCCAGAGGTGTATCCAACTTGCTCGCATCATCATCATATATGGGTTGATCAAGATCAATAACTCATACGAATATGTCATCATCATACATGTCAAAAATTGGCTCATCATAAACAGGCAAAGACGACGATTTTGATAATGGATCTTCAAATTCTTCGAAGTCGGACTCGATCGAGGATGGGGTGGAAGACTAACGAGGTGGCCCTTCAAACACGTCTTCATGGGTAGAAGAGATCTAATCATTTGAAATGTCCTCGTCGTCATCATCAGTTCGTAACGATTTAGTTGGAACAAGGGATCTTGAATCCATAATGGGAGCATACTTACCCCATGATTGGAAGCCATCAAAGTCTAGGGCGAGGGTGATCCAGTTTGTCCTTCGTTTAAGCCTTGACAATCGTCATTTGAGTCGAATAATTTCTTGTTGAAGATCTTTGATTTCTACTTCTTGAACTAGTTGTTGTAGAGTTTAGCGAGTCCACATCTTTCTCTGCTCTATCAAGGTAGTTGTTTTGGAGGTTGAATTTGTGGCAGACATGAATTGTTTGCTTTCTATGAATTTTTAGGTCGGATGAAAGTGGGTTGTAGGATTCCGCCCAGATTAATGTTTGAAACTTCTTTCTCTCATGCAACCAACAGTCTTAATCAATTGACAAGGGAAGGCGCTAAACTGCAACAATCAGCATCAAGAGAGCTGTCCCGATCCTAGAGTTAATTACTAGCATAATTCCATTTTTTCCTTGATCTGTTGTCTTGAAGTGTTGCCCTTCCTGTCCTTTTGACACATTTTACTCCATCAAGAGGGCGTAGAATGCTACCAAGAAGGCTTCCAAGAACTAGAAAGCCAATGATTTTCCAAGAATTCCACCACTTGAAATTATCGGGATACAGAATCAGTCACCAATGTGACTCCATGAGAAAGACAAATGCCTCCCAAAGATTATCTTTCTTCCTAGCAGTATAAAAGTGCACTAGTGACAATATTGTGACGTCAATGAGTCCGAACAGAGTGCCTAACTCCTGGGCCAAACTCAAAATGGTGGCGGTTTAAATGGACTTGTCACTTGGTTCAGACTCCTCTCGAGCCACAGACGTGAACTAGGTTCTTTTTTGAAGGGCAAAATGATTCCTTGTCACTCGTCGTGCGCTCAAGCGGTGGCCTCCTCCCTATTCTCGAGCTCCTCTTCTCACCACCGGCATCATGCTAGTTTTGATACCAAATGATGCCGGACAGGATGGGTCGACAACGCCTCGTCGACGATCTGACGATCGCGTCCAAACCAACTCCAAGAACTCCTTGGGAAAAGAATCGACCTCCTGAGAACAATTTTAGGATACAAGAATGACACAACACACAAATCAAAATTTATTAATCTCTAAAATCTCCCATATTTTAATCAATGGTTAGGTATTTATAAACATGTAGCAACATAACAGCCATACTACACCCATATGGAATTTAATTAACCTGAAGTTAACTTGCATTAAACAGCTTAGCTTTTTCTTCACTCCCTATACCGAACTCCACTTCCAGCCGAACCCAGCTCCTCTTCCCAACTTCCATCTGCCGTATAGTGTCCACGATCCAGCCTTAACCTTACAACCTGAATCAAACAACACCCCCCACAACCCTCTACACTATTTCGAGTCGACCAATCTCCCTACAATCCCACCTTACGATACCTTCGATATCACAAGCTAGCTTCGTTCCGACCCATACGCATGAAAGCCATCTCTAATTTGGCCCAGATCCCATCACCCTTGTTCACACGCAGCACCTCAACCTTCCAGTTGATTCGTTCCTCCTGTCAACCCCATACCTGTAATCGACCTCAGTTGATCTTTCTGATCCCTTCAGCGAAGCTGAACCATTCGCAACCCACTACCTCTACTTTTCTTCATCTACTTGACCTCCAATCTTCCTTCAGCCGACCTCCACATAACATTGATGTCCCTCACAATTCGGACCCACACCCACACATTGAACCGTGAAAGTTCATGAATGTTGTTAAACCTTTATGAACTAGCCTAAGGCTAAACAAGGGGAGGGGGAGGGGTGAATTGGATATTTAAAAAATTCTTTAGGGAAAAAATTACTTTAAAAATTTTTCACACCCACACACGAGAACCGTGACTCTTTTAATGGAAGATAACATCAACTATATTTTCACTCTCTAGGTGATGGTCAGAGAAACACAACTCTATTTTTACCCTCCAGGTGATGGTCAGAAAACCATAACTCTATTTTCACCCTCCTGGTGATATTCAGAGAACTACGTACGATCTTTACTAAAGAACTTCTTTTTCAGAGCCAAAGAGAATCCAAGAAGACGCTTACGGACACTAGGCAAGATTTTTTCTTGGGGCTACCTTGTGAATCCCCTCACAACTTCTCCCTCACAAAATCTCTCTCTCTTCTCTCACAAAGCTCTCCTCCTACTCCTCCTCAAGGCTCTCTCTCTTGAAGTCTAACCAGCCAAAGATTTTCTAATAATAGTATTAGAAAATCATAAGTAGTGGGCTTCAAGAAACTATAATTTTTAAGAGTTCCATCTTTTGTTCGTACAACATGATACACATATTGTAACATACGATCAGTGTAATTTAGACTTATCTAGCAAGTTCTTGCAGACGAACTATTCAACCTTTATAACACTTCGTACTGTACAATCAAAAGATCATCTGGTACGAACTATAAAAATTCCTTCTATTCGTTTGGGATGACTCTTGGGATAGCCAACTTTGTACATTATCGATCATCCATCACTAGGACATCATATAGTACGATCAACACAAAAATCATGGATTTTATTTGGTACGATCACTAGGACAACCAATTTCATATGCTATCAATCGTATTATATGAACATCATTGCATAATATGATCGGTGATAATAATTGTCCATAATCTGATTGCATGATATCGAGGGGTTAATTAAGAAATATTTTAATTATGGTGTGTAATATGAACCAAATCGTACCATATGATCAGCATATAATTAGTATCTCTAGGACAACCAATTCCACAACATTTCATACAATACAAATTAAAATCATATAATACGAAGCCAAAATCGTACAATATGATTTACTTAATAAAACTCTCTCAAAAATATTTTTCTCTCCCCCTATGTGTGTGCAAGATTACTCAGTAATGATATCCACCCAATTATATGATATGACTCAAGAAAGAAAAAAATATATATAACAAATTAAAAAATATAAACTGTAAACCTAGTTTATCCAGTCTTGAGCTGATCAAAATTACAAGTGAACGATGGTCTTATTTCCTAAAACGTTAGTACACACAAATTAAATCAAAATATCATAGAATCAGAGGAAAGCAATAATAGACATAATAATATTTGTTATCATCAAAATCACAGTGCTCAAATTATATTTATAGCAATCTCTTATTTTTATGATGACAAATATTATTATTTATAGATTTTTAAAAAGTTATTTTCCTCTAAACACCCCTTTAGACAATATCCATATCTAAGAAAAAAATGAATAACAACACATATCAATTATACAATAATAATATAATTCTCCCCCTTTTAACATCACGAAAAGAGGGAAAACAAATGGAAGAAAAAATAGAAGCAGAAATAAACATAGAAAAACAAACAAGTTCAAAAGGACTAACAACTCAAGGTAAAGAAAAACATCATAGTTATGATAACTCTCATGGGCATTTTTCAAAATATAATAAACTTACTCTACAAATAAAAAGACCAAATAAGATAAGTGTTAACTTTATTGCAACCAAAGGATTTAGATTCTAGAGTTTGCACACCCAGCTTAAAATCTTCACAGGCTAAAGTCCTTTGTTTAAATAAAAATCTAATTTATAAATTACAATTAGATACCAAAACTTGAATTATTCAGACTGCTAGGATGAAATATATCGAATAGAATATTACTATAAAAATGATAAATGAAGAACCAAGATTTTTCAAAATCATGTATTAAACATATTATAAAATATAGGTATTTTCTAAGATTTAAAAACTTATCATAAAGAGAAGCTAATTTAAGTTGGGCTCATTTGTAAGGACTTCTCCCCCTAGTTTTGGAGACTAAATGAGAGACACTACAGTGATAGTGCAATACCTAGAGTGGGTGACTTCGAGGAGTAGATGTAGGTCATGATTTAACTGAACAACTATAAAATCTAGTGTGTTTTTTCTGATTTTATTTTTTACAATTTATTTTTCTGCATTTTATTTTTTAGTATAATTGCTTGGTTAAAAATCTGTGATTAATATTACGGTGTATTGATTATATTATCATCACAATATTTATAACTTTTGATAAGTGTACTAGCTTTCATATCAAATAATAGTATTACTTTTGTATTAGTGTCTCAAGCTAGTTCTTTAAGGTCTAAAAACCTTCACAAACTTTCAAAGCTGATTCTTAAAATAGTACTATTTTAGAAAACCTAGAGAAAATGAAAATGACACATTTTAGAAATCATAACATTATGGAAGGCTATTTAATTACGTGGCCATCTTTATTTAAAAATATTTATTTTGATTTTTAGAAATTTTTTTATCTATATTCTTATAATTAATTGATTATCAAATATGACATATGATTCAAACTGATTATTCTCTATCATCACATGTTGTAGATGGAGCTAAAATTGATATTCCTTTTACTAAATATAGTATAATGGAATAAATCAATGCTCAATTGAATGTTAAATGCTTGAATTTTTTTTCTGTGCTTTAAATTATAAAGATTATATGATTGTTTATAACTATATCACTGTCAAGAAAGTTTGGGATAAACTATGTATTATATATGAAGGTAGTAGTGAAGTTAAATAATTTAGATTAAATGTATTATTGTATGACTATGAACTTTTTTATATAAAATTTTATGAGACTATCTTAGACATGTATACTAGGTTTACTCAGATTGTGACATCATTGCATGCTTTAGGTAGAGAACTTTCAAACTTAAAAAATGTCAACAAAATTTTACGTTGTCTACCTGATAAATTTGATGCCAAAGTTACTGTTATATGTGAATCAAAAGACTTGAATGCTTATTATATTGATAATATGATCAGCTCACTCATTGCCTATGAGCAAAGTGTGAGTCAAAAACTTTTGAATACAGGTGATGAAAATGTTATAGTACTAAAAGTAAAAGACATAGATAAAGATGGCTTAGGAAATGATGATAATGATAAGATGGCCTTATTAACAAATAAATTTGAAAGTTTACTGAAGCACAAGCATAAGCATCAACAAAAGTGAAGCAAAGGTAAAAGTGGTAAAAATGTTAAATTTTCTTTTGACATTATTTTCTTTAGGTGTAAGAAACTTGGATATCTAAAATATGAATGCACAAATTTAAAAACTTATCCTATAAAGAAAAAGGGTAAAAATAAGAAAAGTCTAGGCAAATAATAAGAAGCAAAAATTCTCCTAGGCATACTTAGCTTCTAAATCATCAGAATAAGAGCAGAATGATGAGGTATAAATATATTAAGGTTTTTTGTGTGTTTTATGTATGTGCTTTGTGTGATTAATTTTTATTATATTTTAAACATAATTTCATGTTTTAGTTTTTTTATGTATGTTCTTATTTTCTTCTACATGTATTTTAATTTTAAGTGTTATTTTATCTCTTCTTTTTGATAATGCCAAAGGGGAGAATGTATTGTTGTTGGTTCTATTTGTTGTTTGGTTTTTAAAATTTTTTATTATTTAGTATATATATATGATTTTCCCCTATTTTTTTAATATAATTCTTTTACTATATAAGCTTTCTCATAAGAATTTGTGAGTGTCTTTGACATGCATTGAGTCATTTTTCTTCTAGAGAAAACTTGAAGAGAGAGCCTTGAAGGGTAAAGAGAAAAGGGTGTAGTTTGAGAGGGGAAAGATTCTTGTGAATTTCAATGGAGTGTGGAGGGGGTTTCACATAGTTGCTCTGGTAAGCTTGTACCTTAGTACAATCATAGTTAAGGTTTATCTTCAGTGAAGTTTTGAGAAGAAGAAGATATCTTTGATGTCAAAGGACCCGGCTACTTTGCCGCACCGAGGAAGGTGAAAGTGATTCAAGATTCTCTGTCTCACTAAGAGGGTAAAAAGGAGTCCAAGTTCTTAGCATCACCAAGAGGGTGAAAAGGAATCATGGTTCTCTGCCTGTGAAAGGAGTACGATCCTTTGCTGCATTGGGTTGGTGAAAGAGAGTTTGTAAGGGCTTCTCTACCTAGCTGTCGGGGATAAAGGAGAGACACAATAGCGATAGTGTAATATCTAGAATAGGTGACTCCGGGAAGTGGACGTAGGTCATGATTTGACCGAATCTCTATAAAATCTGGTGTGTTCTTCCTAATTTTATTTTTTGCAGTTTATTTTTCCACATTTTATTTTGTACTATAACTACTTGGTTGAAAATCTGTAGTTAATATTAACTTGTAACTATTAAACTATCATCACAAACTTTGTAACTTTTGATAAGTATACTAGATTCCGTATCAAGTGATAGCATTACTTTTGTATTAGTGTGCATCGGGCTAGTTCCTTAAGGTCTAATAACTTTCAAGCTTGCCTTTTGCATATTTAGAGGATTCAAATTATATCGAATGTATGCTAAAAGTTTCTTCTTGAATGGTGTATTATATATATATATATATATATATATATATATATATATATATATATAATACTCTATTTGAAGTACTAGGTGAAGGAATCTATGAAATAACCAACACACACAAGTGAGAAAAATAATTCTAAAAAATATAAATTAATCTCTAGTAGATCTTATTGTATAATATGGATCGTACAATATAATAAAAGTTAATTGAGAACTCAAGTAAGATCAACCTGAATAAGTTAAAAAATTATAAATTATTTATTATTAACTAATTATATGATCAGGCCTAGTTTTAGATTAAACTCCATTATAATATTATTTTCTAATTATAATAAATCAAAATTTAATTTAATTATATTATATGATGCATATCATCTTGTATGATCACCTTCTTAATTTAATCTAACTAAGCTAAGAAATTAATAAAGTAATTAATGCACATTTGTTATAACTAATCATATTGAATGATTAATTTTTTCTTATTTTTATTTTTTTTAATTTTTTTTTGGTTGATTTAACTTCATATCATATGATAATTTGATCATATTATATAATTGACTAATAATTTATAACTCAATGGATGGTTTATTCATTCTAAACTTAGTATAACCATTCTCTAAAATCCTAAAACATAATAGTGCAAAAAAATGAAAAAGTTATAAATTTTGAGTTAATTAAAAGCACCGATTAATCCCTTCTCTAGGGTGTTGCCACTCACTTTCATCAATTTGGCCAACAACTCTATGCTAGGATGAAATGAAATAACTTTAAACATAAATACATACTATTGACATTTCTCTCTCTCTCTCTCTCTCTCTCTCTCTCTCTCATATGAACAACCTACATTGTAACACATAAGTGAATAATAAAACTCCAATTAGTGTATTACCATAATGGGCATAAGTCAAGATGATTGAACCACTTGAAAACTCTCTCATTTATTTTAAGCACTCTACAATTTTTTCATCTACTCTTTTCTCTCTCCTCCTCGATCTTAATTAACTTTGATCTAAACAAAATTTTATGATACCTTACAAACCTTGGAACTTCCCTTCTTATCATCTCAAGTAATGCTTATTTTTTGCCATTTAAAGAGGATTTTATTTGTATATGGAAGGAGGTGTAGTTATATATTACATCTTAAACGAGAAATCTCAGCTCCTTACATTTAAATAAATTTTATCCATAAGTTATTGAAAACTTTTAACAAAAGGAAAAAAATCTAAATTTTGAAACTCATGAAGTTATCCCAAAACTTCAAAAGAGGGAGAGATAAAACTGGGACTTCATGAGTCTTTTAGAGTCCATAAAGGCAATGATACCATTAGATTATGCATATTATCATCATAGAGAATTTTGTTGCTCTCATTTTTTTCTATAAAGGCAGAGAATAAGGAGGGATTAATGAATCCAAAAACTTCATTATAGATCAAGTAGCTAGTATTGGCCTAACAAAAGGATATGAGAAAGAATTATACACCTCCTTTGATAAAAACTACTGATTTCTATTTGTACATGGAGATGCCACAAGCATCAATCACTATGCTTAGGGGAAGTTCGCCTTCATTGTATCCTTAGCCCTTTATTCTTATTCATTTAAATTTTTCCTAGAGAAGTTGTCTCACTTTATAGCTAAAAGCGTGGAAAATGAAATGTCGGATGCCTTTCTTTCCACGAGGTGACGCTTCTATCTCCTATGTATGTTTTTATTACCACCCTATATCATTTTCAGAAGCATTCTCAAAGATAGAGATGTTTCAAGAGGGCATAAGATCCAGCATTTGAAAAGAAAAATGAAATGAGATCTATGTTGAATAAAAAACCTAAGCAATAAAAAAGCTCAAATGTCATACTTTGATATCTCGAGGAAAAAAAAAAGATTGATTTGTGCTAAAATTTTGGGAGATTTGAATGCTAATTTAGGTTTTGTTTTAAACGGCCTTTTTATTGCTTATTAAAATAACTTTTTAGTACAAAAAATTTTCTTTTTACTAGAAAACTGCTTTAAGAAGCAGCAAAAAAACTGTCACAAACGAAACCTAAGGACTAATTCGAAAGTCATTTCATTGGGAAGGGCTAATTCCAAAGCCAAAAATTCCAATATATTAGCAAAACACATTATATCACCAAATTTAGTCATTTCATCACTTGAACATGAAACTCAATTCTTGTGTGGCTTTAACCAAAAACATTTCCATAGAAATTTGTCTTTAATCACTTGTTAACCTAACTAATTGATTGCCAGATATCTCATTTGCTAATACTGTTATCTATCCAAAATAAAGTAAATTTATCACTCTTCAAGCACGACAATTTTTATATAAAGAAATGGTCCCACCTTTCCATAGATGGGTTTTTCCTAAATTTCATTATAAATTAAACAACGCTCAGGCTTCATTTGGAACCAGTTCTCAAATTCATTTTATTCAATTGAACAAATGAATATACAGAAATCATTAAACTTGCCGTGCTTTATGCCCACCATGGCATGTCTTCTTTGCTAGAATAGAGCTTTTACTGAAAGCACCCCTTTTATTCTCCACAATAACTCATGGCAGAATTCTGCAACTGGTTATTTAACGATAATTGAATTAGTATAGTAGCAGTGGACGGCATCAATAGTTAATAAGAGCAATAAATAGACATTAAATTGAACACAATTGTATATTCTTTGAAAATAAAATCTATTATAATGTACCACTAAGCAATGCATCTCATTTAACAAATGTCAATAATCAATGCAGTCGCAGTAAAATCTTACAGTTCATCTAATGATTTTTTTCCTGGCAAAAGCTTATTTGGGGAATCTATTGAAGTAAACATCATGAGGGATATATTCAATTGCAACCGTCCGTTCGTCGTACGATCGGCCATGCAAACAGTGAGCTGCATTGCAAGCTGCTTCTTTCCTCTGAAACTCCACAAGAATCAAACCTGGCTCAAAGGCCTCAGAAAGATTAGCCTGCTGTTGTAAACTTTCCAAATCTCTTTCTGCAACAAACTTCCGGTTTTCATTTCCTTTGTCCTCTTCTTTATCTGCAGCAATAGGATCTAATTTTGTCTCTTCAGCCAATTTGGCATCAGGCATCTCTTTAGGTGCAGGGAATTTGGAAATTAAAGCATTCTCTTCAATACGGCCATCTTCAATTTGATCATTTGTACCCTCGTCAATGTCTTGCAAATCCTCAGAAGGTCCTGCTGATTCTTTCATCTCATCTTCCTTAATTAGCCCATCTTCATCTTTGACATTCTCAGGCTCTTCAACATATATTGGAGTCGAGGCTTCTGTAATCTTGTCGAGATGCATCTCATTGGCCTTCTCTTTACTTCCACTATGAAAGCTGACATTTGATTCTAACAACGCCGAAGCATTGACAGAATCGGAAAGTTCAGAAGCTACAGACTTCTGCTCATTGCTACTGCTGCTATGTCTCACTAAGTGCACAGCTTTTACGGTTCCAAACCTGGAAATATTGCAACCAAGAAGCGAATTCACCCTTTTGCTGAATACATGAATAAATGAAACTAATTATAGAAGCAGATATTTGGGCTTTTTTATGCACCTTGCACACTCCAACCGGACATCTTCCAGTGTTTCCTCCAATTCATTTTCAGACAAAGTATGGAAATCCTCCTGATTGATCTAACTCGCATTGTAAATAAGTGCAATTGTCAGGTATATACCAAGAAAATCACACAATATGAATCAATGGAAGAAACAAAAAAAATGGCATTATATATATGTTGAGAAGAAAGATTACCACATTATGAAGCCCAAGGACTTGTGTAACGTTAGCGAGAAGTGGTTTTACATGGGGAGGAACAGCGTAAGATGGAGGTCTTGCATTATCCTCCTACAAATGAAGCACATCAGCAAATAAACTCAACCAGCCTTGAAGTAACAGAAACTTAAAACGGAGCACCAAAACAGCTTTACATTGATATCAGGAAAAGCTCTGACTGCAGTAAGAATGAAGCCACCCAGCATCAATCCATTAAGACCAGCACATGCCTTCGAAGTAATTGAATGATCTTCATACTGCCATGAGGAATACACAAGAATATGGTAACATTCACATTTATGCAATTACTTAGATTCAACATCTACAAATACCTCTAAAAAGGCACAAGGACCATTGAGCTCCTTACTGAAGTCAAAGCGATAAGCCTTCAATGGCCCAAAAGCATTGGCAATTTCCATAAGCTAGAAATGCATAACAGAACCGTAAGGAATTTCTAAATATCAAAGAGAACCAAACATTTACTACGGACTCGAAGAAAGAGCCCACGCACTAATAGAAAACATCTAGATGTTCGTCACCAAGCAAGATAAAACTTACCATCTTGGAAGACAGAATATCTGAAATTCCACCAACAAAAATCTGCAACAGCAGAAAGTGAACATCTCATTTAAACAGGACGTAAACTCATGATATAAATCCATAGCCACATCACAATAAACTACCAAGTCTTTAAGCTAAACAAGTATCTGTGAGGAGAATGTTCTTAGAACCTTGTATGGGGAATCGATCACAACATCAGACACTGCTCTGACTACATCCCCGGTTTTCTCTGGGACTCCACTCTGCATGAAAACAACTTTATTTTTTATAACAAGAAAGAGGATCTTGACCACAACACCAAAGATGAAATTTTAAGGACTTAAAAAAGTTCACTACAAGCTTTAAAAAGTTATCACGCATTTACATCCTGATGAGCTTTTTGGAATAAAACGAACATATATAACAGTGAAAACCAGATGGTTAAATCGAAATTCTAGAATAGTTTTAATCGCAATGCTTCAAGAACTAATAATCATTAAAATTTGCAGCATAACACATTGGAAAAATTACAAAAGAATAATGCAGGCCTATTAAGTGAAACATACAACAGCCTATTTGTCAATAGAGATGGGGAAAAAAAATTTCTCGGTTCACATCAGCTTGAAACAAAAAAAAAAGGCCACATTAACAGAATATAATCAGCAAAATATAACATGCCAAAAAATAAAAGATATCACTTGTTACTCAAGCTCATCACAACAACAACAACATCAAGCCTTTATCCCACTATGTGGGGTTGGCTACATGAATCTTTTTTCTCCATTATGTCCTGTTAAGAATCAAATTCTCATTTAAATCTAATAAAGAACGGTTATTTATAATATTTTCTAACTAAGTCTTTTTAGGTCTACCTCTTACTTTCTTAACATAGGCAAAATCTAATACAACTACTCTCCTAACAAGGTTGTCAGAAGGCCACCGTTTTACATGACCAAACCATCTAAGGTGGCTCTCTCTAATCTTATTTGTCACTGTAACAATTCCAACCTTTTCACGAATATGCTCATTTCGTATCCTATCTCTAAGAGTAAATCCACTCATCCACCTGAGATCCTCGTCTCAACAACGCTTCACTTAACATTATGGTTCTCTTTTAATGGCCAGCATTTTACGCCATAAAGCATTGCAGGTCTCACCACCATATTGTAAAATTTTCCCTTAAGTTTGAGTGGTACATTTCTATCACACAACAAACCCAAAGCATTCCTCCACTTCAACCATCCAACTTAAATTCTATTAATAATATCCCAATCTATTTCACCATCACTCTGAACAATAGACCCAAGATATATAAAACGAGTACACTTATTAACGACTTCATCGCTCAAAGTCACAAACCCCCCACTAGATTTATTAGTACTAAAATTACACTCCATGTATTCGATTTTAGATATATTCAAACGAAAACTTATAGACTCTAATGTTAACCTCCATAATTCGAGTTAACCTTCAACTCCCTATCTAGTCTTATCAACAAGAAGAATATCATCAACAAAAAGTATGCACCAAGGTACATCGTCTTGCAAATGTCTAGTGAGAGCATCCATACTAAAGCAAAAAAGATAAGGGCTTAAGGCTAATTCTTGATATAATCCAACTGAAATAGGAAAATACTTGGTCAAACCACCTTGTGTTTGAACACAGGTAACATCTCCTGCATACATATCCCTAATGACTTATATATAAGCACTATTAACCCTTTTTTTAGAACTCTCCATAGCACTTCTCTTGAACTTTATCATATGCTTTCTCTAAATAAATAAATAGCATATGTAGATCCTCCTAATTCTCTCTAAATTTCTCCATCAACCCTTTCAATAAATGAATATATTCAAAGACCTACCCGGAATGAATCCAATTTGATTTTGAGAAACATTATGGCATGATGCATCCATGAAACAATATTTTCGTTTATAGATTATTAATATAGAATGCATAATCAAAATATCTATGGTTAATATTTTCAAATTAAAAAGCTCACATAATAGAGTATTTATATGTATCATACAAAATCTTACGATTAATAAAAGAAAACCTAACATTAATATAACAACAATTATATTTTAATATTTCATCAAGTATACTAAATTATCAAAAATAAACTAACATTAGCATAATAATTTGGCATGATTTTGTCAATATTAACATTGTATTTATACACAAAACACCAAAAACCCAAAAAAGATTATATATAATATTCACAATAACCACACAAGATATGAACATATTGAAATATCACTAATCAGAATAAATAAAGCATCACAATCATCATCAATATCAACACTTATATTATCCTCAAAAGCACCTTCACCATCATCTAGAAAACACGGTTTTTAAATATTAACATGTCAAAAACATGTTGAGAGTTGTTGAAGGAATGTTAATGCCAACACATGAAAGGCTTTTCAAGTTTCCGTGTTTCATAGTTTTCCTAAACAACATAAATAATTTTTGGCATTTTGAAACTTAATTGCATGAAAGCAGAAAAATATTTTTTCATGGAAAGGTAGTTTAGGTTAGCTTCATAGAAAAGTGCATTTATGGGTTTTAGCTTTCAGAATTATTCAATTAATAATTAAATTTAATTATTTATATATTATTTACTAGATTATAACAAATCTATTTTTAGTCATTCAATCAATTCATAATAGTGTCACAACTACTTTTTGCCAAACAACTACAACCTTAAAACACTTCAGATAATAAATTAAATATGAATTTATCAAACAATCATCTACTCCAATCAATAACACAACAAAACATATCACAACACTATACATCACAACTCAACACAACAAAAGATAAGAATGCTAAGCAAAGCCTAAATTATTTTCCTATTCTCTAAATTTCAAAATGATATATGAGAGATTTGCTTTATTTTTAGTCTCAAGGAAGGTAAAACTTCTCTTCAATTATAACAATAATCTTATACAACTATACCCCCAAGGGAGGTAATCTTATTGTGCACCATATCTACTTGTCAAGCCCTACTAATTTCCACAAGTAGCATTAATTACTAGTTCTAATTTGACTAAATACATTGTTCACATAATCTCCTAGATCCAATAGTTGTTGGCACACATCATACTCACTTCAGTGCTGGAACACAATATCTCAAATCTCAATTACCACCACCGATTCGATCTCCATCATTGACCAAACCAAGCTACAGACATTTGCATCCCTCTTGATATCATCAATCCTAGTGCCGCCATTCAATGTCAATCTCGCAATCAAATATAGTCAAAGATGCAACAACAACAACAACAATATCAAGCCTTTATCCCACTATGTGGGGTCGGCTACATGAATCATTTTTCTCCATTGTGTCTTGTTGAGAGTCAAATTTTCATTTAAATCTAATAAAGAAAGGTAATTTCAAATATTTTCTAACCAAGTCTTTTTATGTCTACCTCTATCTTTCTTAACATAAGCCAAATCTAATACATCCACTTTCCTAATCGATTCATCGAAAGGCCGCTATTTTAAGTGACCAAACTATCTAAGGCGACTCTCTCCAATCTTATCTGTCATTGGAACAACTCCAACCTTTTCACGGATATGCTCGTTTTGTATCTTATCTTCATCTCTACAACGCTTAACTTAATATTACGCTTCTCTTTTAATGGCCAACAATAAAGCATTGCAAGCCTCAACACCATCTTGTAGAATTTTCCATTAAGTTTTAGGGGTACTTTTATATCACACAACAAGCCTGATACATTTCTCCACTTCAACCATCCAACTTAAATTCTACTAATAATATCCCCATCTATTTCACCATCACTCTGAACAATAGACCCAATATATCTAAAATGTGTACTCTTATCAATGACTTGATCGCCCAAAGTTACAATCCCCCTCTAGATCTATCACTACTAAAATTACACACCATGTATTCAATTTTTGATCTATTCAAATGAAAACCTTTGGACTCTAGGATTGACCTCTATAATTCAAGGTTACCTTCAACACTCTCTCTAATCTTAACAACAACAAGAATATCATCAGCGAAAAGCATACACGAGGGTATATCAACTTGTAAATGTCTAGTGAGAACATCCATAACTGAAACAAAAAGATATGGGCTTAAGGTTGATCATTGATGTAATCCAAATAAAATAGGAAAATACTTGGTCAAACCACCTTGTGTTTGAACACAAGTAACAGCTCGTGCATATATATCTTTAATGACTTGAATATAAGCACTATTAACCCTTTCTTTTCTAGAACTCTTCAAAGTACTTCTCTTGGAACTTTGTCATATGTTTTCACTAAATCAATAAATATCATATGTAGATCCTCCTTACTCTCTTTATACTTCTCCATCAAACCTCTCAACAAATGTATAGCTTCCATAGTAGACCTACCCGGCATGAATCCAATTTGATTTTGAGAAACATTAGTATCACGTCGTAACCTATACTCCATAACTCTCTCCTATACATTTCTTGAAGTATTATACATTAACATAATTCCTCTATAATTCGCTCAATTTTGTGCATGACATTTATTCTTAAAAATAGGAATCAACATAATCATTCTCCACTCATATGGTATTTTTTTAATCTTCAAAATATTATTAAAAAGTTTAGTAAGACAAAAAATTTCTTCATCTCCTAAGCATTTCCACACCTCTAATAGAATATCATCACGTCCAACAGCTTTTCCACATTTCATTTCCTTTAAAGCCTATCTAACTTCAGTTTTACTAATACACTGAAAAAAATAAAAAATCTCTATTATCATTTAGAGTGTTAAATGCCGCTAAATTCAATCATATTCTCACAACCTTCATTGAAAAGCTTAGCAAAATATCTAATCCACCTTTGTTGAACATTCTCTTCTAATAAAAGCACTTTTTTATCTTCATTCTTAATGCACGTCACTTGAACTAAATCCTTACTAGTCCTATCTTTTTGTTTGGCTAACTTATACATATATCTTTCACTCTCCTTAGCATCTAATCTATTATATAAATCATTAAAATCTAAAATTTTTGCATCGTATATTTCTTTAGACTCCTCACGAGCATCTTTATATCTTTCCCAGTTTTCAAAATTTTTACATCTAAACAAGCTTTTATAATAAAACTTCTTATTTTTATCTTTTCTTGTATATTTTGATTCCACAATAAACTATTTTTACTATTATGATATTTTTCTTTTAATACTTCAGACACATCCTTCGTAAGATTTTTAATATCACTAGCTACTTTTTCCGACATAACATTAGCTTTCTCATGCACAGATAAAATCTTAAGATCTCGACTCTTACTCTCAAGAATACTTTTGTTAGTGTTCTTTAAATGCCCTCATCTAATCCTAAAATAAAATTTTACTTTATTTTTCATATTATTCCCCTTCATCTTAAAATCCAAAACAAATAAAGTCAAAGATATATGAAATTAATCTCTACAAGAAACTAACCTCCATAAAAGCGCCACACCTTTGATCTCTTCATCAAAGCTAACTAGGCAGCTTATAGGAATAACATGCCTTTTTTCCCTCTTCAAGAATTTGGGGAAGAACAAATGGGTCAATAGCCAAAAGCACCTATGAGAGTATGTCCTAAATTGGCCTAATCTTTAGTAACTCAAGTCTAGCCTGCAACCAATTTGTCAGATAGACTTTGTCATATCTGAGAAATACAAACAAAATAAATGGCATTTGAAATCGAAGACATCTAATATGTCCCAAAAATTCATATATATAATGTTTCGTAACCTAAGCCTAATGAGGAGACTCCAATTATAACCAATTCAAAGGGCTTTAATGGCGCCCCATTGATCTTGTGTTGCCTCTTGAAGTTTTTTTTTTTTTTTTTTTTTTTTTTTTTTTTTTTTTTAATAAAGAAGATGCAACTTGCATTAAAGAAAAAACGAATACAAACTACTAGAAGAAAGACAACCAATCACATTTCTCCTTTAACAAAGAAACCAAAGGAGGAGGAATATTATTATCACTAATAACATCCCAAATAAAATCAATAGAAATAGCCAAGTTAGCACAAAAATCAACTAACTTATTACAGCTTCTATTGGAAAATTGAAATAAAACTTTATTGAACTCCTTTAAGAATAAACTCCTCCAAATCTCGGTTTCCAATCATCCAAGTTGACTTGCCAAAAGAATCTTGAAGATGATAATATTATGATTATCGCCTTCAATTATAATGTCTTCCGCTTCAAGCATCCAACTTTGCACCACTTTCTTCAAGGACCAAATTGCTAACATTTCAACATGTGCAATATACCAATTCATGCATCCAAAACCAAATGCCAACAAAACTCTTCCTTTATTGTCTCTAAAAATTCCACCTACACCTGCTTTATTAGATCTTAACATAGTAGCATCAATATTAAACTTAATCCACTCGGCAGGAGGAGGGTGCCAATAATTACAAAACGGTTAAGGAAGCTTATGAACACCCCAATTTTTTGAGATGAGATTATTTTGATATGAACTAGAAACAAAGCTAAAAACATTTGAAGCAATAAATGTAGAACTATTTCCACACCTCCATGCTTTACCTTATTTCTACTCTTCCAAGAAAAGAATAGTAATGTACAATACATATTAGCAATAAAAGGATTAGTACATGCTAACCTTTCCAACTTCACTCTGCATTCCTCAAAAGATTTGAAAAATGGAACTTGAAACCCCCAAGCATTCAGAAATTTGATCACTTGAAGAAGTTTCAAACAATCAGCTGTTATATAATCAGAATTTTCAATGGCATTACATCCTCTCGCACACAAGTTATTATCCAGCAATCTTCTATGCATAAGGAAGTCATTAGATGGAATTGCATTGTTGAATAGATGCCAGAAAAATAGCTACACCCAAGAATTAAGTTTTAGTCTCCTTACCCATCTTCAATAATCCACTTCCTTATCATCTTCAGATAATATCTCTGAAGTGCAAAAATCATTTTTCCAAAAACTTTTGATTTCAGCTCCAACCGATAATGAACCAATTCTGGGTGGATTTGAATTTGTGTGATAAGGTCCACGAGATCTCCAAATTGATGCTTTAATCAATCTACCATCCAACTTCCATTCATAATAAACGCATCCAGGGAAATCGCATCATCTTCTAATTCTGCAATGTATGTAAGCCACTTTTCAATGCTTTTGTCAAGAATCCAAACATCCCTAAGGACGTTAATGGAGGAACCCGAATAAATTTTCCACCTCACAATGTTACTAAGAGACTTCGACCCATCCAAAATAGTTTTTCAAGTTACCGAGCTGCACCTCTTCGCCTCACAATTCCACAAATTATCTCCATACTTCGCAATTAAGTTTCTATTTAGAAGTGATATGGGCATATTAATGAGGTTTCAAACAAATTTTGCCCTTAAAGGACCCATCTTTAATACAGCTGAATAAAGACCATGTCCTCCCCTCTTATTCGTCTTGCAAAAGACCTCCCATGCAACATAATGAAGACCATGGTTACCATTTTGTTTGTTCCAAATAAAGTTTCAGCAAATTTTATCAAACACCTTCAAGAGACCCATAGGAACCAATATATGAGTTGATAGAAATAATGGAAGAGCGAGAAAAATCGATTTAACCAGAACCATTCTACCTTCTAGAGAAATAAATCTATTTTCCCAAGCATTCAATCTACTTAAGGATATCTCCATCAAGAACAGAATTCACAAGCCTCCTTAATGCAATTTTAACTCCTAGATAATTCATCTCGTCCACCACTTTGTAACCCAACAATTTTGATATAAGTTTCCTTTTCCTTCTATTGATCGATTTACTAAACAAAATAGATGATCTCTGGATATTTATTTTTTGACCTGACCAATTGCAATAATCTAAGAGAATTTTCTTCAGCTTCTTCAGACTCTTAGTTTTTGCATCCGAAAACAACAAGATATCATCTGCATACAATAAATGAGAAACTTTCTAAGCATTTTGAGAAATTTTGATCCCAAAGTTCATACCTTTTTGAATAAAAGCATTTGAAAGAAGTTGAAAGCACATAATAAATAAAAAGGGTGATAAGGGACACCCTTATCAAAATCCACTCTTCGCCTCTATCCAATTGGAATTACTTTCATTGATCAGAATAAAGAACCTTGGATCAATTCCATCAATAGATTAAAAAATTTAATCAAAAATCCAAAGTGTTCAAATACTTGTTTTAAAGTTGATGAGCATATACTATCATAAGCTTGCTCCATATCGATCTTGATAGCCAAAAGGCCTTTTCTTGGCCTTAGAAAATATGATTTTGTTGAACACTTCTTGAGCCAGAAGAATGTGATTAGAAATTGATCTTCCTTTAATGAATGCCACTTGATCTTCAAAAATGATCTTAGAAATGATCAACAATAATCTATTCAACAATATTTTAGCCACTATCTTGTACATAGATTTGCAAAGACTAATAGGTCGATAATTAGAACGAACCATAGGATTCTATACTTTAGGAATTAATATAATAAGAGTCTCCTTCTACTCTTGACAAAGCTTCTCATAAGAAAAAAATTGATTAATAGCCTTGCAAACATCTTTTCCAATTATATTCCAATATGCTTTAACAAAGGAATGAGAAATCTCATCACTACACGATGACTTATTCCCACCCAGGTTTTTAATAACCTCCATAACTTCATTCATAGAGAAATCAACATCCAACATTCTTCTATCCCCATCATCAAGCATACACCAAGGAGGCGGCCATTCTTTTAGCTTGCATTTCTTATTTCTCCACTTAGCATGAAAATATTTGAAAAACATTTTAGTCAATATCATTATGTTCTTCAACCAGAACTCCATTTACATCTTTTACTTGATTAATCCAATTCTCATTTCTTCTCGCACTAGCAAAAGCATGGAAAAATTTGGAGTTAGAGTCCCCTTCTTCTATCCACCTAACTTTAGCCCTTTGTCTCCACCAAGTGTTCAAACGAGCGAGATAACCATTCAGTTCACTAACTTTTGTTCTCAAAAGGAGCAATTTTTCTTCAGAAAACCAGCCGATTTCAACCTCTTCCAACTGTAGCTGTAGCGCCTCCTTAAGGCTATCCTTCAATGACAAGAAGTTTTTGAGTTTAGCTTTACTCCAAAAAAATAAAGCCTTCAATGCTCTTTTATATTTTTTATTAAGAACTTGCACCGCATCACCACGAATAGATTTATTCCAGGATTTTGAAACTATGATTGAAGAAGCATGATATGAAGCCCATATGTCTTCAAACTTATGAATTATGTTCTTCCTAGGAGTGGAGTTAAAGATCTTCAATACAATTGGACAGTGGTCCGAAGCCACTCTTGCAAGATGTCTTATAGCAGTTAAGTGAATCTTTTCCAAAGCAAAAAAACTTCAATAATCATCTATCCAATCTCTCCAAAATACATCCACCACCACTTTTATTATTGCACCAAGTGAATTTAGGACCCACAAGGCCCACTTCATGAAAATCATTGTTATTCATAAATAACTTCATCTCCTTAGGACCTTGAGAGAAAACAAATTTCCAACCCCCCCACCTCCTGGTCCGAAGCCACTCTTGCAAGATGTCTTACAACAGTTAAGTGAATCTTTTCCAAAGAAAAAAAGTTCAATAATCATCTATCCAATCTCTTCAAAATACATCCACCACCACTTTTATTATTGCACCAAGTGAATTTAGGACCCACAAGGCCCACTTCATGAAAATCATTGTTATTCATAAATAACTTCATCTCCTTAGGACTTTGAGAGAAAACAAATTTCCAACACCCCCCCCCCCCCTCCTTATCATCTTGAGACAGAATATAGTTAAAGTCCCAACCAATCACCGAAAGAGATATTTCTATGAGAAAATGATTGAAGACTATCCCACAAGTTCCTCATTTTACAAACATCCTTGCCACCATAAATTGTAGATACCATCCACACACCTTTGCTAAAAACATTTAAATCACCAATAACACTTTGGGAGGAAGCCTCCAAAACCAAGAAGGAAGGCAAATCCGATCTCCAAATGACCATAATTCCGCATGGCATTCCATCAGAGGGAAGCACGAAAAATCCTAATATAAACCCATAAATTTATTGAATTCCACTCTATCAATGACAGAATTTTTTGTCTCCACAATACACACAAAAAACACATCAAAATATTTTACAAATTCTTTTAAATAAAGAGAGGCTCCTCTTTTTTTTGCTCCTCTCAATTCTAAAAAGCTATGGAACTTATTACTCAATTAAGGGGGAAGAGTCCCCACCCATTCCTTTGCTCAATCCCTCTAGATTTCTAATACGTGGAAGGATTCTCACCGGTCTGAGGGACTTAAGCTCCTTGGAGAGCTTATTTTTTTGCTGCACCTGAGCTGCCATCAACCTCTTTACAATTAGCAAGCTTCATAAAATGCTCATTACTTCTCAAGCCTTTATCACCCTTACTCATAATAGCATTCATATGATCCAAAGAAGCATTAGGTTCTTTGCCAAATTCCGAGCTTTTTCTGGAAGTATCTTCACTATCTAATTCTTCATAGCAGCTTCCATTTAAAGCAACATTTATTTATAACAATGGGAATTTCAAAAGAAATAGAAACAAAATTCATACCAGGTCCTGGATTAGAAAGCACCAAATTTCCTTCTGCAATCTTATTCTGCTCCCCAGAATTTCCTTGTACAGCAGCTGCTCCTTCCTATTTGTCCACGGGAGAAAATGACAACTTCTTTAGTAACAATATTCAGCTCCTTATTCCCTCCTAACACCAAGCTAGTATACTTTGCTTTGTCATCTGGCACTGATCTACTTATCTTCACAGCATCACCTATTGAAGGATTAATCGAATTTTTCATCCTGAACATCTTCTGACCAACATTATGATTCGGTCTAGCTGGAAATGATCTCTTCTTCCTACCATAATTCGCATGAACCCAAGGTCAATACGAAGAGCTTATATCAATGTCATTCTGAAGAGCATTTTTAGATCTACTCTGCTCAGATTTACTAGCCTCATTCACTGATTCCTTGATAGGAAAAGTTCTATGCAAGCAATCATTCCTTTCATGTCCAATCCTTCCACAATCATAGCAAAATGTCTAGATCTTCTCATACTCAATTCTTTGGAAAAAATGCCCAGACCATCTTTCAACCCAAACTCCTAAAGGAAGTTGGTTATCCAACCCAACCCGAACACATACTCTTGCAAATTCTCCCCTCCCCCATTGAAACATATTTCAATCTAACATTAATGATTTTCCCACCTTAGAGGCAATTCTAGTCACATTTACCTCAACATTGCAAGGGTAAGTGAGGCATTCTTTTTCACATTGGAGATGTTAGACCCTTCATGGAAGAAGGAGAAAAACTCAGCAACCATTTATCAAGTCCAATAATATGCCCATTCACATGCCATGGACCTCCTGTAAGAACAAATTTCATAGCTTCAAATGATTGGAACGAACACAAAACCAATCCAATCCCAAGAATAGTAAGATGAAACTAACCAAACTGAGCCCATTGACGTCTCAATTCAGCTGCAATAATATGAATAGGAATTTCTTTACCAAATACCTTAACTACCACAGCAAATTGTAATTTGTTAGCATTAGCCATTTCATTAGGAGTATGTAACTTAACAGCAACACCATCATCCATCAAAAAAGATTCCCCCTTTTAAAATTAATTTTTATGTAAGGACGTTTTGATCAGGGTTCCATGCCACTTTTATTCATCTCTTTATCAACCACAAATTCCCTTACCACATTCGAACAATAAGCTCCCGCATTCGAACCATCATCAACCTCTTTCCTGTTATTAGGAATACTCACAGCATCCGTTGGCGAAGATATCTTATTCAGTTCGAGATCCGAATTTAACTCGGTATTAGAGTTAAAATTGCCAAACCTATTGACAAAAATCTTCATGCCTGAAGAAGAAGCCTCATGATCGTTGGCCTTCGTAAGAGATTTTGACGGAGACTTAGACGAACGAGGAGTTTTATACCCCAAATCTTAAACTACATCTTTCCCTTTTCCTTCCACAGGAGGATTTTTCTTTACTACATCAGATAAATTTTCTCTAATCACCAGAGGGCCTTCATTCAATGATCTTCTGAGAGCAAATCCATTTGAATCCAACCTCTCGACAATAGAGCGAATACGATTTACTTCACTATGAGCATGTGAACTTCCTTGGGGACGAACCACTGGAGTTGATGCCGCAGATGGGCAGCAGCCATCTGCCGCCATACCCGAACTTTCCACAGGAAGAACGGAATTCAAAAAAGAAAATTTGAAACGGGACTTTCTCTCACTAAACGGAATTAAAATAAAATGATGGATCTATATCCAAGATTCCATATTCAAAATTTTGAGGATTTTTCTTTGCCTCTTGAAGTTGATCAACCTTCCTCTATCAAAGATTCCATATTCAAAATATACAACATAGCATTAGACATTATTTTGCTCTCCATCTCATTCCACCACCTTTTTTCTTAGATTTGCAACACTTATATCTAATTTGTCATTGAATAGTTAAAGCTACAATGTTATGCAAACATTATAAAAACCATCAGCACTTTTTTTTAACCTTGCATCATATTTTTCATGTACAAATATTCTTTTATAATTATTTTCTCTATCCCTCATACATGTCAATGCAACCATCGGTTATTGATGACAATATATTTATGATTGCTTCAAGTTTTATTATCTTTCATACATGGAAGTTGCACATGAGAACTTTATGACCGTATTTTTTTTTATTAAGTGGATAGATTGATTCAGACAGAGTCCGGATGATTTAACATTGTAAACCTTCTTAAAAAGATAAACTATTTCTTTGTTTTGATTGTTTGAAAACTTTCTTCAGCTGGAAATAAGTTAATTTTCATCACGAATATGGCAGTCTAGCCGGGCTCTCTTCCTTGGTGTAATTCGAAGAATCCTAGGTGTTAAGGGGAACCTTAACTGAAACAATTCCAAGAAATTAAACCATTCCTAGACTAGATTATATTTTCCCTGTCCTCCTAGTTGACAGACTTCGGAAGAGTAATAGGGATACAGAACCAGATCCAGTACATCATAGTCCCATGTCCTCCGCATCAGGCATAAAAGGACTAAGCATAAATATCTTGTCCAGAAGAAGCTAATAAGGACTGTTCATCGTACTATATACCAGAAACAATTAAACAAACAACATAAAGAGATTAAATGCCTAAGTGGAGATTACAATAAAGGGAAGGGCAGACAATAGCATAAAATAACAAAAAACTGGTAAATGTTCTTTTCATATGCATTGCATTTAAAAAAAAGTAACTAATTTCGTATATGCCCAAGAGATAGGCTTTAAATATAACACTCACAGCAAATAGGAAATTAAGCTGCCACACTAATCCAAAAAAAAAACAAGATGAACAGCTTAATAATATTTCCAAATATTGCAAAACAAAAGATTCATTAAAGATCAAAACAATGCAGGAAGTATGTAGAAACTGATGGTTCACATTTGACATACATTTCTCCAAGCACGTCAAATCTGACATGATTTAACTGGAAACTATAAAACCCTGTATTAAAAATAAAAGCAATCATAGAAATAGTTTTGCAAATTAAAGACAGAAGGAGCTCGTAGATATTTTGATATGAATGATTAAAATAATGAATGAAGTTTATTGGAACCATTTCACACATCAAAGGAATTGTCAACACAAGCTAAGTGAAATATCAAGAAAGTTTCAACAAGTCAAGGAGTCTACTTTAGTTCAGACACAATTTGAAGCAGTAAATGAAATTTAAAGCTGCTTGATAGTTATGTGCTACCTAGATGAGCCTTTGGACAGTTTGCTTTTGTTAAAAAAGGGGGTTTATTTCAGATAACATAAAAAAGATCAACGAAGGTAAAGAACAAGTATAGAAGCTAGGAATAGACTAAACAACCCAACAGAAGACAAATTTATTCAATTAACTAAAATCAACCGCAATTGCTATACGTCTCAGTAGAAATATATTGACACATTCAAAAAAAAAAAATTGCAGGTAAAAATAAAGAATTCATGCATGCAGGCAAACACCACACAAAACAATTTGAGTAAATGGAACAAATCTACAATTAATTTGATATCTCAACGCACACTGTTAAGACCACAAAAATACCTTCCATAAGAGAAATAATCTGTGAAGGGAGCAAATTTTTTGTAGATGGTACAAAATGTGCATCTCAAATGATAACCTCATTGCACGGTCAGATACTAACCTCAAGCTTGTACCAAGACCACTAAGAAGGAATGGTCTGCTATCATTTTGTAAATTTGGTTATAGAGTTAAAGTAAACACCACAGGACATGTCACCAGAAAGGACCCTACCAACATTCAAGATCAGCTAGCAGGTATCATTTCTGAAATAAGCAGCAATTTCATCAATGTTGCACTACATCTTGAATTCTGCTATAAAAAGTCCTCTCTTTGTCACGATCCTGAATGTGAATTATGACACACCCAACAAAAATACCCTATTTGAAAGAGATTCCAACATGATTGTCAGATAAGCTTTCATCTAAGGATACCAAGATATCATGCCTTAAACAAACAAAACTAATGACTGGGAAAATAAATAAGATGCTGAGAATATCTCAAAGCAATAGTGAAGATTCTTCCAAGCTGAATTTGGAATATTGCATCACAAAGTTCCTTTTTTCACAGAATGCATGAAAACACAAATATACCTAGAGCATAAGTTTTTAGAAATTAGTGAACAACCTGTCATACAATTTACGTATAAGGAATGAAAATGAATAGTGTGATATAAATTAATAAAGATCTCCCGATGAAACACCTAACAATTGGAAAATCAATATTATAGGGATTCTGAGTGATCTAAAAGGTTCACAAATGTGTCTATAATTGTTCTTACACATAAGCCACCAACCAACCTATTTGTTCCCCTAATAGGTCTTACTTTTTTATACAGTATAGATGATCAAACACAATAAATAACGTGGACTATTAGATTCCATGTCCCAAAAGTTCAATTATGTATCATTGTCCGACCACAACAAGTTGATTTTGCAGAAAATAATGTCATCAAACTAAGAAATTCATGTGTATTAGGAATACAGGTAGTCACATTGGTTACAAATATTAAGTGAAATTATTCTCTATAGAAACAACAATCTGAAAAGATATCACGGTGATTGCTATAAACATTATGTGCAGTCAAACTACGTGGAATTTAAAAGAATAAATGACAATGAAAACAGAATACATGTGTTGGTGAACTACGGATTCAAATTGGGAACAAGCAAGAAAAAATCATCATAAACAAACAAACATTGGCCCCTAACAGTTTAGGGAAAACAACATTCATGGTGGAAATTAATAAAAAGAATTCAGATGTAAATATCTATTTTGTTTATCATGATAGGATTAGAGAAATTCTTAGATTGCCTTCATTATGAACTAAAGGTCACAAATTAGAATCATGGACATATCTTTATAATGCAGGTGAGAATGCATATATCAACTTCTCCAGACCACGATCTGCAGGAGTCTCTCACTGCCATCCATTTGTTATAAAATTGCTTTCAGCAATTCAATATTAACATTATAATAGACAACCATAGTATCACAGAATTCTTTGCATAGCTACCAACAAATAAGATTTAATAAATTCATATGAAACGTTGTATGCAATGAGATAAATGCAGATGTGATCATATTCATTTTGCAATGGATGCTATAGAGATGTGAGCAATTAATATAATCCACTATTAGTGGCTAGAAAGGTTAATTTACTGATTTAGAGACAATATATTGCAATATTGCATGCTGGCATTGCTCATAGATGACATTAGTCACTCATCAGGTAATATGTCCAGTACCAACTTAGTTTAATATGATGTATAGAAAAATGAAGATTTACATACATAGCACAAAATTCTTTATGTTTTCATACATCTAAAACCTTGATTTTTATATTTACTTATATGCCACTTTAATGTCTAAATCACATTAAAGCAAATACATGAAAAGGTGTATTTTATTTTAAATAAGTTAACATTAATAATATTTAATGTGATTAAAAATTTTTAAATATCATACAAGTAAATATACAGTTTTAGGTGCAAGATACGTAAATATATAAGAATTTTGTGGGATGTACATAAATATCTCATAGAAAAAACAGTGGTTCCATACAAATGAACAAAATCAAATCTGTATATTATGTATGTCCATATGATCAAGTGATCATATTTATTAAGATTACAATGATTCCTTGCAACAAAATAAGCTTCATTGCAGAACACAAGATTCTTTCGCTCTTAAAGACCACAGATAGAACACAAAAACTTCTATATCCATAGAAAACAGTAAACATGAAGCTTAACTAACATATTCGCCAAATTAGCTTCGAAAAAATTTGGACTTTGGAATAAAGTAAAGCTTCCTAGGTTCGATCATATTAAACTCTAAGAGAAAGCTTGTAATATCTTTCTTTTTAAATGTACTTTAGCGCGAATATGAAGTTCTCCTGCGAGGCTTTGTTTCATCCTTCAGGACTCTTACTAATGTATAGCATTAATATGAAGTTCTCCTGCGAGGCTTTGTTTCATCCTTCAGGACTCTTCCTAATGTATAGCAGCCATTAACTTCAAAGCCAATGCTTGCAATGTATAAAGAAAGCATGCATGCTTACGATTGTAAAGCACATCTTAGGCAAACGACTTAACAATTTTTTACTGGAACAGATTGATGAGGCTTTCCTCCACAAGCCATCATCACAACCATGATTGAAATGAAAGTGTAAAATTTCATAAATTTAATACAATTTATGTTACTGAGTTAACCAAAGATAACGAGAACTGTAACTAATATAAAATTTCCATGTATTTGAAAAAAGTGAAAGAATTTAAACTTTATTAGAATAAAGGGTGAAAGGGAGATGAGGTCAAATGAAAACAAGCATGTTATTCAATTTTAATTAAGTGGCATATTTAGCTTTAGATAACAGAGTATATGATGTGGGGAAAAGTGACACTGTGAATCACTTCTATTTAACATTTTGACATGGTTCAGAAACCGCAAGTCAACTAGCAAATTGCTTGGAAAATGAGAATAGCTCAATATGAGAGGTAAGCCTGGAAAAGACCAGATGCACTCATGTCTAGTATAAAAGTGATCGATAAAACTGAACTTTGCCTAGATGCTATTCAAGAACTTCCTGGCACAATATTATCACTCGATCATATTAGAAAAACAGAAAACAGCACACAAATTAATTGGTTATGGAAACCATCAAACAAAAACCAAAAGATTTTAATGTGAGGCTAGTTAAGGATGGAATCTTACTGCTGCTTCAACAAAATCTTTAGGACGTCTCATTTTGAGAACTGATCCAGCTAAGGTGTTACCATCAAAAGAAAGAGCTGCAGTAGCATCCTCTGGTGTCAGAAATTCAACAAGAGCCTGAGCTTTATCTTTATTTATCTGCATAAAATACAATGAATAGCCACTCATTAGAATCCCACCAGGAAGCAACATATCAATTCCAAACATGGTAAGCTTGATACATACAATACAACTAATGCAAGGTCTGGTTGTTCGTATGTGATTGGCACCAGATGAGACCAAATATTCATTGAGGCAATCAATCACAGACTTTTCTGATGCCAACGAAGGTAAGTTTTCAATATAAAGCCTCCTCAAAGGACGGGTTGCTTGGGTGAGTTGAACTGACTCGATTGAAGAATTAATAGTCACAGACCCAGAGTCAATTGAAGTTGCAGGGTGTGTTTTTGTTGTTGCTGGTGTAACGGCAATAGATGATACAGCTTCAACAACTTTAGTAGCAATCAGAGGTAAACTTGCAAAAATGGATCCAGAATTGGTAATGCTGGTTCCTGAGGGAAGCTGATCCCATGTAGCAATTTTCCTCTCTGGAGAGCGAATTGTTGGGGATGGGGTCTTAACAGCTGCCTCAGTTTTTTCTCTTCCTCGGGGAGTAGCCGCCAAGTCCACTTCTATGTTTCCGGTGATGTCCACTAGAATAGCCAGCATTACCTGAAGTTTTGTATCTATCGCCATCTGAATGTTTCTTCTTTGAATTGTCTTTATGGGACTCTCCGTGGTCCTTTCCATCATAGGAATACTTTTGTGACAAAGGTGACATAGAACCGGACCTTCTTTCTTCTCGATAATACTCCAAGCTCCTAGATCTTCTCCTTCTCAATTTAGGATCATCATAAGAAGGTTCAAGATGGTACTTTTTATGACCTTTCGATCCTGAATACTTCAGATCCTGCAATTTGATAGACTCATGTTTCTTTATATTTCTTGGAATCATTTTTTGATCTGCCCTTATCATCATAATGATAATCGCCTTTTCTATCCCTCTTAGATATCCTATAATGCTCATCATACTTATCATTCTCATCAAAATCTTTGACTCTTTTCTTTCTTGATGCCTTCTCAGATTCAGTAGCAAGTAACTTAGCACTTTTACTTGAATGTCGGCTATACTTTTCTTCAGTGCTTTCTTGGTTTCTACTGATTTTACCATGGATAGATTTCACCTTCGCATCGGTTTCTAAATCTCGTGAACTTGTATGTTTCCTTTCTATGGCATCTCTCTCCCTCTTAGAAGTTGATTCTTTCTTTTTGGACCGCTCTTTCATAAATTTTTTTGAAGGACTCCTAATTTGGAGATGGACATCATGCCTTGAGTGATCCTGGGTATCATTAGCATTTTCAAAAGACTCATGTATTTTAATGTCTGTTTCATTAGCATTTGAGTTTTTTTCTTTCTTCTTTCTCCTTGACATAATTTCCTCAAAACTAAAAGCTCTTGTCCGTGCTGAGGTACCTTCAATAGGATTTCTCCTAGATACATCATTACTCACGTCCGTTCTTCCCATCTTGCTGGTATGCAAAACCCATACACAACAATCTCAAAATGAAACCATCAACTAGAAAAACGAATACGAAGCATGGATAACTTCTCAAACTGCTAAAAAGGGCATATAATAATACCAATTTTAGATGTATAAAATCTCTTGAAGACCTGCAAGATTGAAGATAAAGTTACAAGAAGAACACAGATAACTATTGTAGAGAAACAACATGCTCAAGCAATGTTGTAAGGATAAATGAGAACAAAAGTATGCAAATAACACACTTACAAAAGTCAATCATGCTTAAATATTACCACATCAAAATATCAAATAGATTATCAAGGCTAGAGCTAAACACTAGAATTAAGAGAGCAAAAAACAATCGCCCTTAACATGAAGCCCACGGTGAATAACATCATAACTTAAATTTTGGTTGACTTAAGAACAGTACATATATAGCATTCTCAGATTCAAGATTTGTAGCAAGCTTCCAAATGGTTCCATCTAAATAAAGCACAACGAAATTGCCTTAAATTTGTTCACTTTCTCCACAAACGAACTCAGTTTTCATCTTCAACCTCTTACCATAAAATCTGATAAACACAACTGCAACTTCCACGCCACCAACGCAAAACAAGAAAACCGTATAGGAAAATGGTAAAAAGAAAAGAAAAAAAAAACCTAATGGCACAGTCAAACTACGCCTTCCTTAATACAATAATGATGATATTGAACCCTAACTCATTCTGATTCCGACAAAAAATGGCAATAGAAGCTTAAACCTATTTGGTATTTCCCCTCGTCCATCCATTCTGTGGTTCGGAATCGAAAATCAACGCCATTAATGCACGCAACATTCGGGTAGATAGAGTACGTTGCAGGTTTAAGGTAATTGAGAGTCTCCAGATGCTTGAGGCTCGGGAGACAAAAAAGTGCCCTTTGTCGGACCTCAGACAACCTCAGAGATAAGCTACAGCTAGTGACAGTGGTTATCAAGGAGGATTCGAGGTCGGGCGGAGAGGCGGTGGCAGTATGGGGTAGTCGTTGATGAGCGCTAGGGATGGTTCATCCGTGGTTTTCCTTTATTAAAAAAAAGCCAAATTTTAAGAAGCTCATCAATTAAAAGAAATAAGCAGACATATTTTAATTAAAAATTTAACTAGGAATTTAAATTTCAAAATAATTTGCCAATTTTGCATATAATTTTTCAAGTTTATTTTATAAATTTTTTTATTAACGCTTTTTTCTAATATTTTTATTTTTCTCTTAATATTTGTTGATATTTTTTATAGTTATGTCAAAATTTTTTGTTGTTCATATTAATTTTCTGATGTAAATATTTTGCTAAATTTATGTTAAAAATTTTATAAAGCTGATATATATATATATATATATATATATATATATATATATATATATATATATATATATATATATATATATATATATATATATATATATGTGTGTGTGTGTGTGTGTGTGTGTGTGTGTGTGTGTGGGTGTGAATTTTATGCTATTTTTTTTTTTTTTTTATTTTTATGTTTTACAAAATAAATTCATTTATTTAAATTTTTTAAAGTTTGTTATCATTTATTGAGTTAGTTGTAAATTTATTATGTTGTCCATATTATTTGAAAAACCATCCTATCTTCTAACAATGACAAATCATGGTTATAAGAAAGTTGGCTATTATCATGACATATGAACTAGATTCTTACTTCTTCTATCTTTTTGCTTGGCTATTATACATACATCTTTCGCACTCCTTAGTGTTTAATCTATTAAATAAATCATTAAAAATTAAATTTGCATGGCAAATTAGTTTTTTGTACTCTTTAAGAGCCTTTTTATATAATTCCCAATTTTATAGTTTTACATCTAAAATAATTTTTATACCAAAGCTTTTTATTTTTGATATTTTATTGCATATTTTGATTCGGCTACCAACTATTTTTACTATTACGAGTTTTTCCTCCTAATACTCGAAGCACATATTTTTCAACATTCTTAATATCACTAGCTATTTTTCCTCATATAACATCAATGATACTTTGAATATTATATAGCTAAAAATTAGTTATGCATACCTTATTTAATTACTTATTTAATAATTATATTTATTTATTAATTCTAGGAAACTTTCCCAATCCTCATTTCTTATTTGGGATTTTTACATGCATAACACCCAAAACATCTGTATTTACTTATCTCACATCTAAATTTATTTTTTATTGTTATACCACCATAATGACCTAATCCTCATCAAATTTAACATTTTGTCTACTCTCGTCAAAAATAAGTCACGAAAACAGCCTCTCGCGTATAAGAAACATCTTGGTGTAGCTCTCTTGCGTTGACTGTAGCTCTCTCACGTTGCATCTTCTCCAAATACAATCTCCATTTTGAGATATAGAACAGCTCCCTAAGCTTTTTACCATCAAACTAACGTCGACGCAAATGTCCTGCAGGTGCAAACGTCCCGCCGGTGCAAACATCTGAATAACTCTCTAAAATTACTTTTGCCAAATCACTTTCTCCTGCTGATGCAAACATCACTTTCTCCACGCCGGTGCAAAATTCCCGCCAGTTTATTTTGGTCGTCTGTTCTATTCAGGTTATTTTCTTTATTCGTTTTGGCAGCCGGATCTTTATTCAGGTTGAAGATTATACATAAAGGAAATTAATTGTTTGAACTTATTCTTGTTCTGCTTCATTTTCTCATGCTGGTACTTTATTCATTCTCCATTTATGCTTCTATTTGTCTATTCTCTATTCTTGTTCATGCTAATTCTTAATTATTTTTCATTAATAATTGGACTCGCATAAATGGACTACAATAATTTATATTATATTATCTTCAAATACGGAGGATATATGATTGTTTTGAAGGGAAAAAGCAAGATGAAATATATTGGTGAAAGTCAAAAAACTTTGAAGTTTGAAAGAGGTTATATTAATTTGTTACTATTGAAAGAACAAATCGAATCACTTTGCCGGTGGCTGCGGGGTTAAGCCTAAGACATACACTATCATGTTAATGGAACATCGCCTAAAATTTATATGTTGATTTATAATGATAGAGATGTAATGGACATGTTTACATGTTCCTGTAATGATAATAAAGTTGAGTTGGTGGTTGTAGTGAAAGATTTTGACGAAAATTTGAGTGATGTTGATTACATTCAGTATAGTGATATGCAAGATTTAAGTGAGAGCAACAGGGTGAACAATGACATTATAATAGATGGGTTGTGTGATGGTGGCTTTGAGGGTTAGGTTGAAGAGAAGCATTTTTATGTGTTGGTTCGCATTTTGATGATCATCAAGTTTTAAACAAGCTATTCGTTCCTATGCAATTTTACATAACTTTGGTATAAAGATTAAAGCTAGTGACAAATCAAGAGTTATTGCTACGTTCACATACAATGGATGTTCATGGAGAATACGTGCTTCGTTATATTTATATGGCCATTCATTCGAAGTTAGAAAATTACAAACTCACATTTATGTCCGGGGGTAAATAGAGCTGGAAATAAGTAATCAACTGTAACTTGGATTGCTCATGAAATCAAGGATCTTGTAAAAAAGAATTCATATATTACACAGAAGGACATAATCAATAACTTAGAAACCACTTTAGGTTTGTCTTTACCAAACATGAAAATAAAATAAATATTTATGTGCTTACATATATCAAGTACAAATAACAAAACAACTTAAACTTTTTCTCATTAAAACCTAAGACACAAGAGTTTCTTAGTAACATTCTAAGTTACATTCATTTGCAATTACAAGTCTTCGATAGAGAATTGGCAGCAACAACAACAAGCAAAATCAGGATAACCAACAAGAATTTAATTTGACGTAACTCAAATGTAACAATGACTACATGCTTGTTATGACCTTCTGATTCATTTCCATTCAAGTGATTCATATCTATTGACCTCACTTTTTGTATGAGGTCACCGTGATCTCTCTTGGACTCTAGACCCTAGGACTTCCTAGATCTAGATTCCTTTTAGACTCTAGATCTTAGGATCCTTATAGTCCCCAAACCATAGGATCAATTTAGATCTTAGATCAATCCACACTCAACATTCCAAACCAATCTTTGGGTCAAGGACTCAGGTCCTGAAACCCCTTTTAGGTGATTTCTCTATCACCTTGAAATCCAAGGAATTGGCATCTAATTCAAAGTATATTAAGCGTATATTGATATTACATGTCTCTAGTATCAACCCTTCAAATTTGAGCTCCTTTGGAGAACTCTAGCCTCAGAAACCAGATTGATTTTCAAAGGTTGCAAAACCTTCAAATATTTACGACCCATACCACTAGACATATCACCCAGTGGAATTTGACCTTGGAGCTCCCTCCAAACCCTTTGATTCTTTCCAGTCCTTTGATATCGATATGTTAAGCACTAATCTATATTTTTCTGGATTCACTTTGACCCAGAATAGACTTGAGGTCAAAATGACCAAAATATCCTTTAAAGGGATTCTTGGACTTTTGACTAAAATTCAATGTGGTTTAACCTCATAAAAAATTGAGACATTTTTTTATCATCTTCTGACATTATTTGGGACCTATCTAACCTAGTCATAGCCCTTGGGTCAACCAGGTTATCCAAGTCAACCATGGTTGACTAAGGTGCTCCCTTAGGGATCAAATGCACATTTCAAACCAAATGCCCTCTTATTGGCATGAGACCCCTCCCATTGAGTTTATGTGATCAAATTAAATTAAATGGACCCAACCCTTGGTCCTAGGTCAACTTGGTTGACTAAGTCAACCAAGTTTTACCAAACCTCCCATATGTCCTCATTCCTCTAAACCATTTGACCAACACCATTTTAATCCTATTTAGACCCATGGGGCGATCCCTTAGGCTTCTAAGAGACCCCTCTTGAAATCCCAAGCCTTTGGCTCACTTGTTTTGGCCATTTGGCTTGACCCAAGTGCCCAAAGAGAGGTCCACATTGAGCCACTTTTCAATCCTAGCCAAATTGGATCCAACCTAAGGTGCAATTGGGTCTTCCTTGACCTAATACACCTCCCCTAGCCTGCCCAAGTCTTGGGTTGACTTGGGTCAACTTTTGGGCTAGCCTAAAGTATCCAAAAACCATATTGACCTGATCCATCTCCCATATCAGGCCAGTTTAAACCCAATTGCCATTTGTATTGGGTGCATTAGACCCAGACCCGCTTCTAAAATCAAACCCAGGGTCTGACCTGACCTAAGTTGAGCCCAATTTGACCCAAACCGAGCAGGTTTGGGTCAACCAAAGACATTCAATCCAATTGAACTTCTCCAGGTCCTATTGAGCTCACCCTTGAGCTCATCATGTCCCTATCATCCTTTCTAGGTCAACCCAACCTAAACCCCTAGCTAGAGGCTGCCATAACCAATGGAGTTTGAACTCCAGTGGTTCCCCCCCCCCCCCCCCCCCCTCCCCACTTTAGGCCTATGGGCCTGACCCACATCCTTCCAAAGGCTGTTCTCACCGGCTTCAGTCACACAATCCCTCTAAGAGGATTTCCCCTCCCACCTGGCATCCATCTTAATCCCAGCCCAATCGATCCCGGTCATCCAAGCTCACAGGAGTGAGTTGAATAGGGAGGCAGTCTACCAGATGTCCCCATTTGCGATTTATCTCCCAAAATTGTTCCCCAGAGCTCTCTGAGTGTTCCAGTCACTTCCCCCAGCTCCCTGGATGCTCCCGTCCATATATTTGAGCGAACTCCGACAAAAGCGTCTCGTACTCCGCTCAAAGTCGAGGTTCTGGCCATTCTCTAATCCTGGTGTCTAAAAGAGAACTATTTGCCCTCATCTCCTTAAGTTTCTTGAGAAAATACCCCATTCGTTGGGACTTTATCCATTGTGAGACTTTGATCCTTAGCTCCCTAGATAGGTAGTCCGGTCAAGTGTGAAGGAAACATTCACCCCAATGGATTTCTACCGTTGGATTGAAGGTTTCCACCTTCCTGATCCTTCCAATGAAATTTCATCGGAGCTTTCCAGTGGGATCTCGTGGATTATGCCGGAATAGCTACACAACTTTGAGTTTGCATGGGAGGTTGAAGATATAATCCTAGCCATTGATTTCAATCAATGATTTAAATTAAATCCCCCGCAGTTCTGGTGGCTGTCTGATCTCGACCATTCGATCTTCCATCCAACAACCATAATTAATTCGACCGTTATCCAGTCAGTTGCTAATACTTACTCCGCCAATCAGAAAGTGCCACATGTAAAGCATCGGTTGACTAGGTAATTAAGGGATTAATTTAAAAAAAAATTCATGGAAACTTAAAAAATCAAGATCTCTAAATCCACTTGGCCCATTTAGGTGTTCTTAGGCTCATTGGAAAGATCTCAGATAGATCTACAAAAGCACTATGGTCCCAAGCCCTAATTGCATATGTGTAGAGTTTATGTCTATTATTGCTGAGAAGGAGACAACAAACTTGTGCTTGATGGTCAGTGATCATCTTGGTCAGTCTAACCAAGAAGAGGTATGTGAACTAAGCTATGAATAATTATTTAAAGTTTGTGAGAAAATTTATACATCATATAGGAAACTTAAGAAATCACATGCTAGTCTAAAGTTGGAGTTTTTAAATTTATAAAAAGAGAATGAAGTTTTACTTAAAGATCATGCCCAAATTGATAGCAATTACAAGTCTTTACTTGATGCGTTTGATGAGTTAAATAAAAAGCATATTAAATTAACTCATGCACATGATTCCTTGAAGTCATCTCATGTTGAGTTAGAAAAGGAGTTTAAGAAGTTAGAAAAACTTAAAGCTTTTGAAAATGATAAACCAACTTTATATGCATCACATAATATTAAGAATAGCATCACCACCCGAGTAGATTAGTAAATCATTTTCTTGGTGTTAGATATTTTTCATGTGACATGGTAGGATACATTTCACACACTTACATTATTCACTGTAGTACACATTGGATGTGGAGATCCAAATTGCATGATTCACAACATAACACAGATGCATCACTTTCTTCCTTCTATAAGATAGGACCCAAACTTGTTTAAGTTCCTAAATCTAACGTTTGATAATTTTGCAGTCTTGCTCTCAAAAAAGGCCTCGTGAGAGCATGTGGTACTTGGACAATTGATGCTCATGACACATGACTAGAGATGCCAACCAATTCATTTTGTTGGAAGCCTAGAAGCAAGGTCACTCTTGGAAATAACACCACTAGGAAAGTGGTGGGCACATGTATAATCTGAAACTCCAAGAACTTTTGATTAAAAATATTTTAATTGTAGATGGACAAAAAAATAACTTGCTAAGCATCAGTCAGCTGTGTGATAAGGGCTTTATCATAATTTTTTTGACAAATACATGCATTATTAGCTTGAATAACAACACTGTTTTGCAGAGAAAGCGGATCAATAATATTTATATGCATGATTTAAATAATATTGAATGTGTTGCATCATTTTATTTAAAAACTGTTACTGATGATTCTTGGTTGTGGCACAGGAGGTTATGTCATGCCAATATGAAAACTCTTAGAAGAGTGACCCAAAAAGACCTAGTTAGAGGAGTCCCTAAGCTTAAGTTCACCAAAGATCACCTATGTGATGTCTACCAAGTAAGGAAGCAAGCCCAATCCTCTTTTCATTGCATTAAGGACATTTGTACCTCTAGACCTTTAGAAGTCCTTCACATGCATTTGTTTGGACCCATTAGCACTGCCGGCTTAGGGGAAAAAGTATATGGTTTTGTGATTTTTGATGGCTACTTGATATTCACTTGGATTAAATTTTTATCTCATAAGAGTGAGTCTTTTGATGAGTTTATATTATTCTCCACTTGGATTAAAAAAAAGTTAGGTTGCGAGATCTTGACCATCCATAGTGACCATGAGGGAGAGTTTGAAAATGAGAGATTTGGAGACTTTTGTGAGGATAAGGGGATTAGCCACAACTTCTCAGCTCCTAGGACCCCTCAGTAGAATGGGGTAGCTGAAAGGAAGAACCAGATCTTAGTAGAAGCTGTTAGAGCCATACTTGCTGAGTATTCATTTCCAAAATACTTTTGTGCTGAAGTGGTAAATATAGCTTGTTAAGTGTTAAATAGGGTGATTGTTAGAGCAAAACTTGATATGACACCATATGAGATCCTTAAAGTGTAGGACACCCAACCTTTATGTAAGATTTTCATTTTTAACAATGGGAAGTCACACTTAGGGAAATTTAATCCAAAATCTGATGATGGAGTGTTCTTAGGATATTAAAGTGTTGAGAAATCCTTTAAGGTATTTAATAAGAGGATATTGGTGGTGGAGGAGACTACTCATATAGTGTTTGATGAATATGATCCTAAGGAGTCTAGAGTTAAGGATGAAGATGGTGTTGGAGAGATTTCCAAAGGAGTTGAAAATTTGGAGAAGAGGGTAGAGTCCCAAAACACTGAAGGAGTATATAAGATTACCCAAGATGTTGAGAATTCAAATATAGAGTAAAGGGTTGAACCTACACACACTTTGCTTAGAGATTGAAGATATTCTTTGAGTTAACCTAAAGAACTGATCTCAGGAGACCCTTTTGAAGGTGTTGGAACTAGGTATGGATTTAGGAAGGAAGTGAACCACTCTGCCTTTATCTCAATGATTGAACCCACCAAAATTCATTAAGCCTTGTCTGATGAGTTTTAGATCTTAGCCATGCAAGAGGAATTAAACTAATTTGTTAAGAATGATATTTGAGAGCTTATAGAAGACTAAAGGGATAAAGTGTAGTTAGAACCAAATGGGTCTTTAAGAATAAGATGAATGGTTCTGATTTGGTGATTAGGAATAAGGCAAGCTTCCTTCTCCTCAAACCTTTAAATCTTAGAAGAATTCATGTATCACTTGATATTTTTAAACGCTTGATTTCAAATTTTGCGATTGTGACAAATTACTTTGGTATATTATTCTATAAGTTATTTTTCTAAAACCAAGTTTTAAACGGATCTATTTTTCTTATCCAATTGGTTTTTCTGAGTTAGGTCTTTTGTTTTCAAAAGATGATTCTTCCCTAAGAGAAGTCTGAGCAAGGGCTAACATGATCGACTATTCTATCATTTTTTGAATTTTGACGATGTTAACTCATTGTTCTTACAAATTTTTTAATTCAATCACATGGAGACTAATTTATTATATCCATGCTTTGATAAAAACATTCTTTTTTTTCATCTTATATTTTGCTTTTTATTTCTGGCTTTCCCTCCTTTTTGTGATGTCAAAAAGGGGAGTAATTGTACTATGTATTGTGTTCATTTTTTAGTAAAATTTGAACTTCCTGACTTATACTTTTTTTTTTGTGATGTTTCAATTGAACAGCTTAAATTAATTTTATTTGTCATCATCAAAAAGGGGGAGATTGTTGCGAATTTAATTTTGGGAAATATAATTTTTATAATAGCAAACATAGCTATTTTTCTATAACTGCCTTACCTACTAACATTTCAAGTCCATAAGATCAAATTACAAATCGAACCAGGTCAAAATTATGTAGATTAGGACTGAGTTAGCTTATAATATACGCTAAATATCTTTTACCTCTTATTGAGTCCATTGTAATAATGTGGGTCCTAATGCTAAGTAACATTGCACACTCACACTTGGAGAAAAATTCTATCTATTTTTAGTGTTCTTTATTTTTGATCACATCGTCCAGGACGATCCCAAATCATCTTGGACGATCAGTTCAAAATAAAAATTATAATTAGGGCATCCAAGTTAAGGCAGCCACAATTAAGCAAATCGTCCTCGACGATATTATCATCGCCTGGGACGATAGGATCAAATCAGAAAGAATTAGCCACCAATCCTTTTAGGCATATTTTATTTTTGGACATCATCCACGACATCGTCCTGGATGATGCACTATAATTATGCCTAAATTAGTTTGGTAATTAAGGAAAGCAATTCAGGTTTGATTGCTCGATCATATAGTCCTAGAAGTTCACAGGATCGTTTGGGACGATCAGTTAACAAACCTTAGTTCTTCCTGGATGATCTATAATCGGCCTGGATCCATCCAGGGTGATGTTCTTATCGATATGTGATGTTTTATACTAATCATCCCGAATGATCGTGAGATCAGTCTGGACGATCTAATTAATTTTTAATCATACAGACATCCATCCAGGGCAATGTTCTGGATGATATGTGACATTTTGAACTAATCATCCTGGACATATATGAGATCGTCATATACAATCAAGTTACTTTTTCATCATCCAGACATCCACCAGGGCAATGGTCTGGGTGATTTCCGTCGACTTGAACTAATCGTACATGACGATCTGAATAAAAGAACATTCTAATCATCCAAACTCTCTCAAATTATCCTGGCTAATTAAGCTAAATTTGAACTGATCATACGGGATGATCGGTCGATCGTCCTGAACGATATTTGACAATTAGTTGTAAATTAGGGCAATTTTGGAGCCCTTGTTTAAAATATCTCTTATTTTCTCAAGAGGTTATCTTTTGTTGTTGTCCTGACTTGAGAGAGCCAAGCAGAGAGAGAGAGTAAAGGAGAGAGATAGAGGATATTATGAGGGGAGTTTGTGAGGGGTTTCACAAAGGTTGTTCCAAGCAAGAATCCAAGTTGTCTTCTCCGGTCATCATCCCTGATTCCTTAGAGGTTTGAGAGAAGTCTACTTTAGCAAGTGATCAAGGTTCTCTGCCTGCTTCAAAAGGAAGAAAAAGGACTTGGGTTCTCTTCCTGCTTCAGGAGGAAGCAAAATGAGTTGGGCTCTCTTCCTGCTTCAGGAGGAAGCAAAAGGAGTTGGGCTCTCTACCTCACCGGGGTTAGTAGAAAGGAGTTTTGGTATGAGCTTCTCCGCCTTATTGTGGGGGAAAAAGGAGAGATACTGAGTTTAATGCAATACCCAGAGGAGAGGCTCCGGGGAGTGGGCGTAGGTTAAGTTACCAAACTACTATAAAATCTAGTGTATTCTTTCTTATTATTATTTCGCATTTAATTTCTGCACTTCAATTTTTGTGGTGATTATTTGTTTGTGTTTGTAATTTTGTTTGGAGAAATTTTTAAGTACTAATTCCCCCCCCCCCCCTCTTGGTTAGCCTTGGGACTAGTTCATAAGGGCCTAACATTCCTGACGAACTTTTAACCCAAGCCTTGGGAACACTTGGTTTGGCCATTTGGCTTGATCCAAGTGCCCAAAGAGAGGACACCCTTGATCCATTTTTCAATCCTAGCCAAATTGGATCCAACCTAAGGTGTCATTCGGTATCCCTTGACCCAATACACCTCCCCTAGACAGCCCAAGTCTTGGGTTGACTTGGGTGAACTTTTGGGCTAGCTCAAAGTGTCCAAAAACCACATTGATCTAATACTTCTCCCATCTCAGACTAATTCAAACCCAATTTCCATTTGTATTGGGTGCGCACCAAACCTAGACCCACTTCCCATATCAAACCTAGGGTCTAGCTTAACCTGGATTGAGCCCAATTCGACCCAAACCAAGTAGGTTTAGGTCAACCCGAGCCATTCAATCCAATTAAACTTCTCCAGGTCCAATTGAGCTCACCCTCAAGCTCATCATGTCTCTATCATCCTTTCCAGGTCAACCCGACCCGGACCCTAGCAAGCAACAGTCAGAACTAATGGAGTTTGAACTCCGGTAGTCCCCCCACTTTGGGCCTAAGCCAAAGCCTTCCAAAGGCTGAGTTCAAAGGCTTCAGTCACACGATCCCTTTGGAAGGATGTCCCCTTCTACCTGGCATCCATATGAAGCCCAGCCCAATTAATCCTGGCCGTCCAAGCTCGTGGGAGTGAGCTGAATAGGGGGCAATCTACTAGACGTAGCCATTCTTGATCGATCTCCCAAAATCATTCACTAGAGATTTTTGAGTGTTTCAGTCGCTTCCCCCAACTCCATGGATGCTCCCGTCCATCCGTTCAATAGAACTCCAGTGAAAGTGTCTCACACTTCGCTCAAAGTCATACCTCAGGCCACCCTCCAGTCTCAGTGTCTAAAGGAGAATTATTCGCCCTCACCTCTTGAAGCTTCTCAAGAGAAAAACCCATTCGTTGGGACTTTCTCTATAATGAGACTTTGATCCCGAGCTCCTTAGATAGGTAGTCCGATCAAGTGTGAAGGAAACCTTCACCCTAATAGATTTACAGCGTTGGATTGAAGGTTTCCACCTTCCTGATCCTTCCTATGAAATTTCATCGGAGTTCGCTAGCGGGATCTTTCGGATTATGCTAGAATAGCTTCCGGCTTCGGGTTCATGTGGGAGGTTGAAGATATAATCCTAGCTATTGATTTCAATCAACGGTTCGGATTAAATCTCATGATTTTGGAGGCCGTCTGATCCTTATTGTCCGTTCTTCCATCCTACGGCTATAATTAATCTGACCATTATCCAGTCAGCCACTAATAATTTCCTCGCCAATCGGAGAGCGCCACATGTAAAGCGCCGACTGATTGGGTAATTAAGGGATCAATTTCACAAAAATTTATAGAAATGTAAAAAAATTAAGATATCTAAATCCACATGGCCGATTTAGGTGTTCTTAGGCTCAACAAAAAGATATCATAGAGATCAACAAAAGCCTTATAGTCCTAGACCCTAATTGCATTTGTGTAGAGTTTAATTTTAGTTTGAATGTTATATCCATTATTGCATTTATTTATTAATTTGATGTCACTAGGGCTTGGGACTTTGAGAGAGTGAATTTTGACATGTCCCTGACATGTTCAAATTTTTCCCTCCACTGTTTGAGGTGTTTAAGGGCATTTTCTTGTCAATTTGAGTTCAAGGGTCATGGTTTGACCCTTAAATTCAAATTGGAGCTATGATATATCCAATGAGAATTATGAATTAATTTTTGATGTGATGGTGATGTTTAGCATAGGGAGTTTAGGGCCACTGATTTTTCCCTAATCCGACCCTAGTATAGCTCCCTAGGCTTTTTCTAAGGTGACTTAGAGATCACCTTAGGTGGTTTTGTTAGCCACCTTAAAGGATTTGATTTGGATTGAAATTTAAATTGTTTGAGTCTTGAGATTAGGTGATCTCATGGCCCAAATTCTACTAGATTTTGTGTCCGTATGGTCCACCAATTAGGAGCTTCAAAATTCACCCCTAGAATTGACTTAGAGCCCTAAACAATTCATTAAAAATTCTCATTAAATCCAAAAAGTCTGTATAAGGATTTTAATTGACCCTAATAAAACCCTAAACCTATGAAAAATCAAAACACTGTCAAATAACCTCTAATTTCACCTTAATTCTAATTTTAAGTTAAATCAATAATTAATCATATTAACTAATTTAAAATATTTTAAAAACCCAAATAAAAGTCAAACACTTGAAAACACCCCCATGGGTTATCCCTGACCTTTAGAAATGATTCCATGAAGTTTAGAATGAGTTTGGATGAAAATGATCAAAACCTTTATAATTAACCAATTTTAAAATTCAATAATTAAGGAAACTTTCAAAAATCATAATTAATTATAAAAAATTCTAATTTAGTCAAACTCAAAGGCTAATGACTCTAATTAAAATCTAATATTTTCTAAAAATGTCAAACCTTCAAAACAAAGTCAAAGTAAAAAAAGTCAGCAGTTTGGTCAAACTCAAGTGAGACTCTAGGCTTAAACTTCAGAAATTCATAACCTTTCATAGAAAACTCCAAATTAAGATTGCTAGTAGTCAAATTACTCATCATAAGGCCTAATATTTATTAAAAATATGAAACCTTCAAGATTAATTCTAATTGTAAAAATCTACTTTTAATCCCTTTGTTAATATATTTAGATAATTCATAAAAAATGATAATTCAATAAAATCCCAGAATTTCCTAAATTGAGTAATATGACACTCAACCAACTTTTTAAAATCAGCCACCAACTAAAGTACTTAATATTAATTCACCTTTAATCATTACCAACTAAATTAACTTAATCAACCCCGATTAATACTACGTAACCCATGCCTACGAGGCTTTTAGCTTAGTCCCAAGGAAGGTGAAATAAACTTTACAGCCTCAGTGTGAAATAAAGGTAGTAATCATTTAACTTTTAAAACATATCTAAATTAATTATTAATACATTATTATTTAAACTTTAACATAAAACTCCTTTAAGCCTTAACAAATTCAAACTTTAGACATCTTCAACTAACTACCCAGCCTAGGATTTACCCTAGCTACATTACCTTCTACACACACTTTAGATAATTTGCTAGAGAAACTAAATCTAGATCTAGGCTATGCCTGTGTTTACTTTTCTGCTGTGTGCCAGATTTTTTAAAATTTTATTGCATGTTGTGGATGAAACTGTCTGGTGTGTTTGCTTACTTTTATTGCACTCTTAGGATAGGAGCGATCTGGATATTCACTTAGTTTTTTACACGTGGTCATGCTCATGCAGGGTAATAAAAATGGGGCTAAATAATAAGAATCAATTATAAATAAGCTTTCTATAGCTGCTTCAAATGCTAAGTCCCCAAATAATAAAAGGCATGTCCAACGTATTTTCTTTCTTTTCTGCACATATATAACTGCTTTGGAATATGCTTTAATTTATTAAATGCCAAAGATAACCTTGTAGGAGAGTCTATAATTTTTATTTTATATCAAATATAATTTGTTTGAAAGTATTGAGTTATAAAAGTACACATTTAAGTCGGGATATACGGATCCAAATGTTGGATTCCAGAGAGAAAAGGATACCCCTTTAGAGGATAGTCCGTTTTTATTTGGAAGTCCAAATTTGAATAATCTCTTTCATACCCAAAGCGGAAAGGGTTGCCTTCACCTTAAAGGAAGAGCTATCTTTTTCCACTTGGGTAGCAAGCTACGAAGAATTCAAGGAGCCCGACCACTTTACTTTTTGTATTTCTGGGTTGTAATAAACAAGACAATTTTCCTATGGACATTTATTAATTAATTTTATTATATTTGATGTGTTAATGTGATTGCCTATAGGGTTACTTGCTTTTTTTAGTTTTCTAGAGTTTGTGTGTTGCTTTTTATTTTAGCATGGGTGTGAAAATTTCTATACGTAATTAAAGATCTAAAATTTTAGGAGTTAAGTGACATAAAAAGATAACGAATCTAGGGAATTAATCGGGGATCTCTCCTAGGGTCACATGCATATCACCGCACTTCTTCTTTTCTTATTTTAGACACTTCCTTGCCTGCAGGTATAGTCTGGATAATCTGACTTATGAGAATGAGGGGTGTGATCTGGGAAAGTTCAGTCTTCTAAAAAACTATTTTAAGCCTTTTTAAAATTTTAAGCATACATGATTTGAGTATGTTGACTAGCATGCATTGTATTAGAAAAACATTTAAAAGAGTCTAAGTTTTAATTGCATCAATTTCTAGCATTTTCACTCAGCATAAGTCAAAGGGGTTACTTAGGACAATCTCTAGATATCAACCCTAGCTCTCCAAAAAATTTAATAAACATATTCCTATCACTCTTTCATAAAAATGATCGAACTCATGTGTTTGAAATCGACTAGGTGGTTAGCTAACTTCCTAATCCAGGCTGAAGTAAGTCCAGATTCTGCACTGCATTAATTATATTTGGACTACTATGGTCTAGTGTCCAAATTTAGATTTAGGATCTAGGGCGGATCTTGGATCATAAGACCCCAACCTCCAGGAATATAATACTAAATTTTTAATAAAATATACAACTCTAACTAAATATTCTTCCAATAAAAAAATGTAAGCCTAACACTTAGTTTAGGTTGGGACACTTCCGGTTGGTTCTAGAATTTCAAAGTGTCCCCTACTCTTCTTCCCTTGACTATATCAATAAGTGCTCCAATTTGATCCAATCCTACTTGAAATTCTAAGATTCACCTACTTTGATACACTCCTAGAAAATCTTTAACAAAATTTCGCCATTATTTTAATCGAGAGTTTTCGTAGGAGACTCTATCTATCTTCCTATGATGTAATTAACTATGAGGGCTTGCGCTCGCAGGAGATTTTGAATCACACACACCTGATTTTCAAAATTAATTCTCAAAACTTAGTTGATATTTTTTTGAGAAATTAAACTCATAATGATCATTATCGTCATAATCATATGATCGCTAGAGGATGATTTTCTCTTTCTCTAAAGATATTTATCATGCGATAACATCAGTTTGAATATGAAACTAACAATCATCTCCTCTTGGTTAACGTAGTCCGATTTTAGATTGAATCATATCTTGATCGTCTCGGGGTTATATATGGTTCTCCCTTAAATCAGACTATGATAGCCTAGAGAAATTTATAATTCTAGATCTGAATCTATTAGGAGATTTTATCTCTGCTTTTTGAGGCGGTATACTATCTCTAAATGGTCTGTTCGATTTCAAAATTGAAATATAAACTTAATTCAAAATTTTCCAAAAGAAAATTTTAGAGTTCAAATTAATATTCTTTGGAAACATTTAAGTAACGACGATCGCTATTGTCATGCCCGAATAATTGTCTAACAGTGGTATCTTCTTCCTTTTGGGAGATATATCATTTCTTCGTAAGGTTTTGGCCATGAGATTAATGATAGTCTACTTAGAATACTATAGCTAGAAATTTGATCAAACTCTGTTTTGACCTTTTGAGGTCATATGTGGTTCCACCTCAAATCTGATTATGATATTCAAAGTAGGATTTGTAATTTTGGATTTAAAACCCATTTTTGAAATTTTATTTCTACTTCTCGAAGTGGTATGATTTTTCTAATGGGATGTTTGGTCTCAAAATTCGAATCTAAAAGACAATTCCAAAATTCTAAAGAAATCTAATCTTTTTCAAAACCTGTTTTCAAAAATTCCACTAACAATATCTTATGGTTCATCATTTTCTTCATCAATCCACTTAAAATATCTACAATCATCTTCTGATATGTTTCGGGGGCATCTATAGAACTTTCTTGTGTGATTATTAGCTTTGTAGCAAGTATAGATTTGACATTGCATATTATAAAGAAAATATATGGGATCGTTTAGGCTTCTCGTTGATGGAGTCAAGCGGCTCAAACTCATGTTAGAAATCCCAAGCTACTACAACTACAAAACACAGGTGAAATTATAGTCAACTAAATCATATACTATAAAGAATGTTAGGAAAGTTGCTATTTGCATGTTTTACATTCTTGCAACTTATATAGTTTTGATGATTCCAAACATTATTGTTCAAATGTGTAGTTATCTCCTAACATTTTTTGGAAGAATTGTATTTGCTCTTGTGTGTACTAACATTACAGGGAAAAAGAACTCCAGACTGCGAAGACTTCAAATTAAAATCAGCATGAGATACCTTGAAATTTTTGAAGCTTGCACTTTGCTTAGAAATCAAATTGAAAGGGAGTGATTGTAACTTGAGTGAATAAAAACATGCACACACAAATAAGGAGATCATATTAATTTTGTATTGATCGTACAGGACGATTTTAGTTCGTACTGGACGATCAGACAGTTATCTCCTACAGAGCATTTGGAACGAATAGGAACTTGCTCTAAAAATTTTTTTTCTAAGTCCTATTCGTCCAGGACGAAAATAAAATATCGTATAGGACGATTTGCTCTCTGGAAAATTTTTGTCCAGACGAAATTAAATATCGTACAGGATGATCAGTCCTCTGTAAAATTTTCGTTCAGACGAAATCAAATATCGTACAGGACGATCAGTCCTCTGTAAAATTTTCGTCCAGACGAAATCAAATATCATACAGGACGATCAGACCTCTGTAAAATTTTCGTCCAGACGAATAAATTTTCGTCCAAACGATTAACCGACTTAAGACAGTTTTTCAGCAGTTTCTAGAATCGACCTTGAAATAACCGTTCGTACTGGACGAACTTAGTTCGTACAGGACGATCATCTGTACGAAGACATTTCGTACACATATTCAAATAGGGTAGTTTCTGATCGTTTAAGTAAAATCGTCCAGGACGATCCACGATCGTACAGGACGATCCACTGCGTACAGAATTGAATACTTGCAGTTTTTGGGCTGTTTTTCTTGTCCTTTATATAAATAGTCCAAATTAGACTGCCACCCTATCTTTTTGTCATTTGATCTTCGTGCCTCTTGAGAGAAAAGCCAAGGAGAGAGTGGAAGAGAACATTCAAGGGAGGATTCCTACCATTGGAGCGAGAAGGCTTCACTTTGAGTTCAAAGGTAAGAGTCTCTACTTGTGAATTGGAATTACTTCACTCTCTTCTTTCTTCCTTCTAGATTCTTGTGAGAAGATCTGTCAAGGAGATCCGGTTCTCTGCCGACACTTGGAGAGTGTGAACAGCCGAAGGGTTCTCTGCCGACACTTGGAGAGTGTGAACAGCCGAAGGGTTCTCTGCCCACACTAGGAGAGTGTGAAAGGACGAAGGGTTCTCTGCCCACACTAGGAGAGTGTGAAAGGACGAAGGGTTCTCTGCCGACACTTGGAGGGTGTGAAAGGACGAAGGGTTCTCTGCCTACACTTGGAGGGTGTGAAAGGACGACGGTTCTCTGCCAACACTGGGTTTTGTGTGTAAAAGGACGGACGGTTCTCTACCGCACCGGGGGAGTGGTGAAAAGAGTATGTTGTAAGGGCTTCTCCGCCTTGCTGTGGGTGCAAAAGGAGAGTCACTATTGGTATTAGTGCAATACTCAGAGGGTGCCTCTGGGGAGTGGATGTAGGTCTGGTTATAGACCGAACCACTATAAATCTGGTGTCATTTACTTTACTGTTTTTACATTTCCGCACTTTTTATTTCAGTTTTAAAAACTCTGTGGTTGAAAAATCTTTTTCTACAAAATTTAAAAGAAATTCTTTTGTGTGTTTAAAAAGGGGACTAAATTTTAATTTAGATTTTTAAACTACCAATTCACCCCCCTCTTGGTAGCCTTGGGACATTCGCTTAGGCTTAACAACCTAAGTACTAGACTCAACAAGTTAACAAAGAAAACCAATCATTTCATATTCGTGGCTCCACTACACCCTGAAAAATGGCAACTTCAATCTTCAAAACATATGTAGATTTCTATGCCCTTCGTCTCCTCTACTAGTAGACAATTTATTATGTGCATAACTGTGCAACTAAACTGGAAAAATGCATAATGGAATATCAGGTCATAATACTTGCTATACATAGTGCTAGTAATGCTTGACTAAAATATTGTCCATTACTCATTTTTAATTTTTGAGAATCCATGAAACCACAACCATATAGTCTCACACTTGAATAAACATATGTAATAACTCAAAAAACTGCATATGCATATATGAATGAAAAAAAAAATCCATGAAACCACAACCCTATATTCTCACACTTGAATAATCATTTGAAATCAAGGATTAAAGATCAAAATTAATCATTTTGCCTTGGGCTCATAGCTTTCTTCAACTTCTTACTCCTCGGCGACGGTGAGAGGTGGCTTTGACAGGGTAAGAATCCTTGATTGGTTCTTCGATCTGGTCTACTGAGATAGATTGGATTGATGATGTGGAGAGATGTGATGAAATAAAGAAGAAAAAAAAAACTTAGGCGTCTCCCTTATCAGGCCATGACACGTTAAAAGGCATTATAATGTACAAGAAATCATCAAACCTAGATATTGAAATGGAGAAAAACAACAAACCTAGGTGATCTATCAAGGAGGGGAGGACGAAAACCATTCTATGCGAAATTTAGATGAAACAAAAATGGTGAAATGGAGAAGAAAATACATAGCTGAGCAAATCAACAAGCAGACCGAGTAAGGGAGAGGCGCTAAAGGTGAAGCAGACGTCTACAAGAACCTCTTTTCACGATATGGTTTTTATGGGTGCAAATAGAGTGCAATATGCGATGACTGCTAGGATATTTAGGTGGTAAATGTGTAAAATCTAAAGTTTGGATGTGAGATAAGTAAATAGATATGTTTTGGGTGTTATGTATGTAAAAAACCCTTCGTATTTTTGAGAATTCTACTTCTTACTCCACCTTGTCAAGTTCTACCACTTAGTCTTTTTAGTCAATGAGGTCACTTGCTTAAGTAAGGATAAACTAAAATCACGACACACATGAGCACACACTAGTAGAAGGCAAGCACATTTTCTATTATTCTCATTCTTGGCCCATCTATTAATACACTAATGAGCAATCTATGAGCACAAAGTTTTAGCCCTAATGAAAAAAAGGATGAAAAGAGGTTGAGACCTAAAAGGACTTCAAATCTTATAACTCTTGTTACTCCCATTTTGATTTTATTATAATATACCTTAAATTATATACTTTTTTCTTCCTAAAATTGAAGCCATATTTATTTCTAAGATCTTAGTCTTTATTTCAAAATAAATAGTTATTATTTTTCATTTTATTTTATAGGACATTATAAGATATTTTTTACATACATTTTAAGGGAAAATTATTTAGTATTAGAAACTCAATTTTTTTTTTGGGGAAATATTAGAAACTAAATTAAAAATATAAATTTGAAGCATTCCTTGCAAGAGAAAATTAAATTACACACTTCTTTGTTTATGAAATTTAGAACATTTCCTTGTTGACTTTATTGGTGTAAAACATCACCTTGACCTATTTTGAGGAGTTAATGTAAGCTTATTTCACATTGAATGTATTTTATTTAAGTAAATATTTGTGTTTAATTTCTAGTTTCCATTTCTTTAGATTAATTAATCTATTAATTATATTTTAATCTATTTATCAATATGATGCTCGTATTTATAATTATATATATATATATATATATATATATATATATATATATATATATATATATATATATATATATATATATATATTATTTATCAATATGATGCACGTATTTTATTTCTACTTCTCGAAGTGGTATGATTTTTCTAATGGGATATTTGGTCTCAAAATTTGAATCTAAAAGACAATTTCAAAATTCTAAAGAAAACTAATCTTTTTCAAAACCTGCTTTCAAAAATTCCACTAACAATATCTTATGGTTCATCATTTTCTTCATCAATCCACTTAAAATATCTACAATCATCTTCTGATATGTTTCAGGGGCATCTATAAAACTTTCTTGTGTGATTATTAGCTTTGTAGCAAGTATAGATTTGACATTGCATATTATAACGAAAATATATGGGATTGTTTAGGCTTCTCGTTGATGGAGTCAAGCGGCTCGAACTCATGTCAGAAATCCCAAGCTACTACAACTACAAAACACAGGTGAAATTATAGTCAACTAAATCATATACTATAAAGAAAACCAATCATTTCATATTCGTGGCTCCACTACACCCTGAAAAATGGCAACTTCAATCTTCAAAACATATATAGATTTCTATGCCCTTCGTCTCCTCTACTAGCAGACAATTTATTAGGTTCATAACTGTGCAACTAAACTGGAAAAATGCATAATGGAATATCAGGTCATAATACTTGCTATACACAGTGCTAGTAATGCTTTACTAAAATATTGTCCATTACTCATTTTTAATTTTTGAGAATCCATGAAACTACAACCATATAGTCTCACACTTGAATAAACATATGTAATAACTCAAAAAACTGCATATGCATATATGAATGAAAAAAAAAAATCCATGAAACCACAACCATATATTCTCACACTTGAATAATCATTTGAAATTAAGGATTAAAGATCAAAATTAATCATTCTGCCTTGGGCTCATAGCTTTCTTCAACTTCTTACTCCTCGGCGACGGTGAGAGGTGGCTCTGACAGGGTAAGAATCCTTGATTGGTTCTTCGATCTGGTCTACTGAGATGGATTAGATTGATGATGTGGAGAGATGTGATGAAATAGAGAAGAAAAACAAACTTAGGCGTCTCCCTTATCAGGCCATGACACGTTAAAAGGCATCATAATGTACAAGAAATCATCAAACCTATATATTGAAATGGAGAAAAACAACAAACCTAGGTGATCTATCGAGGAGGGGAGGCCGAAAACCGTTCTATGCGAAATGTAGATGAAACAAAAAAGGTGAAATGGAGAAGAAAATACATAGCCGAGCAAATCAACAAGCCGACCGAGCAAGGGAGAGGCGCTAAAGGTGAAGCAGAAGTCTCCAAGAACCTCTTTTCACGACTTGGTTTTTGCGATGACTGCTAGGATATTTAGGTGGTAAATGTGTAAAGCTGAAGTTTGGATGTGAGATAAGTAAATAGATATGTTTTGGGTGTTATGTATGTAAAAAACCCTTCGTATTTTTGGTAATTATACTTCTTACTCCACCTTGTCAAGTTCTACCACTTAGTCTTTTTAGTCACTGAGGTCACTTGCTTAAGCAAGGATAAACTAATCACGATTCACATGAGCACACACTTGTAGGAGGCAAGCACATTTTCTATTATTCTCATTCTTGGCCCATCTATTAATACACTAGTGAGCAATCTATGAGCACAAAGTTTTAGCCATAATGAAAAAAAAGGATGAAAAGAGGTTGAGACCTAAAAGGACTTCAAATCTTATAACTCTCGCTACTCCCATTTTGATTTTATTATAATATACCTTAAATTATATAGTTTTTTTCTTCCTAAAATTGAAGCCATATTTATTTCTAAGATCTTAGTCTTTATTTCAAAATAAATAGTTATTATTTTTCATTTTATTTTATAGGACATTATAAGATATTTTTTTACATACATTTTAAGGGAAAATTATTTAGTATTAGAAACTAAATTAAAAAGATAAATTGAAGCATTCTTTGCAAGAGAAAATTAAAGTACACTTCTTTGTTTATGAAATTTAGAACATTTCCTTCCTTGTTGTCTTTATTGGTGTAAAACATCACCTTGACCTCAATGAGATCTAAGTTATAACAACTATTTTTGAGGAGTTAATGTAAGCTTATTTCACATTGAATGTTTTTTATTTAAGTAAATATTTGTGTTTAATTTCTAGTTTTCTATTTCTTTAGATTAATTAATCTATTAATTATATTTTAATTTATATATACAAGTGATGCACGTATTTATAATTATATTTAAATCTATATATAAAAAATTATTTAAATAATATTTTTATTCATATACATAGCAAAATACTATAACCCAATCTAAACAACTACTTTAGCTTATAAGAGAATATGATACTAAGATCAGCCAAGCTATTAAAACCTAGCCCCCTTTCTTTAAAGTTTTGTTTGGAATAGCTTTTTTAGTGCTTCTTGAAGCAATTTTCTATTATAAAATTTTTAATTTTTGTACTAGCAAACTACTTTAAAAAGAAGTAATAAAATCATCTCAAACGAATCCTAAAAAAATCACAACAAGACTTCAAGGAGGCTATAATGAAATCTTTTAGAGGAAATATTGGAATCCTTAAAGTATTTATAAATAGTCTCACAATTCTTTTACAAAAAACTTTAAGATATAAAGCTTAAATAAAATATATATAGAAATGGAATTAAGAATATTTTTAATAAGAGGAAAACAACACCTCTAAAACAAAGAAGCTTAAATTCCGAAGATGAAATCCTTACTTGAATGTAATTAATAAGATCATTAAAAAGATAATTTCTCCCCTTACCCAAATAATCATAGGCAATTTTTTTGTCTTGAACTGACTAATACTAATAATTTTATTAATCTTCCAATTAGTTAAGGGCTTTGAATGAATAAAACAACTTTTGTAATTGTGCTTAGATCAATCTAACTTTCAAAAGAAAGAAAAAAAAAAAAATCTTAAGTTGCTCTTGTACAATCTAAGATAACCTTTATTAATCCATTTATATTACTTTTTACAAAGAGATTTGAAATATTGCTCACCATTCTTGAATATCATAATTATTTTTGCTGTCTTCCAAAATGTTTTGATTATCTTTTGCTTGGCAAAATCTATAAAAAACTTCTTAATTATCAAAAATGTTGACAATCAATTCATCCTCCCTTTTTTTTTGTGCTCAGGTGCCAACAAGAGATAGAGAGAGAGAGAGAGAGAGAGGGAGAGCTGGAAGAAATTTAATTGTAAATATCTTTGTATTCAACATTGAAAATCTCTTTACAAACATCGTCTAATTTACAAGAAGATTAAAATAACTAAAAGCAATGAAAAAAAAAAAAACATAATAAAAGGAAATGATATGAGATCCTTCACAAAAGATGAGTTATGAAAAAAAATCCTAATTAATCCTTATTACAGAATAAAATAAATTAAATCGTACTGCAAAGGTGAATCAAATGACTTCCATCAACTACCCTGATCATAGAGCTTCTTACAAATATTTCAGTCACGCAACACATTACAATATTTTCATATTGGTAGTAGGTGTTCCATTGTTACATCATAACCTTCACTGCAATCACCAACCAGCTATAATCATGGCAGAGTAATTTTGAAGCAAAGCAGCAATCACTGAAGGAGATAGTTTGCTTCAAAGAAAGACTACTTTACTGTAAAAAACTGCCCTGACTTTTAGTGGCTTTTCAACTCATGAGCTAAGCTGACAATGATATTCAAACTTGCATAAATATTGGATATTCTGATCTCCAAGAGTTATTCGAAGGACACCAAGAAGATGGCATATTTCAGGAAGGAATCCCCTGCTTTGAAGGAGATTCTAAACAAACTACAAAGGTAAGTATTTACTCCAAAAAATAGTGTCAAATTATGTTTACAAGGGATGCGGTTATAGGGAAGTAATATAAATGTTTCTACTGTGAGGACAGAAACAAATCAATTAACTACGAGCCATCGTGCACAAATCCACAGAAATATGTTTTTTACTTGTAGTAACTACACCTTCATTGTGTACTAGAGTTAGAATGCTTAGCATCATAAGCGTCGACTGATCCCAGAGGGACAACTATGGTTAAAGATCTTGCAACAGTAATCTACTGCATTAGTGTGATGGTTTAGAAGTCTTAAAGGTGAAAAAACTTTGATGAGAAAAAAGGGAGGAAGAACAATAAAGAAAGAAGAAATAGAATCAGAGAGATCATGGCAGTGTTGGGGCTGATTCTGCGAGTATCATTTTCCGAAGTAGAAACAAATGAAAGGCGTAATGAATGGCTATGCATAAAAACAAAGTTGTGGAACATCAACCGTAATAGGTGTTGAATACCATTTAGTCATCTGGGAAACTTAGATGAGTAAGAAATAAGAAATACGAGCATTTCTAGATAGTGCTGGTGAAAGCGTATTTCCGAAGTGAAGCAAAGCGATGCACAAACCCTATGGACCAATTACCTATCAAGTGTAAGCTCAAAATAAAGCATGCATCTCGTACACATCGTAGCAATGTGCACTCAACTTTTGCATAGAAAAATCTTGGTTTAATTTTGTTTTTGTTCAATGCCACAATAATAAGACACGATTATTTACTTATAAATATTTCTCTTAGACATTAAGATGTTGCTCATTGGTTCTCCATTCTCTCTTAGTGGAGCTAGTTGCTTACCAATGTTTCTTCTCTCCACACTAGTTCTTATTTGATTTTCACTAGTTTTTGTTGTCGACATTACTAGTTTATTGCTCATAAGCTTGTTATCAAGAATGCTTCCTCAGTGTCTCACCTTCACAATCACTCTCATTTCAAGCTGCCTTCGCCTCTCAATCTCCAACTAGCCACTCAAACTCACCTTATGAAGTAGTCTTCTTATTAATTCATTATTTATATCATTTATTTCTTTGATAATTGATTTTTTTTTTCTCTTTTGAATTGTTGTAAATTACTATTAGCTATGATGCACTGACACGGACACGGCGACACGGACACAACACGACACGGACACGGGACACAACAATTTTTAAAAATATAGGACACGAGTGCGGTGTGGATACGGCATGATAATTTTTTAATATAATATATAATAATTTTAAAAAATATAGGACACGGACACGGCGTGGACAGATGGCTCTTTTGAACCTTCACCTAATCCACCCACGCCAGCACAAAGCTCATTTTGTTAACAAACCAATCATACATGAATACATCAAATTAAATTGATATGAAGTGAAATCAAAATATCCCAATAATAAGACAACATGAATACAACAATATACCGGTCTGCCGGGGATCCAAGGGGGCGCTGCCCCCTGGCGGGGTTTGACCTGCCCGGTCAGGTTGCGGGGTCAAGGGGAACAAAATTTTATTGTAAGAGTAATTTTAAAGTTCTGCTTGTTTTAAAAGTTCGTAAGTTGTTTGTATGGGAAGATACCGAGTGGTACCGAGCATGTACATAACAGTACCGAGCATGTACCTAGCAGTACTGAGCATGTACGTAGCGGTACTGAGCATGTACGTAGTGGTACTGAGCGGTACCGAGCATGTACCTAGCAGTACTGAGCATGTACCAAGCGGTACCGAGCATATATTGAGCAATACCAAGCATGTACTGAGCGGTACCGAGTATGTACTGAGCGGTACCGAGCATGTACTGAGCGGTACCGAGCATGTACCTAGCGATACCGAGCATGTACATAGCGATACTTTATTTAATAACCGGACAGGCGTGTCCGATTTTAATATTAATTTTTTAAATTGCGACACTCAAATGCCGTGTCAGACATGTGTCCATGCTGTGTTCGATGCGTGTCCGTGTCCGTGTCTGACACATGTCCGACACTGCATACACTCTTTAAGTGCCGTGTCGGTGCATCATAGACTATTAGTGAATGTATTATTAAATTTGCTAAAAACTTATTGTATCCACAACACTTTCTTTCTTTATCGGACCAAAAACAACCATTGGAATTGGCAAAAACAGCCCACCAATCGTCCCAGGATTTTCTTTGATACCAATTTGATAGGTAATACTTCAGTTCGCAAGTAACCCTATTGGGAAATACTTGAGTTCGCAAGCAAACCTAACAATAATCGGTAAAACAGTGAGAAAACATAAGAAAATTTGGTGGAAAAGTAATCAAAACAATAGATAGTCTTATAGAAAGTAAATTGAAGCAAGAACAAAACAAAGATACAATTGATCCTCAATTCTAGAGGAGGATCGTTCTCTCCCAATCTCTAGACAAGAAGCCTAGAGCCCAAAACACCAAAGAGACCCCAAGAGAAACCGAAATTTTGCATGCCCTAACCCTAGCCTCTCTTCATCTTTAAATACAAATCTTCCTAATAAAAAGCTTCCTAAAAAAGCCAATTTCAAAAATCTCTCCGTATGCACTAGCCGCCCCTTTCTCTCTCTTGTTGCCGCCTCAAGGGGGTCCCACATGCTGGGCGGTTTAATTTAAGGAGGTGGCTAAGCCCACCTCCTGTAGAACTGGACCGCCCCCTCCTGGGCCGGTCTGGTTGGCTTCGTAATAGTTTCTTCTATAGGAAGATTTATATTTTGTCACTTTTTTATGATTATAGTAGAGGGGTATTGGTAAATTTCCTAAAATATAAGATGCGTTTGATAATTTCAAGAAATAGAAGGTTATGATTGACAATGAGATAAGTTTAAATTTGAAGTATTTTAGATGAAATAATGGTGGCAAGTTACATAATAAGAAGCTCAAGGATTTTTGTGCTTTGAAAGGGATCAAACATGAGTTTACTGTTCCAAGAACACTACAACAAAATGATTTGGTATAGTACATAAATTGAACTATTACTGAGCATGTCAGGAGTATGAGATTGGATGTAGGTCCACCTAAATAGTTCTAAGTAGAAGCACTAAATGCTGCTATCTCATCAATCGTGGTCCATCAATTCTTCTAAATGTGAGATTACTTGAAGAAGCCTGGAGTGACAACGAGGTAAGTTTCTCTCACCTAAAAGTCTTTGGTTGTCCCTCTTTAAAGAGAAAAAAAAAAACTCTTTTAAGAAAGTCTTCAGTTGTTTATCTTATTTTCATGTTGACACAAGATTTAGTAGTAAGTTTGATCCAAAGTCTATTAAATATGTATTTTTTGGATATAACTCAAATAATTTGGTTGTTTCTCTAATATTTATGTTGATGCATGATCTAGAAACATGCTTGATCCAAAGACTATTAAGTGCACATTCATTAGATATGACTCAGCTGAATTTGACTATAAATTTTTGGATTATTAGAATTATAAATTTATTAGGAGTAGGAATGTCACATTTAATAAAAAAGAAATATACAAAGGTATACATAAAACTCCAAAAAATTCTTTCAGGTATGTCGAGTTAGATGATGGTGATGACTAGGAAGACAAAGACAGGAGATGTGCTCAAAGCTGATGTTGCATAAAGAGTTCCTAAAACACCTACCACTGAAGTTAGGAGATTCAGTAGAATCTCATGATCAACACAAAGGTATTCTCTTTCATTATACTATCTATTGTTGACACATGGTGGTAAACTAAAGTGCTATGATGAGGCCATTCAAGTTAATGATTCAATGAAGTGGGAGCAAGCCAGGAATAATGAGACACATTCACTTAAATTGAATCAAACTTCATAATTGATTGAGCTATCAAATGACAAGAACTACTACTCAATAAATTGATTTACAGGCTAAAAGAAAAACCTGAAGGTAGAAAGCATTACAAGGTCAGACTTATAGTTAAAGCTTTTTAACAAAAAAAAAGGAGTGAATTACACATAAATTCTCTCCAATGATAAAGATGATTACAGTCAGAGTTTTGTTGAGCATAGTAGCAGTGATGGATTTACATCACAAACAGATGGATATAAAGATAACAATTCTTCATGATAACCTCAAAGAAAAGTTGTACATGGTATAATCTCAGAGAGATATAGTCACAAGTAAAGAAGAATTGGTGTGTAGGCTCAAAAAGAGCTTATATGAGCTAGAGCAAGCACCAAGATAGTGATATAATAGATCAGAGAGGTTTATGTCAGATAAATAGTATTGAGTATGTAACAACCTAAAGGAGTTTTGTGCCAGATAGATCGGATATGGAGATGATCGGAGAACTGATGGAGCAGTCATCAAGTGAGTTTGAAATGATGATTTGAATCCGGCAAAAAACATTTTTGATAAGAAAATTAGCGGGGATAGAAGTGTATGAATACTTAAGTTATCTTAGGTTGAATATGTTGAAAAGCTGATATAGAAATTCAATATGAGTGAGGCAAAGCTAGTTTGCACTCTTTTAGGTAGTCACTTTCAACTATCTGAAGAATATTTGCCTAAATCTGAAGCAGAGCAATAACAAATGGAGAAGACTTCATATGTTTGAGTAGTTGGAAGTTTGATGTATGCTATGATTTGTACTAGACCACATATATCATATGCAGTGAGAGTGGTCAGTAGATATATGAGTAACATAGACAAACTTTAATGGGAGGCGGTTCAGTAGATTCTCATGCACTTGAGAGGATTAGCTGACAAAAAGTTTTGTTTTGGATATACAGAGACTAAAAAATAGGGATATGTAGATTCTGATCTTATTGGATATATTGATTATAGGAGTACAATATGTTATATTTTCACTTTAGAAAATACAATAGTGAGTTGGATTTCTAAGTTATAGAAGATTGTTGCTCTTTCCACTATAGAACCTGACTACATTGATATTACTGCGTCTAACAAGGAGATGATGTGATTGCAAAAGTTTATGACAAAATTTGGCGAAGGGCAAAAGAAATGAGAAGTTGTATAGTAACATCATGAGTGCTATTCATCAAGCTAAGGATGTTACGTACATTCTATGTCAGAACAAAGTATATCCAGCTTCAATATCATTTCATTAGGTCGCTTCTGGAAGATAATAAGTTATCTTTGGAGAAGATATATATGACCCAAAATACTGCAAGGATGCTAATAAAGATGGTGACAATTGATAAAATGAAGCTATGTGTAGCTTTAATTGATTTTCATGAAGGTTGAGGGCAGGGGTGAGCAATACTACAAATACTATGATTGGTGCTGTAAACCTGGAGAATATTTAATTGCAATCAATTTTCAAGAGAGGGATTAATAATTTTGTGTGGACTTTGTTTGTGTAGATCAATCGAGTGGTACCGTTGACACACACCTTAATCCTATCGATCGAGCTAGACAAGGAGTTCGCTAGGAAGTCGCAGTGCCTCCTTTACTTGGAGTTTCAAGGGCGAAGGCCCTGCAAAAAAATTTCTTGTCCATACAGCCGTATAACACCATTGTGCACTATGCTAGAGCGCTGTAATGCTTCATCCACATGCTGGAGACAGAGAGTGGATTGTTACGATGCTCTAAAGCCCAATGCCGCAGTACTGCGAGTCGGGCTAAGCAATTTTCTTCCATCTTCTTCTTATTTTACTTGAAAGGTTGCATGCTTTGGATATTTTTAAATGCATCTCTTATAGGTTTTAATTAGATTATTGTGTGAAGTGAAAAGATATAAAGTTAGAGTGTCAGAAGACATTCGTACAATTTTTCCTATTTTTTATACTGGACTTCTTTGTGTGGTGTGGCTCTGTGATTTTTTCTGGTTTCGAGTTTTTCCACGTTAAATCCTGATGTTCTTTCTTCTTCATTGCAGTTATTTATTTATTTCACTGTACGATTATACTTCACAACAAGCATTGCTACACTTTGTACACCATCTATTAAAATAAAAAAGAATTTTGGCGTACTGTATTTCACTTATCACTTTGAAAAAACTTTCAAAATATAAGTGATCTAGTTCCTTTCAGAAGCAAACAGGCTAGAGAAAAATAAGTCTAAATGTTTAACGTTATCTATACTTAATATATTGATGCCCCAGTGTCCAAAGAAAGAGCATTGAACTCTAGTCATATAACTTACTTTATTGTATTGAAGTATAGAGGTTTCTTTGTTGTAGCATGGAAATACCAGCGGACATTGATCACCACCTGTATGAATTTGGATCAGTTCACTACAACATCCAGGTATCTTCCTGCAATCTCTGCTTTTAATGTGGTCCGTTAGGCAATTCATATAGTAATATATCGGCAGCTCAGTGCAAATTATTAAAGTATCATTCTTACTACAGCAATGGAACAATATCAGTTTAAAGCCTGAATTATATGCAATCTAATAATTTATTTTACATTTAAGGACAAGAAACCACATATAAGTTACTTCAGTTTTGCTTGCACAATATTTAGTAAAAAACCAAAAAATCTTGTTCAGAACTTTGACCATCTAATTGACGAACTATTAAATTGACTATAATATAAACAGGATATCAGCTCTTGCACCTGGAATTTTAACATTTTAATAGCTGCGTGCAGGCTTCAGCATCAGATCCCTCTATCATATACTTATCAATATCCATGTTATCACTAACTCCAGAAGTCATGCTTCCACATGGATTACCTGAATGCACCATACGAGAAATTGGAAGGACATTATTTGACATTGCAGAACTGGTTGAAACTCCTAAAGAAGGATATGTTCTTACCCTGAGATTGAGGTTTAGTAGACTCCCACATAACATAGGTATGGCTTTATTAATCTTACTTCTGCTTTAAATAATGAATATCAATCAGCTATACTAGCATGGTTGTAAGCTAACATAGGTGTTTCCGGCTTGAAAATTATGATATTATTATTATTAGCAGCAGCAGCAGCAGCAAATTACGCTACTGCCATCAGTGGGGGGAAAAAGTTATTCTAAAATTAAAACAGTGGAAGTGTATGATGCTGTTGCTCCATAATGCTTTTGGTCATAAATAACTCAGTTTGATCGCAATATAGAAGTATCTCATTAGAATGTAATAACAAAAATAGTAGGCTTCTCTGAAATTCTTTTTATTTTTTTATTTTTTGGAATGAAGTTATATAGATATCCTCCCATACCAATCATCAGCCTCGTCATCAGTTTTCTCATCCATTAATACTTTTGAGTGCTAATTGAGGTGTCAACTACTCGGAAAAATAAGGAATATAAATGTCTTTCTCCATAATGCTCTTATTCATGCAACTCAAGCTGTTGCAATGCAGAAATATCTCACAATGGCTGTATAGCATCAGATAGTAAAACAATTTACTTGCATAAATTAGCTACCCACATCTAGAGGATTTTCCTCATTATATAGACATGAATAAATATTATGAAAGATAGTGATGACTGATTTTGATGTAGAATTAGATGCGTATGTAAATATCCAATGTTGAAATTAAATGCCTTAAATTAGAGCAATAATAATTATTCTAACTTTTAGCGAATTAAACCGAGATTAAATACAATAAGAGGGGTGATGTAGCTTAGGCTAAATTACACGATAATCATTTAGGATCATAAAATTAATCAATTCAATCAAGCTTAGCATAACATGGGGGATTTTCAAAGGAAATACCTAAATTAACATTTAGACTAGTCACTAGTTGGGTCTACTCACTCACACTCTTAATAAATTTGCTTGCGGAGAAAGTTTACAAAATCATTATGATGCCACAATTGAAGGGGATTTAAAAGGTACAAGGGAAGGAGTTTACCGACAAGGAAGAAGATTCGAAGCTCTGGCAAAGTCGTTTGGTTGTTTATGCGGAGAAATGGCTACACAACCCTTCCCACATGCTTTAGACAGCGGTACAACAATTATGGATGTTTGGATGATGATCAAACAGTTCCCGGAAGTCGGAACAACAAACTAGACAAGCTCTGGATGGTGGGACAGCAAGCTGTCACGTGTTGGAAGCTTTGTACAGCGAGCTTGGAGGTCCTGGACAGCGAGGAAGCAAACTATTGCGTGCAGGAAATTCTGGACAGCAACTAGGATGATTTCCTGATGCAGGACAGCAGTCTTGGTGAAGGAGAAAACTTGTAATAATCGAAGTACAGGTGGGAGGGAGGTTAGGGAGCTAATTCAAAGTGGAGGGGTAGAGGTAGGGGCCGGCCATAGAGGAGGGAAATGGAGGATTTAGTTGTAGAACTTATATGTGAATCAAGGAGGGATAAATCTGAAATTAAATTTAAATTTAAGGGAGGAGATAATTAGAGAACTTGATTTTAATTTTTCTAAAATGAAAGGAAGAAAGAGGGAATAAAGGGGGAGGGGGTGGCTAATTGTCTCCTTAATTGGAGCTCCCAATTGGGAAGGAAACAATTAAAGAGAGAGAGAGAGGAGGGCCGGCCAAAAGAAGGGAAAAAGGGAAGGAGTCCTTGTACGTTGAATGTGGATTTAAAATCAAATCCTATTTAATTTCAGATTTGCAATAATTGGGGGGCTTTCCTAAAATAAGTTATATCATTTAGGAAAGAATTTGAATTTGAAATTTATTTTAATTTGAATTCAAAATCATTCCAAATTAATAACAAAATATTTTAGGAAAGTAGTAAATCTATGAGGGAAAGGGGTGGCCGGTGGCTAGAGTTTGGAGGGGAAGGCTGGAGGTTATAAGAGATGGTGGGGCTTGGGCCAGGTGGGGCTAGGGACGGTGGTGTTGGGGCTCAGAGCCAGCAGTTTGGAGGGAGGAGGATGGTGGTAGCCGACGGTTTGGAGGGGAGGGGGGAAGATGGCTGGGGGCTTGGAGGGAAAAGAGGGGTGGCCTGTGATTTGGGGAGGAAGGAGGAGATGGACCGTGAACCCGGACGCTTCCTGCGGCTAACGAGTGATACATTGCCCTCACCTAGGGACTTCAAATCTCTCAAGAGCTCTCAAGACTCACCAAGACACAAATGGAGAAAATAATTTCATAATAATCATCATCCCCTCTCAAGAAGAGAAAAAGGACATAAATAGCCAAGTACAATAGTAAACATCAAAAGACAAAAGTGCCCCTCAAGGGTCACAAGAACCTACTCCCTCAAGTGAGGGTAAAATCGGAAGCAATACAATAATAAATAAAAATACAAATAATAACTTAGAAATAAGGGGATGCAAACATGGTCGTCGATCTTCGGCCCTGTCTCTGATAAACCCTCCACTGTCGGATGTCCTCATAAGATTTTATCAATTAGATCTAACCGAATAAAGAATCTATGATTATATGCCTAAAGAGCAAATATTAAGAGTTATACTAATAGATTTGTAGACATAAGTAACATACTAATATCTATGGTATAATATTAATACTTATCTAGCTGATTTCTCCGTGTTTGGCAGTCCCAAGGGCCAGCTAAACGATGGATCGGTTCATGTGTATAAACTGCAGCCCGGGGGGGGGGGGGGGGGGGGGGGGGGACGGGGGACAAAGGAGAGAGAGAGGGGGCGGTTGAAGTTGTGGGGCCCACACACTAATTATGTTTTGGGTTGGAGGAAAAATTCAAATTAGGGGTTGTTTAGGGATTAAGAAATTTTTCCTTGTGCTTTAATTGCTTTCTTCTTGCTAGGATTAGGGTTATCTTGAATTTGGTTTTTGAATTTGAGATCTTATGTTTTGCTTTTGGGCTCTAGGCTTTGGGTAAAGATTTGAAGAGTTGAATCTTCCTCTCAAATTGAAGATTCATTATATCGGTTTGCTATTTTCCTCCATATTCATCATATATTGATCTATAGATCCCCTAGCATCACTTTTGGAGATTTGTGGCCTAAGAGACGACTCTTTGTTACTAAGCCCACTACCATAATAGACTCATTAAATTGTAGTTGTCCTAAATGTTTTGGCATGGCCACTTTATTCATATAAGCACAAATCTCTTCTTTCACTTTTTAAGGTACTTTGGTATATAGTGTAATATTTTTATAAGTAAAAAGATATTTTTTTCATTCTTGTTATACATCATTTAACTGTTTTATCGAAATGGTTGCATTCCAAATAAATGTCTTCTCAATCCCAAAAATTTGTACTTAGAGAACACTATATTTCCATGACAGGTCATTTCTATTTCTCATTAAACTCTTTCATAATCTCTTAACCATTTGAAAATAACCCTAAACTAAAAATCTCATCCAAAAATAGAGAATAAGAAATGCAAATGATCAAATAAAACAAAATTAGTTAAAAAAGTAAGAAATAAGAGAAGAGAAGGAATAAAGAACAAGAAAGGCTACTAGTGCCAAAGACACCAACGACAGCACAAAAAGCAAGGTCAATGTAGCCTTGCATGCAAATTCATTGCAACATGCAACTCCTTATGGTCTTGAGGCTCTCAATTTACTATTTCAATTTTTTTTAAAGAAATAAGTTTAGGTTTAAATATTGAGATTTATAATTAAATTTAAGACTTTAAGCATATAAATTATAAGAACCTAGCATCATCAATTTGAGATTTGCTCCTCGTCAAAAAAGGTTGAGGGCCTTAAGGTGTACCTCACTTAATTGAGGCATACACATCAACTAGCCCACGCGAGACATACGCCTGAAAGCCTCTTTTGTGTGCTTTGTGTTGAGTCATAGCTTGGATTGTGCAATTTTAAACCAAGGGTCCACTAGAGGGCTATGGTTATCTAGGGTGCCACTTATGGATTTGCACTCACATAGGTATCATAGGTTTAAAACAAAGTTCAAGGATTCATTAACCTAGCCAATGTAGATCTAAAAGGCAAATAGACTTAAACTCACCTAAGGTTCCACTAGACTCAATTGAGTTTAGATGGATCCATTGTCTTAGGGTTAACTACCTAAGTCCTTAAAGACTCTTTTGTGTGCCTTGAGCTGAGGCAAATCTCAAATTGCGTAATTTTAAACCAAGTTTCCACTACAGGGCTAACACCATCTAGGGTGCCACTTATGGATTTACAATTGCATAAGTATTATAGGATTAAAACAAAATTCAGGGGTTCACTAACCTAGGCCAATCTAGATCTAAAATGCAAATAGACTAAGTTAAACTAACCTAAGATACCACTAGATTCAATTTAGTCAAGATGGATCCACTGTATTAGGATTAACTACCTAAGTCCATAATTAATTAAACCATTTGAGTTCTAAACAACCTCAAGTCATCCTACGCTGACTTCAGGTAAATTGAGCTTTAACTTAAGCAATTTGAAACAATAAGAACTCAATGGGCCAAACAAGTAACATAGTTCTATGAATGGGTCATAACGCCAACTAGATAGAAGACTAAGGAGGGGTTATGTAGGCTTGAGCTAAACCTATGAGGTTCAATGGTAGGTTTGAAGCCAACTTGCTCTAAAAAAATAGTCATCAAATCTTCTTTCTTTTCAAAAGACTAGTACCCAAATTTTTCTTCTTCAATCATCTGTTGTTTAATTATTGTTTAGAAATTTAATTAAAATATTTTGATAATAAATCTATTCAACATCTCCAATAACTCTCTAAATCTCAATGGACTTCTGATGTAGAACGAAGGTGGGGGGGGGGGGGGGGGGGGGGTTAATTAATTTCCCTAAGTGGATGTCCAATAGGGGAATTAATTAATTTAGGAGGGAGAGAAAGAGATGGGGGAGAGAAGTGTCTAGGTTCCATGAATGTAGGAAGAGGTGTCTAGGTTCCATGAATGTAGGAAGAGTTGTCTATGTTCGATGAATGTAGGAATTTTGAATTGATTCACAATCAATTTCAGATTGAATCATTCCTTGATTGAGGGAAGACTTTTCAAAATTAAAGTAAATAATTTATGAAAGAATTTGAAATTTCAAATTCATTTGAATTTAAATTCAATAACTTATCAAAATTAAAACGACTTAATTTAGGAAAGAATAAATTTAAGAGGAAAAAGGGTGGGGCTAAATTCGGCGGCTAGGAGGAGTGGGTAGAGTTTAAGTTAGGCGGTAGTTTTTGGAGGGAAATTCAATTTAAGAAATTTTGAATTTGAAATAGGAGGGAATCAAATTCAAAATGTTGAAATTAATTTAGCCATAGAGGTGGGAGTAATTGGTGGAATTGGAGGCTTAATTAGGGGAGCATTAACGGGCCTCTTAATTAGCTGATTTAAAGCTTGCCAAGCAGGGAATCTTAAATTAAGGAGTATTTAAATCAAATCCTATTGAAAATTGAAATAGGTTTGATTGAAATACTTTCCTAAAATAAGATAACTAATTTAGGAAAGGATTTGAAATTTTAAATCATTTGAATTCTTTCCAAAATTAAAACAAATCCAAATAGGAAAGAAGGAAACTAGGATGAGAGGGCTAAGGGAAGTGGCGGCTTGGAGGAGAAGGTGGCGATTTGGTGGGGTTTTAGGGTGGAGATGAGGAGGAGATCGGCGGTTGGAAGAAGGGTAGGGTTGTGGCTGACTGTTAAAAAGGAGAGGAGGTGGGTGGTCGGTGGAGGGGAAGAGTGGGTGGCCGGTGGAGGGGAAGAGGATGGGAGGTAGAAAGCAGGCGACTAGGAGAAGATTTAACCGGCAGTTAAAGGAGGAGGTGAGGGATTAGAGAAAGAAAAATAAACCGCGAGTCTCGGACACTTCCAAAGACTGACGGGTATTTCGTTGCCTTTCACCAAAGGACTTCAACCACGAGCCCAGACACATCCTACGCCTGGTGGGTATTTCATTGCCCTCAAATAGGGACTTCCACTCTCCTAAGAACTCCCATCACTCTCAAGAACAAAGTGTAGAAATAATATTTTTTTAATTAAAACTCCATCATTGATCTAATACAAGAGCAAGGGCCTCTATATAGGCCTTTGAGCATACATAAGAAAAGACTCTTAAGGGTAAAAACAGAAAATGCATAATTAAATAAAATTAATAAACTAAGATAAAATGGAGGGATTTAAGTCGTCGATCTTTGCCTCTTCCTTTGATTAACATCTACCGTCGGATGTCCGCATCGATTTGTTATATAGACCTTTACCTTTATGCATTTTATTCAGGATTAGTTGAGCTTTACTTCTTCTGATAAATCAATAATTTATTTAATGATTTTGTTCACTTAAATTTTTTATAGAGTTTTCCTCAGAACTCCCATTTCATAAAATTTTATAAATTTCAAAATCTATTCATCTTTAACTTAAATCTTATTATTTCCTTTTAATACATAAACTTATTTGGAATTTCTAGATCTCCATTTTCTTATCTTGGCTACTTTGGATATTGTAACTAATAAAACAAACCATCATTTTTTTCAGAAGATCGTATGAAGGCTATCACAGAAATTTCATCCCTTCAAGCAATCATATTGAACTCGCAATTGAAAGACATTTTGTGGAATATTGGTTCTCAAGATATGTCTTATGGGGTGTGCAAGCCTATCAAACTTGTCTATCACCCAAGAGAGCCATTTTTCATCATAGGACTGGTATGTTTTTTTTTTAAATTACGTCAATCCTGTAAACTGTTATCAACAATTTAAAGTAGTTTTAGAATATCAAAACTTTCGCTTTTTTAAGTTCTCAAAACTATAGCTCCGTTTGAGTAACTTTCTTGTTCTTTTACATTGTTGTTGTCTTTCAGCCCATCCGTAATAGATTCATCACTAGACTTCTTAAAACTTGAAGCATGAAAGGAGTATGTATGCTACTTAAAATTAATCAATAAACTCATACTACTTAAATATCATTCAACAAAAAATTTAAAATGCTTTCTCCTATTCGAAAATCCCATCCTAGACTTCATTGTGCTCTAACAAAGACTTGCTCAACGCATGACCACAGCATATACTTGCAGAATGGTTGATGCTTTTTGAGCTCGGTAACCATTCCTTATAGAACAACCATTGAATGCTTAAAAGTGAAATTGTAGCCAAAGAAGAACCAGTGCACTTGATCTTCATAAGGCCAAGTATAAGCTTTCACCTCCTCAACTTGCTATGAGCTTTAGCTCCAAATAATTCATTACTTCAGTCTTATTTTCCTTATAATTTTTAATGATACTTCAACCGACCTAATGAAGCTGACAATCTGACATCATGGGGTATTCATGTAACAGCCAGATAAGTTAACTGCCATACTTCCCATGCGTTTAAAGGATTACTCTGACGTTATTCTAGCAACAGCTTTCTTTCAGGCAAGTTTCTAATAAAGAAAAATGTTTTCCAGTGATCAACTTACATGTTCAAATATTTTTCATTTTCTTAATACAAAGATCCACAACAGGAACTAACCGATGTTGGACATTCATCTGCTTACGCCAAGGCACCACATTGTACATGGTCACCAATACCTCCTCCGGAATTAAGAGGGGAGAATTTCCAGTATTTGACTACTAATGGAGGATTTGTATCTTTTGGTATAGACACAACGCCGTTTACACTCATTCCTATTCAAGAAGGTTCCTACAAAATAACTAAGAAATAAATGAAACAAATTTAATCAAATTACTTATAGTAAAACCAAACCTTGCTTGAGCATGGAAGTACAAAATAATTGCTCCTTAAAACCCATTGTGAAACAAAAAGCATAAGTAGACAAGAAATCTGGAAGGTCTAAGCCTAATTTTCTGTTTTGGGTTTTCCTGCTTTATAGAGATTCTTCCTCATCATGTTAAAGGTGAAAGAGCTGATAAGGTTATCTGGATTCTACTGAACTTTGATGCATACGTTAAATACCATGTGAAGGTCAGTAGCATGACATTACGATACTAGTCAATCAAATATCTTTTTTAAAACTCTAAAGCCTAACTAAATTTTCAGCAGTGCACAAGAGGCTTCATTCAAAGAAAGATGAGACAGCGTATGGCAAGTTTGACAGAGGTAAACCCTACTTATCATTAAGGACTTCATTTACAAGGCTATGGAAATAGTTTTAATCGCCGAGGACCCGCAACTTTTAAATTTAATTGAATGTAAAGGGGAGAAATTCCACCATTAAATATGATCTACACTAGTTTAAAATCCAAGAATTTATGCTTTGTCTAAGTTAAAGAAAAAAAGAAAATAAATGACAGACCTGTAGACACAATGTTTTCGTTGGATGATATGAGAAATTTATAGTAAAATCTGGGTGTAGATGAATGGCCATTTTCCTACACTTTTGTTACAGCATGCATGGATATGCCTGGTATGCCACCATTATTGAAATAATCATTTCTCACTTCTAAGGACTGCCTTTGAAAAGCATGCATAAACAGTAGGTAAGCTAAAGAAAACAGCTATGTCGCAGCTTCAATTCCTGTCTATCATTTTCATTTATTTCATTAGATTGATCCAAATTTCATGATGCAGAATACATTCTTGAGATAACAATTTCATCACAGGTTAAGAGGAGAACTGATAATGAATCATTTGTATTTACAGGTGATACAAAATGCAAGGATTGGAAGAGAGGCGGATGATAATAGAATCCAAAGTAGGTAATTCTATATGAAGCAATACAAATTAGTTCAAGCAACTAGTTTAATAAATCTCCTTGCAGTTCAACCATTCAGTTTAAGCATTCATTAAGAAATGATGATAGGCTAGAACTCTTATTTAACCAAGCATAAAAAAGTATACATGCAAGCATGAAAGCTACATAAAAGTAAAGGGCCAGAATTAGACTGACTTTGAATTTAGCCTTGACAACAAAAAACAGTCCAGGAAAAATCTTGAGTCAGTATGCCGCAACTTTGTTTATTCTTTCAGTTACAATCTAGCAAGCATGAAAGCGCTGCAGTCAGAAGACAAGTCAAAGAAAGTTCAACAACAAATTACAAGAGTCTTAGCATTTTTCCATCAAAGTTTATATACAAAAAAGTATCTAAAACTCACTAAAACGGTATCAATCATGACCTCGGTTTTTTCTTACTGATCAGCTTTGAACTCCAACAGGTACAATTTGCAGGCGTGTAAGAAGCCGCCAAGGGCTAAAGAATTTGATGAGGTTCTCAAAGTCGGTGGCTCTAAGAAAGAATTGCAGAGGGTTCACTAACCAGATCAAGCGAATGCGCTCACGGATCAAGATCAGGGTATTACATAGATTCCGCTGACATTGGTTCAGAATTCCAAAATTCACTTCCTTCGCATAATATTCTAAATCAGATTAATACGCTTTGTGATATGAAACGAATGAAAAAGAAGATAAAATCAATACTTGCATATTGTTACAGGGCAAATCGTTTGCATATTGTTAAAAGACAAACCGTTCATCAGAAGAAAGCATGTATCGTTATTTTTTTTTTCTTCCGAAATAAAAGGTTTCTGTCACTGATTTATTAAACATAACCTACAAAAAAACTTTATTAGGGTGAAAAAACACTAGAAAAAAGACCAAAGGGTAATCTTCATTGTTTTCCAGCAATGAATTCTTCGAGAGCAGCGGGGCAGCGGCCAAGTATATATATATATATATCAGGGAAGGAGATCGTGGCGGCGCAGCGTAGGTGGAAGAACGCCGACGAAGAGGCTTAAGGAGAAGCCAACTGCCGGCAAGAAAATGGCGGGGCAACTGGAAACGAGCTGAGACGAGCGACAAATATGAACTGTTCTATATGATTATAATATATCATTAAAAATTTCTACTATAATAGTATAAGTTGTATAATATATCACTTATGGAGGGAGAGGAACGGTAGAAGATTTGGCAACACTGCTAACTGTCATACTTCCCTGACTCTTACTATTAGAAGAAATATTTCAGAGAAAATTGTAAAATGGAAAGATTCACTCGATTATTTGGAGCTACTGTAATAATTTGGGTTGCTGTGATGTTCTGTTCTGAAGTGCTGTTATGTTGGATCTGTCCCTATAAACGTCTAGACGCTGTGCGCTTGCACTGGAGCTTTACCTGGACAATGATGTAGCTCCCGATCTAGCCCCTTTGGATGGCCTATGGGCAACCAGGGGCCACAGTTCTACTAGTGCTTAAAATTACATTCCTGAGTCCAGGCTCTGATAGGCTCGGGAGTTTTCTTTATTTTGGTGGATTCTGCCTGGGAGATTTCTTCTTTTTTCAGGTGTGGCTGCTTGCTGCGGGAACACATGAATGCCAAGGCCGGATCTTTTGGAGCTAGAAGACCAGATATAATAGTTATTATGGAGCTGTAGCTGGTTTTTCATAAAGCTGATTGCTACAACAGTTGACATGTTTCTTCAATTTTTGTATCTATACCACAATTTTGGTGCTCTCTTTATTTGAGTTTTTGACTTGAGGTGGTATAGTTGGTGATTATTTGCTTTTCCTCCCACATAAGGTTTTGATTTTGCTTATGATGGGAGTTATTACTTGTAATTTTATTTAGTTCCTGTAACTTTTCTTCTATAATGAAATTTATGGGCTTGCGCCCTAATTTTTCCCAAAAAAAAAAAATATGAACTGTTCTAAGTTGGCAATAGGCTGAACGTAAAAGAAGATTTGTCGGATTAACAAGGGTTGATCCAAAATTGGCTTTTTGCCCAATTAAGCTCAGTATATTTAGGCTTCCTTTGGTATGATTCAAAGAATGTAGTTTTCTAACTTAGAAATATTATAAAAGCTTTATGAAAATAATAGAAAAATGAAGAAATTGGTGTTATTGGAAATGTGATTTGAGGAACCAAACAATAAAGAAGAATTAAATTTACCATTTTAAAATGGCATAAACACAAAAAACATCCAATCAAATGAAGCCTTAATGAATACAATTTGGATTATTATTTTATTTTATTTTTAATCAAAAACACCTTTTTGTTTGAAAACCCCCTTAATTATTTAAAATTTGACTCAAATTTGACAGACACTAATGAATTTGATGTTACACATCAAATATATTTTGGATTTAGCATTGATTGCAAGTGTGATTAGATGTAATAAATTCTTGGGATAAGAAGACATTATAATATGTTTTTTTTGACAAATTAGGGATAATATGGTATTATAATTTTAAGTATTATTTTTGGTAATGGAGTTGACCAATTAGTTAGATTTATAATGAGTTACATAATATAAAGAATAGCAAGAGGGCAACATGCACTAAAGGATTTGCAAGAAAATTGAATCAAATTATAAAGAAGGTTTTTTGAAGCTCACCAATCTTCCTAAAGACTCCAATTAATGCTAAGAGATACCCTTGAGTGCAAGTATGAAAGAAAATATAATAAAATTATTTGAATCAATATTGTTAACATCTTTTTTGACTCAGCAAGACCTCTTAATATGATTTACTCCTTCAATCACCCAAATCATGGAATCTTAATATTAACTTGCTTACCCTAGTTTTAGAATTTACCTATTAAAATCATAATCCCTTTAAAGGACCCCTTTATAACCCAAGCTTAGTAGATGGACTTAGCTCCTTTTATAGATAATGAGACTATACCCAAACTTGGCCTAAAGTAGGGCTGTCAAAACCAGGTCGCAGGTCGGGTTCGGGTCCAACCCGAAATGGACCCGACACTGTTCAACCCGACCCGAACCGTTTTTGCAAACTGGTCGGTTTTCCTAACCCGAACCCGACCCGCTTCGGGTCCGGGTCAACCCGAACCCGACCCGATTCGGGTATATTTTATTAAATTTTTTTATTTAATTCAATTTATTTAAATCTAAATCAAATTAAAGTAAAATTTAGTTCAATTAATTTAAAATAAATTATGATTAATTTAATTTGGGCAATAATGTTTATAATTTTTTGAAATATCATTTACTTATTTCATAAAAATTCATTAAAACCCTCCTAAATTAATTAAAACGGGTCAAACCAGATTGATTTTGGGTTTCTGGGTCAACCCGAAGCCAACCCGATTTTACAAACAGGTCGAAATCCCTAACCTGAACCCGAAATTTTCGGGTCAGGTCAAATATTGACACCCTAGCCTAAAGTCAAACCTCATACTAGTTGGTACAACATCAAATCTTAGACAATTTGGTGCAAAACCTAATCTAACCCTCTCTATTAGTAGATAGACAAAGCCAAACCTTAGTAGTTCATTCTTAAGCAATTTTAAACTTTGTTAGAACTACTAAAACTTGAACAATGCCTCACATTTTAAAATTTTTTTTCCCAGCTTAAGTGCTTATTTAGGTTGCATAGTGCCTAGTTCCACCCAAAACTCTCTTGGGTGAACCAACACCTACTTTTTGCTTGGCTATGATTCACCAAATTCATGTGTTGTATTAACCTCTCATCTATATTTGGTTAGCCTCTTTAGCTTGAGCACAAACTAGTCGATCTCTTATGAACTCTATCATTGTTGGCACCTTATTGCCACCATATCCCTAAAAGTATACCCTTTATGAATTCTGCCTATAATTTTATTCTTATCAATGCCTTATTGTCGCTCTTTCACGGGAAGTCATCACTTGTTTTGACTTTTCCTAGGAAGTTTGTCATTATCGATGCCTTTACACTACCATTTCCTAGGAAGCAAACCCTCTTCATGACTTGCCTTGGGAATGAAATCCTTGCTAGTGCCTTACTATCATATTTTCTTAAGAAAATGATCCTCTCAGCAACTTGTCCAAAGAAATCTATCTTGTTGGTGCCTTATCACCTCCTTTCCGTAGGAAGTTGTTTCTCTTTATGACTTATCCCAATAACTCTTATTATTGGTAATAATTTTCCCCTTTCTTGAAAATTCTCATCTCTTTGCGAGATTTCCTTACACATTCTTCTTATGGGTGTATTGATAGTTCTCATTCTAAAAGTTTCCCTTTCCTGTCTCATATCTCATTTTATTTAAAGAGGCTCTCTTCACCATGAATTCCTTTTGAAAATCACATTTTCATTATAAATTTACATTAGAACTTGTCATATTCTCAATTACTTCTCATGGGAAGTCACCCTCATCTTGATGACTACAATTGAGAACCCATTATTTTATTTATTTATTTATTTTTAATTGAGAACCCATTATTGAGTTTATTTTTATACAATTTTATTAAAATAAAATTTATTTATTTTATCTATCAAAGGCTTTATGTATGTATACCTCCTATACGTGGAATCTTCAAAGGAGCATGAGCAATAGTGAGACTCACTTTAAAAAAACTTGACCAAGAGAGGCACTATCTTTAGAAGAGCTAGACTAAAAGGAACACTCGTTTTAGATGAACTTACCCTCTTGAGGGTGCTCAGCTCTACCAGCGAACCTGTAGCCCCATCAATAATATATGCTCACCTATGTTAGTTGAGTAGTAGCGACTACACATACCTAGGAAACATCTCTGCTTAATAGGTAAATTTTTATGGGAATTCACCCATAAGGCTCACTTGAGGTCCCCTAAGGTTGCATTATATATGAATATCTATGGGTGCCCACTTGGTCTAGCCCATGTATTTTCAATAAAAAATTCTTATACTATTTTATTATTTTCCTATGTGTAGCCTCTCTTGTAAACTTAAATACAAAGTTTAAAGTCATTTTTCATAAATTTTTTTTTTTAATGTTCATAGTGAGTAATAAAATTGCAATACTATTCTCTTTACTCACCCATTTTTTCATTTCTCTTACTCTGTCATTTTAGTTAGTCTTGTAAGTAGGAGTTAGGCTGTCACTTGATAAATATATATCTTGCATCTTGAAAGATACGATGAGAGTGAATTTGATGTTGTTAACCAAAAATTGAGCCCTATGTGAAGTAGAACTATAAAAAGGGGGACATTGGTAAATATGAATAATCTAAAATTTAACTTGATTTTATGGTGATGTAGGAAAAAAATCATAATGATGATCCAACGAGCAGTAGAGAGGGTCTAAAGGGAGGACCAATTGCAAAAAAATAAGATAAATCCTCATACTTAATGTTTCAAAGGAAAAAATCAAATATCAACGTACCCCCATACTGAAGGAGAATCCCCTCCTTTGCATGGACATGCGAGGGAGACAAGGGCCCTTATTAAAAAAAAAGTACATTCATTAGATAAATCTCATATGTCAAGCTATTAGCAAAATTAAAAAATGCCCCCCTCACAATCGTATAGGGGAAGTTCAAATCCCGTTGAGTACATAACATACTATGAGTTAGCCTCTTCATTAATAAGTATCAATGATGTGCTAAAATGCCATCTATTTTTTTACCTCCTTTAAAGAGCAATCTCTAGTGTTTTTCTTGCCTCCCATTAGTCTTATTACATCATTCATTGAATTCAAGATGATGTTTATCTTGTAATTTGCGAGTGCTAAGAAATCTATCAAGATCTTGTAAGCTCCTTTTAGGATAAGTTAGGAGTCAGGCGAGTCCCTAAGTGGATTAATCATTAGGTTCTAAAGAGAGATGCTAGAACTAAATGACTTAGAGATGCCGATGACCCTTATGGCCCTCACCCAAGGCTTGAGGTAGGGGACTTTTAAATATGAATGTAACTTGTAATAATTGAGAATGCCAATAAAGTTATTGGAGCTCACTAATAATCATATCAATATGATAAATACAATAGTTACTAACCTCATTTTTTAATTAGGTTGATAACATTCTCATATGTTGATCCTTAATCATCAGGATATCCTCTTTAGTGTATGGACTTCCTCATATGACCCTCATAGGTGAATTCTTAAGGACTTAGTATTGGTTTGCCAAAAGAAATTTCAAATCTTATGGAACCCTATTCATTGTATTCAACCCTTGATAATAAGGTTAACATTACTTACCTTGAGTGTTATGTAAGACCTTAAGAGCTAACCCAGGCCTTCCTAGGTCCATTTAAAGCTATCTTAACCCTTTATAAACTCATTTATAAATGTTTAAAGCCAAATCCCGAAACCCAAAACCTAAAGTTATCATTACATGAGCCTTAGGGTTTAATTGAACCATTTATGATTTAATTAACCCTATAATTATCTAAAAGCCACCAAAGGATGCTAGGATACTTCCTAGTCACCTTAAGTAGGTAGAGGACCCCTAGGTCAACCAAAAATCAAACCTTAAAAAAAAAAAGCCTAAAATGCCTTAAAACCTTGGTGATTTCCTTAGGACCCCTGAATTGATCTTGGACTCACTCCATATGCCAATGAGTCCAGTCAACCAATTTGACACATGGTCAAAGTGGATTTGATCAAGGTCACCCTTTTACCCTAAATTCTTTAAATTCAAATATAACCCCCTAATCTAAATCCAATGCTTAGGTATTAATTCTAGGTGATCTTAACATTTTCTATATGCATTTAGACATGTACTTAAACCATGGTCAAGCTCCCTTTCCCATGTTCAATCCTAATTTAACCAAATGGCTCAAGTGATATTCTTTGAGTTTACTTCAGTTAAACCTATCCAAACCTATACCAAACCTCTCCAGACATTACACAATTATTCCTAAAATCCTAAGATAGCTCCCCTAAGTGGTCCAACCCACTTAGCTTAGCCCAAGAGGGTCAAACCTATTGAATTGAGCCATTTTAAGATTGCCAAACCAAAACTCAACTTCCCAAGTCCAAATCAAGCTATCAATAGCCTTCCATAGACTATCCATTCTTTTATATGGCTTGCTTAGCCGTTAAGCTAGCTAGTGTTGACTTAGGTGGTCCATAACATCAAAAGAATCAGTTACCCGTAATTATTTGCTCTAGTCACTCCTAACCCTTAAAATAGCCAGTGACACTTGTCCTCCAACCAATGGATAGTCCTTTTATAGAAAGTTGGTACTGCTGATGATGGATGGAATTCTATCTTGATACATTCAAAGATTTCTTATAAATATACCAAGATGGAGATCAAATTGGTACATGAATAGTGATCCTTGTCCTTCTCTAATGAGTGATAGAGCGATATATAGCTTCCCTCACCCTTTGCTCCCTTTATGAGTGAGAGAAAGCCAAAATTAATGAGACATTAATGGCTAAATCAATTATCATGATCTAGCCATCCTCATTCTCCTTCATAAAAAAAATTTATGGTGGTCAAATGAAACTAGTACAATCCTCAATTGCAACTTAAAGCCTCTAAATTTAGGTATGCCTAAATCCTCTTCAAACCAAAATATAGTTTCGTATATTATGAAACCAACTATATTCCCATGGAGATCTAACCATTAGATAGTTTACTCGAGTCTTCTGATCCTTTTTAATACCTTAGATTAAGAGGATCATTCTTGGTTACTCTTAATCAAAGTGATTATGGTTAATGGTTTCTTTCCCAAGCCAGAGGTATGAGATAATATGATCACCATCCATTCTATTTGAATAAAATAGAGAATAAAGATCTTGATGCATGACAAATAATATAATCATCTCATGTTCTGATAGGGATTGATTTGTGTCATCTAACCCAAGATCAGATCGCTTAGATGAAGCTTATGAGGAACATAAGACTGGCCACCTACAATAATATACAACTAGGCACCATGACGTGTAAAGTACATACTAGGTTAGTCTAGGCAAAAAAAAATTAATTTAGAGTATTTAGGAATTTAGAAAAATAAAATAAACATTAGAAATGCATAACTACTTCAAATATAAAAAGGAAATTAAGCCATCTATGGAATACACTAAACCTAGTTTTAAATGATTTTTTTTTTTAAATTTTTCTACAAGTTATTTAATGACTAATCCATAAGCTTAATTTTTAATTAAAATCCTTAATCACTTTAGATTTCCCTTAAATTTATATAGAAAGTTCTATGAGATGCTTTAGATATCTCCTAATTTTCTTATATGGGATTAAGTTATGCCTTATTTATTGTTGAGTTTTCATACTAAATACTTTTGAAGTGAGAATGAAATTAAAATATCCATAAATAAATTACAGTCTCTTAAAACCTTGAAATCAAGTTTAATTCACTACTAAAATATTCTTAATCAAAGGAAAATTTTTTTTAAGCCATAATAAGATGGTTTGATACCTTTAATAATTCACTAAATGAATTAACCATATAATGTTGAAGATTCACTAAATTTTATTTTACTCTCAAATGGTCCCAATGGAATCGAACTTGAGGTTGATATGAAAGCCTAGTTTTAATTTCTAGAGATTTTGAGGTTGTTCGCTTAAAAATTCTTAAATGCTAATTCTAGGCTAGAGTAGGAGACCTATGGACATAGGGATCTTGTAAAATTTATAAGTAATTCATTAAAAAAACATGAAAATGTGAAAAAAAATCATAACTTTAATAAATAATAAGATAAATAAAATTAATTCAAAATAATTTAGAATAAAAAATGGGGTTGCCTCATTTCTTAATATTAATTTAATTTTTAAATCAATAAATTCTTAAAATTCAAGATCAATTTTAAATGGTTTAAATTTTTAGTGATCGATCCTTATACCCCTAAACATATGTGATTAAAATTTTATGATTATTGGAGTTCATTAAAAAAAAAAAAGGAAAAAATAATAAAAAAATAAAAAATGATGATTGGAGTTCATTTAGAATATTAATTATCAAACCGTAGTTTCAAAGTAAGAAAACCTCTATAATAAGTATTGAAACTTCTAAAATTTATAACTAATTCAATAGAGCTAAGTCTATTTACACCTTTGAGTGGGTTAAAAATTTTATGTCTCTTGTATTTCTTAACACTTTGGTTCAAAGTACTACTTGTGCAATAACTCTCATCTTAATTTTTGCATGTAAAACTAGTAGTTTCTCACTTACTACACCATAAGTTCTCACCTCCTATATAATTTCTCAATCTTATATTAATGAAATATAAACCTCATATTTTAATAAAACAAATAAATCAAATACTAAATTTAAATCTTTATAATTGTAAAATTTAACATAAGATAGTTTAGATTACTTCTAAGCTCCTCATAATATATTGCTCCTTAAATGTCAACACTTGGCTTCTTGAAAAACATTGTTCCTAATTGAACCTAGTTGATTTAAAAATTTAGATGAATAAACTTTAGAATTATTGAAATGTTTATTAGTTCTTTGATAGAGAGTGATCTCTAGAGATCACCTCTCATGAAATGTGATTAATCATTAGTACTTGTCTTTATAGGGAGCATATACCCCATAATAAAATACGCTATCTTACCCACATTAGCTAGGGGATGATAATTGGGAAGACAAATTTTTTTCTTTTATCAAAGTTGTATTTTTAAATCTATTGTTAAATAATTTTTATATCTTTTAAGATGGTATGTTTCTATATGTAGGATTTGATTAAAAAACAAAAAACAAAAAACAAAAAGAAAAATTTCAAATCTAAAGTTTATTTTCCTATAATAGTGTGGCTGAATTTTGCACTACCTCTTGCCCCAAGGACATCACGATGAAATACAATCATCATCAAAACGTTAAGCACAACAAGAGTCTCCAAAGGTTTCATAAGCCCAAAAGAAGATCTCATTTCTCTCAAACTCTTCCTAATCATCATAAGAGAATGTTGCTATAAGTGAGTCAACTTAGAATTATGGGCCCATATGCAAAGCTAGTAGATTAGGTTCCACCATCTATTGACTAGTACTCAAATGAGAGGCCATTCCTAACTCACCAAATTTTTGAAGTATCTATGATAATGATATTCGATGCCATATCAGTCAAGGAGTTCTTCATGCCTTATATATCTAAGATTATAAAAGGGTATATAAGATATGCCTCTAGGTACTATGTATTCCATAAGGATCAAGGGCATGAGACTAAGAAGTGTAGGCACCTAGGAAATATGATAGAGGATCTAATAAAGATTTAGAAGTTAAATGTGTTATTATTTGTTGATTTGAGAAGGTGAGTAGGAAAGGATCCCATCGAAGGTTAGGAAAATAAGAAAATCCCATATTGAGTCATTTATATAACTGGAGCAATTCCAACCATACTCAAAGAGGATGGAGTGGAGACAACATGTCGAGAAAGTCTCAAATTCTTCTAGTCAATAGAGTTCCACTTGAGAACTATACCTAGAACACTAGCAACAAAAGTAACCCTAGTCACCTTCATTAAGGAAGATAGACTAGGAAGTGAAAAACCAAAATCGATGTTGTAGTAGTCACAACTTTGATCTTTAATTATCAAACTAGGAGCATTCAAATTGATAAGAAAACTTAATCAATACTGTAATTAGATCTATTTTTGAGAATAAATTTAACTTCAATAGCCACTTTAAGACCTCCATAGATTTTTGAGAGAACACAAGGATACTAAATGGGTGATCACTTTGCCCATCACTGGAAGAGAGGGTAAGTAGTATTATCTAGTTATAGAAAATTTCATCTTAATGGACATGCTCGCCATTTGCAAATCCATCTTTTGGTGATAAATTATAAATACATTTAGGGTAAAGATCTTTACCTACCATTTAGCGATTAAGTTTCTAATAGATGGATAAGAGATCACCATGAAGGGGTACTTATTGCAGTTGAGGGCCCACTATTTAAAAGTTACGGGAGAAGTCATAAATATTTAGTATTAGGTGCTAGACATAGAAGTAGACGGAGGAGAAGAACTAGTTACTATTAAGTATGTGGAAGAAGTCCTAGTTGTTAAAGGGGCTCCACAATGAACCCTACAATTAAGTGCCTCTTTCAACCAAAAAAAAAAAACTCTTTAGGACAATATGAAAGCATTCATATGGAAAATAATGAATATGCTAGGGGTAGACATCAACAATACCTACCATAGAATGAATATGAAGAAGTCTAGATTTCTCAAGTAAAAGATCAAGAGGATAAGTGCAACCCATGTTGAGCCTATTAAGCTAAAGGGATAAAAGTTTCTCAAGAATGTGTTTAACAAGGATGTAAAATATACTAATATTATCTCCAACATGGTACGAGTGTTGAAGAAGAATGATAATTGGATAATGTGTGCAACTTATTTAACTTGAACTAAGCCTATACAAAGAATAGCTGCCTACTTCTTAGAATTGAGACACTAGTTGACTCGAAAGTTGGATACTATTTGATTGGTTTCCTCGATGTATTCTTTAACTATCACTTAATAAAAATGTACCACATTATCTATAAGAAAGTAGCCTAATTGGGGAAGGTTTTTTTTATTGAAAGGTAATGTCATTCAACATAAAGATTGCAAGTGTTGCTTACCAACTAATAATGAATTAGGCATTCAATGATCATAAGAGGAGAAACATCATAGTATCTTTGAATGATTTGCTGATGAAGAGTAAATCCCCATAACAATATTTTAAGACTTGAAAGAGATATTCATCATACTAAAAAGGTACAAATATAACTTAACTATCTAAAATAGACTTTAGTGTAGGATTAGGTAAGTTTTTTAGGTTCTTGTTCACTCTTAAAGGAATTAAGAAAGTAAATGAAGTGAAGGTGATCCTCAGATTTCATCACTAAGAATGACAAAATAGGTGTGACGATTTACTTGATGAGTCACTGTTCTGAATTTATTCATCTTGAAATTATGCAAAAGGTGATCACCACTATTCACATTCCTCAAGAGTAATAAGCACTTTAAATGAAGTGATGGTTAAAAAGTTGCTTTCTATGATTTGAAAAGGCTCCTATCTTAATCACCGCTACTAAAGAGCCTCTTGCATAGTGAGGAATTACTCATTTACTTAAGAGTTGGTGAGGATGCTATAAGCTCAGTTCTAGTTTGAGAAGAAGGAAAGAGTTATCAGTTGTTTTATTATTTCACCAAGTTGCTTTGGGGAGACAAACTGAGATATACTATCATGGATGATCTAGCATGTGCCTTAATAGTCATAATTTAAGAATTGCAACCTTATTGTAGGCTCCTCTGATCAAAATCATATTTGATAAATCACTCAAGAATGTACTTGCAAAACATGATAACTCCAAGAGACTATTGAATTGAATTATAAAGTTTAAGGAATTTCATATTAATTATATTCTAAGGATGACCATAAAAACCTAGATATAAACATGTTATCTTATAAACTTCACACTCCTAGATGCTAAAAAGGAAGTAGTAAGTGGCAATGACTAGACATGGGCACTATACATGGAAGGGGCATTAGGTGACCAAGGAGTTGGAGTTGGTGTGGTTTTGAAGAGTCCAATAAGATCATGCTAATGCAAGTCATCAATAGTTGCTGAAGTTAAAAATAAACTTGAAATGTATGAAGCCCTAATCATTGGTTTGAAATTATCTATTAAAATTGGGACAAGGCATCTAGTAGTGTATTCCAACACACTGTTATTAGTAAATCAAGTTACTAGATAATATAAATTCAAGATGAAATCTTATAAAATTATCTTTTCAAAGTAAATGTATTGATCATACAATTTAAGTACTTCAAGATAATGGAAATCCTCAGAGAGAAAAAATAATTCATTGGCTTATTATCTTAGTTGAGAAACTCTAATGTGTGATTTGCCCTTAAACTTTCTCATCTTATGTCAAAGAAAGAAAAATCATGCAAGTTGGAGAAGATCATCTATTAGTTGGATTGATCCATACATTGGGTATTAGAAGATAGAAAATATATTTATCCATAGTTAGCTTATTGAGGTGCAAAATCAAAGTCTCTTAATGTATCCTAATGGGAGGAAAGTTATTCAAAAAATTGGTGACTTGTTTAAACACGATGTGCATAAGGGAATGATAGATGGTAAAAGTCCTAAGAAAAGTACTTAGTCAAGTGTTTGAGTCATTCATGAGAAAGAACTCTTACTTATAGAATTCTTAAACAAGGGTGCTTCTTGTCACTCTCTAGAAGGACGTAAAAGTCTTCTTAAAGATATGTATACAATGTTAGAGGTTTGCCTAAATATAGATTCGGACCTCGGATAAGCTACAACTATAACTATCCCTTAAACACTTGTATTTTGGGGAATGGATATGGCATGGAGATTCCTACCTTCTAGTGGGTAGAATAAGTTTATCTTAGTAATGGTTAAAAACATCTCAAAATCGATCAAAACAAAATCATTGCCCAAGATGATTGTCTAGGACATTTGTAACTTCCTCTGGTTTCATATTCCCTACAAGTAGAGGCTGCTAATGATTATAATTAATATTAATGGATAGATTATTGATATGAAGATTAATTTTTTTTGTCAATTTTAGAGAAGTTCCCTCAAATTCACCTCAGTGAACCACCCTTGGACAAATGGATAGGTTGAAGAAGTGAACAAGAAGTTCCTCAACATATTTAGGATGGTAGTTAAGGACCAAAAAGCAAAATGGGTAGAGGTGCGTGCTACCCCTGTCCTATGGGTATTGAGAACCACAAAATCCTTTGTGAAAGAACATACTCCATTAATTCTTCTTTTGATTATATTAGGGAACTTTCTTTCTTCTCAGTCACACTAAAAAAGGTCAAACCTCACTCTATGTTTTATACAAAAAAGTATATTTATAATAGGAAATATCCTATTAATGTTGGACTTGGAAGAACTCTTTGAATTTTAAAGTTGATAAACTTCTAACCTAAGTGAGCGAAGCGAGCATCTCATGAAGAATTTTAACTTCTAGGAAAACTAAAAATAAAATAAAATAAAAGAGATAAACTAACTTGGGTCAAAGAATTAAAATGTTCTAAGCTCAACATCAAGTCAAAAAGTTGTAAGATTACTCCATATTAGCTAGTTAAGGTCCTAGTTAAACTAGTTATAGGAGAGTTGAAGCCCCGAAGCAAACAGACAATATGTACTTAATGATGTCATTTTTCAACTTCAACCAACTCTCTCTTATAAGTAAAAGTGATTATATGAACTTAAATAATGTAAACATTTCTCTTATTCTAAAGCTTTATTATCTAAATGATTAATATTGATCCTATCAATCCCTTTAATCACTTTATCTTTCTCTGGCGTTTTGATAAAATCTAAAAAATCATCCACATTATTACTTGAGTTCATATAAAATGTTACAAGAGGAAAACTCGTATATCAACAAGGAAAAAAAATCTAGCCATAAAAAGTTAAAAAAGGAAGGTAAATGAAATACTATAAATGTTTTTTAGCATAACATCTAGTGCGATAAAATTGGGCATGAATAAAGCCATCCCTTTTAGGTTCTTACAAACCTTGGTGTCATATACATCCATCTCAAGAACATTCACTATCTCCTTTGGTGAATGGAATAGGTCTCATTGATACTTTCAACCCAATCACTGACATCACATAGAGGAATTTTATTTCTAATTCCATATCATGTTAGCCATGCCACTCATCCCCACATGAGTTGAGGAAAACTCAACCCATCCATCATTGAAGGCCTTGATAATGAAGATGTGGCTAAATATAAGAAGACTCCTTGGAATTTATTTTAACCTCAAGTGTGAGATAGAGGTGATGACATTTGTTATTGAGTTTGATATGATTTGCATGAAAATGAGTCCCTAGAAATTTGGAATATCCTTGAGTTTCAGGCATAATGGAAGCACATCCAAACTTTAAGTGAAAATAATGAACGTAGAGCCTTCCATCAAAAAATGTATTTGGATGCTCATCCTTAGTAGGAACTCACACAAAGAAATTCCCATTTTAGAAATAATATTTGATAAAGCCATATTCATGAGCATTTTCTTTGTGAGAGAAGTTATAGGATACTCAGTGTTTTTAAAATTCTTGTGACATCTATACAAGGAAACACTCTTAAAGAGAGAGATAACAACAATTACAAGGGAAGAGTATAAAAGTGAGTAAAGAGAGAGAAAAGTATAAGAATAATTATGAATGTAAAATCATAATGGAAGATTTGTAACATATTTATAGAGATAAAAATATTTAACATATGAGCTAAAAGTCATATCCACAATAAATGATCATATCTCACATTTTATATCTTCATTAACATTACCGAGGTCATTCGCACTTGGAGTACAAACCAAAAAAGAAAAGTCATCACAAAGAAAAATAATAAATTTATACATAAATAAATAAACTCAAGAAACTATACTTAGAAATATAATCATAATAAACAATATTTATAAGTGAACTCAAAGCTCATAAACCATCTTTAAAAGGGTTGAATATAAAGGAGAGTTTATTTTACTCACCATAAAGAGAAATTCTAAACATAGGATATAATAAAATATCCAAGAAAAAAATCCCTACTCCAAAGTAGGTGTCTTAGAATGAACCCTCCTTTAGCTAGAAATTAACTTTATTTGGATGACCCCAAGAGCTTACGATTGCCACCTCCTTAATCCTTATTTTTGCACCTCTTGATGCACTAAGTTAGAGAACATATTACTCACTTTTTCTTCCAAAGTTACAAACCTTATTCTCTTTTCTTTAGACTCATCTTTGTTGCAAGTGAGTAGTTCCTTGAGGGCCTACACTCTATCCAACATGGATACCAATAAAGGTGATGATAGGATAACTTTACCACTTTGATGTCGAGGTTCAGGAGGCAACATGAACTCATTAAAAAGGAGGTAGTGGAGAGAGAAGGTAACATAGCTCCTTGGAATAGAATTGGTGGGTAGGCTTCACACAAGGTTCCACCTTATTTGTACCCTAATCCTCATAAAATGAACAACCACTTAGTATGTCACCATCTACTATCCCACAATATCCTTTAATCATTTAATAGGAGCCACACCTATTATATTAAATGAAGAACCAAGAAATTATAATTCTCTATCCAAAATAGTAAGACAAATCTTAATGAGCTAATTTTTAATGTCCCATGGCATAGTGAGAGGAATGGTAGCCCAACAAGTCAAGACTAGGCATTTGCTTACTTGATGGATGATTTAATAACTCATAAATAATTAGATGAATTATACACCCATTTTTTAAAAAAATTACATCCCATTCATAAATTTTTTAAATACAAATAAGCAATCCATCTTACCTCTAGGACCAACTTGCTACTTCCTAACCTCCTCCAACATGAGATCATGGACACCCGCTAGTCCTAACTATATGTAAAGTAAAAATATAGTGAGAAAATAAGTTAATATTTTGACTTATTATTAAAAATGATTACCTAGACTGATCTAACTTACTAGGAAAAAAAATTTGGAGGTGCCACTTAAAGCAACATAAATATCAAGATGAGTTTAGTTCATCTCTTAGCAAGGGATTTGTGAGGAACAATATAATATAAATTAGAGAGCCTGACCTAAGTTGAATCTAGTAGGTGACATGTTCATTCTTTATCTATATAGATGTTTCTATTAGTTTTCTACATTCTATCGAGTCATAATGGTCAAGTGTGTGAACATTTACATTTGTGAAAAATCTCTTAGGAGAGGTACAACATTGTATTATGGCTTCTCAATTTATGAGTAAGAAAATTTGGTTCTCTACGAGAGAATTGCGATACTAGATTCTAAGTACTATGGCATTATATTCTCTATATTCTGGGTTATTTATGGTCTCTAGGAGCACAGTGATGCTTGATCTTTGAGCCTAAATTAAAAATGAAATTCTTTGGGAGCACTGTGATGCTAGCCCATCATGTGACATGACATTATAACTAGAAATCTTATAAATGTCAAAATCCAATATATTTTCCCTCATTATCTTATTCCCATAATTATATTGTTAGAATAAAAAGAAGAGGAAACATTTCAAAGAGAGGGAGTCCATTTTAGGTGTCTTTGTGTTATTTCCTTCCAACTTCCTAATTAAAAAATTATCTAGCTTGAGATAGGTTACATTTAATTTATCTTTATTTTTAATAATATAGAGTCTTACAAGAGAGGTATGGAAATTCTTAGGAAATGAAGGAATTTTTTCTTACAAAACTTTTTAATATTATTTGGAAGACTAAAAAGATATTAGATTAGTGGAAAAGCAGTGTTTTGATTACTATTTTTAAGAATAAAAGGTGATGCAATAGAGGGTACACATTATAGAGTGATTATGTTAATGTGTCATACTTTAAAAACTATGGGATAGATGTACTAAGCGTAGGTTATGATATGCTACTAATGTTTCACAAAATTAATTTGTATTCATATTGGGTAGGCCTACTATAGAAGCTATACATTTATTGAGAGTTTTGATGGAGTGTTATAGAGAGAATAAAGAGGATTTACATATGATATTTATTAATTTAGAGAAAGAACATGATAAAGTTTTAAGAGAGTGCTTTAGTGAGGTCCAAAAAAGAAAGGGGTTAATATTGTTTATATTAAACTCATTAAGGATATGTTGTTGCAAATCTGGACTCAAGTATAGTGATTTTGATGATAACTAATATTATTAGATTCTCTATTGTTCTATCTTTATTATCATTATTATTACATATTTGTTTCTTGTGCACTAACATTTTAGGGCCATCATACACCATATAAAGTGATTAATTCAAGACTAGGTAGATTAGGGTTAAGTATCTTAAAGAATTTGTATTTTTACTTTTATTAATTTCCATATTTATTATTAACTCAAAGTCATGTATTTAGTGGATGTTACACTTGGTGGCTGTGCACACACACACTTAGGGGAGTAAGATAGTGAGAAAATTAGAAGTGTATTTTTCTTAACTATATATATTGTATGATAAATATAGTCATGTATAATTAGCTATTCAAAAAATAATTATAAATGCTAATTGCATAATAAAAGCTATTTGAACTACTCGTGCTATACGATACAAATTATATTGGATGATAGGTTGAAATCAAGATCTCAGACATCAATCATAATTTAGAAAATATTTTAAAATTCAAAATTTATATTAATGCTATAATATAAAAGATATCATACTGGATGATATAATCAAATCTTGCCTAAATTAAACTTGTAACTAGGGGATCAAATTTGGATTAATTGATCCAATCAGATCATACTGTATAACTTGAGCAAAAACTACATGACTTGATCTTTGAATGAGATGATATTTATCTGCCACCAATCATACTGGATGATAATCCAATTCAATTGAACTAATCATACTAGGTGATTCACTATATCGTATTGGATGATATGCTCAAATGCTTGAACTAATTATACAGTGCCAAGTTCTTCATACAGTAATAACAAGGCTATTTGAAATAATCTTATTGTATGATCTTTGATTGTACTATATGATTAATATTGACAAAATTAAATTATTATGGCTTTTTGTGAAGCCTTATATAAAAGATCTCTTAATAAACATGTTTCAAGTCTTTTGGCTGTTGGATTTTCTAGAGGGAGAGCTTGGAGAAGAGATCTTAGGGAGCTTTATAAGGAGAATGGAGAGTTTGTGTGTGAGAGAGGAGTGTGAGGGGTTTTCATACGGTTGCTCTGAGCAAGCTTCTACCTTATTTCCTCTAAGTGTATTGCTTTGGGAAGAAGATCATTAGCCCGAAGACCGTTGAGGTTCTTTTCCTTCACCAGGAGGGTGAAAAAGGAGTGCGAGGTTCTCTACCGTTGCAAGGAGTGTTAAAAAGGAGTGTTGGGGTCTCTTCCTTTACTATGAGGGTGAGAAAAGAGTTTGAGGTTCTCTACCATCACTAGGAGGGTGAAAAAAGAGTGTTGGGTTCTCTTCCTTCTCTAGGAGGGTAAAAAATTGGTCAAGGTTTTTTGCTACACTAGGTTGGTGAAAAGATTGCAAGGGCTTCTTAACTTAGCTATAGGAGCAGAGAAACTAAATTTTTAGTGCAATACTCGGAGAGGACTCCGAAGAGTGGATATAGGTCATTATTTGACTGAACTACTATAAAATTCTGGTGTATTCTTTCTGGTTTTTAATTTTCTATAATTTATCTTTCTGCACTTTAATCTTTTAAAAATTGCATGGTAAAAATTATCTATTTGATGATATATAAAGTTGAGCTATTCTTCATCATCATAATTAAACATTTCATTTCATAATTTTTCTTCCGCATTGGGTGATAATTTTGTTGTGTTATGAGTTATTAAAAAATCCAAAATATTGAAGTATAGTTTTTTGTTTATTATAAGTTTTTGTAAAACTATCAATTCACCCCCCTATTGGTGTTCCTAGAGATAGTTCACCAAGGATTAATATTCTACATCGAACTTTCAATTGGTATAAGAGAATTTCTCACAAGTAGTGTTTTAGAAAATCTTTAAAAAATGATCCATGGCACATTTCAGTAATATAAATACTATGGAGGGTTATTCTATAACCCATCCACCACTGTTTGAAAATATTCATTTTAAATTTTAGAAAATTTGCATATTTATGTTTATGCAATCCTTTGAAAATAGAATTTGACATATGATTCAAACTTGTTATTCACTTCCATCTTGAATAGTTAATGGAGTTAAAACTAATGTCCCATTTATCGAATGGAGTCATGAGGACAAAGAGCTCGCTTAATTGAATAAAAAATATTTGAATTATTTTTTCTATGCTTTGAATTATGAAGATTATATGAGATTGTCTACATATACTACGGGAAAGAAAATATGGGATAGAGTGTACAATATATATGATGGAACTAGTGAAGTCAAACTATCTATGTTGAACATTCTATTGCATGACTATGAACTATTTTGCATAGAACCTAGCAAGACTATATGTAAAATATAAACTAGATTCACTTAGATAGTGGCATCCCTGCATTCATTAGGTAGAGAACTTTCTAATTCTAAAAAGGCTAACAAGATTTTACATTGCTTACCTAGTGCTTATGATACTAAGGTCACTATAATTTATGAATCCAAAGATTTAAATATGTATTCGATTGATAACTTGCTTTCCTCACTCATTGCCCACAAGGGGTGAGTAAAAGATTACTTGATGTTGGAGATAGGAAAAAGAAAAAGACGGTGGCTTTGAAAGAAAATGACTAGAATAGTGACAACTCTGCAGCTGAGGAGGATGATGAAATTGCATTGATGACTTATTAGTTTAAAAATTTCCTTAAAAGAAAGTAGAAGCATCATCAACAATAATGGATTAAAGGTAAGAATAATAAAAATTTTAAAGCATCATCTAACGCAATTTGCTTTTAATGTAGGAAATTAGGCCACCTACAAATTTAATGTCACAACCTGAAAACTAACCAAATCAAGGAGAAGGGTGAAGAAACGATAAAATTCAAAAAGGGGAAGCAACAAACACATAAAGCATTTTGGGCTAACTCTGCATCAAAATTGCCTGAACAAGAAGTACATGAGGAGTTAACAAATCTATTTCTTCTGGCAAATGATAATCTTGATTAGTTAGATCAAGATGAGGTATATCAATTATCCTACGATGAACTATATAGGAGTGTTCTCACAAAAGAGCTAGTGAGAACATATGCTACATGGACAGCGGATGCTCAAGCCACATGACTGGATACATGAAACAATTCATCATGCTAGAGGCCAAGGTAGGAAGCAAAGTTATACTAGAGATAATACCACTTGAAAAGTGGTAGGTTTAACTTTCCAAGTGGTATTATATATATATATATATATATATATATATATATATATATATATATATATATATATATATATATATATATATATATATATATATATCCCAAAATCATCCACTAGGAAAATAGGACTCTAGAGGTGGCACATATAAGTTCTAATGGTAGCTCCTGTCATGTACCACTTTGTCCCAAACATGGTTTAAGAGGTGGCTCCCATGGTATAACACTTTGTCTTATATGGATCATAGCTCCCATCTTATGGCAGGTGTATTGCATTTATACCTTTTATAATCGCCCAAACACTTAACAATGAATATTGTCCACTTTAGCCTAGAGCCTCATAGTTTTGTCTTGATGGTGTAACTTCTTTGTAGGTCACCTATCTTAGAATTGCTTCAAGATGAACATGCTTAAATGCAGAGTTTCTTTCAAAAGTTCTAGCTATTATACCAATAGATGCCTTGATGTTTAAGAGTTAGCTTCCTCTTACTTAAGGGGTTTTACAGGTAATATGTGAAAGTTTGTGAGGGGTTTTAAACCCTAAAGAACTAGTCTTGAGGTTAACCAAGAGGCGAGGGGGTTGGGGGGGGGGGGGGGGGGGTTGAATTAGTTATTTAAAAACTTGTTTAACTTAAAGAAAAATTTATTTATATCTTGCAATAGAATTGAATTAAATCAATAATAAAAAAAATTAATCAGAAATTTTACCCAAGCAGATAGTCATAGTAAAAATAAAGTGTAAAAAATAATCAGAAAGAACACACCAAATTTATAGTGTTTGAATCCAACTTGACATATGTCCAGTCCTCAGAGGCACCATTTGAGTATTGCACTAAACCTTTTGTGAATCTCCTTTAGCCTCCACAGTCAGACAGAGAAGCCCTTACAAAATCATTTCCACCATCCTCGGTGTGGCAGAGTAGTCGGGTCCTTTGACACCATAGGCATCTTCTTCTTCCCAAAACTCCCTCAAGATGAACCTTAAATATGATGGTACTAAGGTGCAATCTTGTCAGAGCAATCATGTGAAATCCCCTCCACACTCCCTTGAAATCCCCTCTAAGGATCTTCTCCCTCTCAAACTCCACCCTTTCCTCTCTCCCTTTTAAGTTCTCTCTTCAAATTTTCTCCAAATGAATGAAGATACAATGGCTGCCGAAGAAACTTACCAAGTGCCTTGACAAAGCTTAAATAGAGGGCTTTCAAAAAACCCTAAAAATTAATTCTTGCGATAAAGATCCTCCAGTAATATCGTAGAATTGTCCAGTATGATGTGCTTAAATAGAGGGCTGTAGAAAACTCTAAAAACTTAATTCTAGTGCCAAATATTATCCTAGACGATCACATGATAATCTAATATGATGTGTAGAATTTGACATGATAGTCTTGGACGATCTCAGGATAGTCCTGAATCATCAGTTCAAATTTGTATAGATTGTCCAATATGATAATGTGGATTATCTTGGATGATTAGAAAAAAATTATGGTATTTCATCTTGAATGATTTAAGAAAATCAAATATGTCGTCAAACATCATCCAATATGATATATAAATAGTCCTGGATGGTTTGATTAAGCAATTTAACCATAATTAGTCCCCTAATCACATGATTAATTTAAGCATGATTAGTATTGATCGTCCAGGATGGTCTAGATTGTCCGGGAACATTAGAACAAAATTTGAATTTTAAATCCTTACCTAAATTATCATTAGTGGCTATTTTTTTCCAAGATCATAAAGGATTATCTTGGTAAATTGAAATGGTCCAGTACGATTAATTCAATGAACTGATCATCCTAGAGGATCAAAACCATCCAGTATGATTAGTTCAAAACTTGAACTCCTAGATTTGAATAGATCTCACTCCCTTGAGTGTATTTGTGTATAGAAACCAAGCTAGCAAACACTTTTACATGAATTGACTCAAGAAATGAAAATTACATTAATAAATATTACAAACTTTTTACAACATAACCTTATTCTACCAAATCTTGAGCTCTAATTTTTCATTGAATGGTGCATGGTGTTCATGGAATGTTAGTATACACACAAGCAAGTATATAATGAAAATACTATGAGACATAAAGAAGCAAGTCGTAATAGTTGTTATCATAAAAAATATCAACTTATGAGCTTGAGTCATAAAAATCTCCCTCTTTTTAAACATTATTAATGAATTTTGTAAATTAAAAGTATTTTCTCCTAAATCTCCTTCTCATTAAGATAAAAACTTAAAAATAAGGAAAGACAAAATTTCTTTCTTTTTAATTTTTATTTTAAAATAAAATAAGTAAAACAAAACCAATAACTAGATAAAAAGATAAACTAAAATAGATACATTAAAACAACAATAAGTTCTCCCCCTTTGACATTATCAAAAAGATGAGGAGCACATAAAATCAAAATAGTAAAAACCGACTAACACAAAATAAACGATCCCTGATCTGGTGAAGAAGATGTTTTTAGAAGAATCAATTTCAAAATTCAAATTTTCTTGGAATAAGAAAGTTACCTCTTGATTTTATTCAAAAACTTAGTAAGGCATGTATTGATAATGCAAAACCTAGAAAGATTAGAGATTCATAAATTGTTAATCCATTCTCAAGTTCCTTTAAAGGCTAAAAAAAACTTTTTAAGCCAACATTTAAATCAAGGAAAAAATTAGAGAAGGAAACACTAATCTTTCAAAACTCTTTTCATGAAATATATCTAATAGAAGATTAATGCAAAAATTGGTGAATCAAGAGTCATGAATTTCAAACTCAAGTATAAAAAATATCAATAGATAAAAGGGTTTTCTTAAGATTTAAGAAATACAAGAAAGGTAAGCTAACTTATTGTGGGCTTATTTATCTCTTTATTAGTTTTTGGCATACTTTAAACATCTTTTGATATTTGATACACTTTGTGTATCTTTTCATATTCGGCATCGTTATGCATCTTTTAAGCTTTAAGCTCAGTTTGTGCCTCATTTCTTTTCAACAAATATGCTTCCTTTCTATATTTTTAAAAACTAAAGCAAATCCATTTTAGTGATAAAAATAAACTGCTTGATTAAGAAAATAATAAGGTGGATTCAACAACTTGCAAAAGATTCATATGAGATAAAAAATGTAGGGAGATGAAAACAGTTCAATTTTAAAGTCGAATTTATAATTTGATGAATATTTTGAATAAAACGTAAAATAACCTCATTAAGAAATGAGATAGAGAGACAAAATCATGAGTTTTTTTTGACTATTTATAGAGAAGTCAACCACAACTTACATAAAAATTCAAGAAAATAGGAGGCAAATTTTTCTTTTTTTTTGAAAACTTGAGCATTAAAGAAGATTTGATTTTCTAAAGTGAAGTAATACGTGTGTGTTGATCAGAGAAAACTTCATAAAAAAATATAAAGACTAATTTAAACTTTTAAAGAAAGAAAAAAAAAAACACTAAGAAGAAAAAAATAAAACCTAAAGAAAAGACATAAAATAAATAAAAACATAATGAATAAAAACATACATGCATACACTAAACAAATAAACACACAAACAATGCTTTAAGCATCATCTTGGTCATGGTCTAATGATTCAAAAGCTAGGTCTCCCTAGGAAATTTTTCGCTTTTCATTATTTGCCCATTTTACAATTTGCTTAGCTTTACCATTTTCCTTTATAAGAAGAGTTTTTAAATTAGGACACTAATTTTTCATATGTCTTATTTTTCTACACCCAAAATAAATAATATCAGAGAAAATTTTAACATTCTTACCATTTTTACCTTTATTCTACTTTTATTGATGTTGATGCTTGTGCTTTAGTGTACATTCAAATTTTCTTGGAAACTCATCACTTTCATCATCTTCTAAGCCACGTTTCTCCATGTCTTTAAATTTTAGCACTATCATTTCATCTGCATCTAAAAGTCTTTGACATGAACTTTGCTCATAGGCAATTAGTGAGCCAATCAAATTATTAATAGAATATTCATTCAAATTTTTTGATTCACAAATAGAAACAAATTTGGCATTAAACTTATCAAGTAGAAAATATAGAATTTTATTAACTTTTTAGAGTTTGAAAATTCTTTTCTTAAGGCATGTAATGATATCACTATTTGAGTAAACTTGGTATACATGTCTACTATAGTCTCATAAGATTTCTTGCAAAACAGTTCATTATCATGCATTAAAATATTCAACATGGATTGCTTGACTTCATTAGTACATTCAAATGTAGTGTGTAATTTGTCCCAAATTTTCTTGCCACTTGTGTATGTGGATATTAACATACAATTTTTATAATTTAAAGTACAGAAAAAATACTTTAAATATTTAACATTTAATTGAGCATTAATTTGTGTTGTAAACCTAGATTCAAGGATTATAATTTTGATGATAATAAATATTTTTGATATTCCTATTTTATTATTATTATTACTACTGCACATCTATTTTGGCTGTCCTGCTACTAACTTTTCAGGTCCATAAGATTAATTGCAAATTAAGCTAGCTCAAGATTGGGTAGATTCGGACTGAGTTAGTCTGTAAGGGTAATTCCAGTGTTTTTACTTTTTCTTGAATCAAATATAAAAAGTGATTCTTGATACTAAGAAATCTTGTACGCACACACTCAGGGGGAGAAATTCTATAGGCTTAAGAGTTTTTTTATTTTTTATTATATCATATAGAACAATCCAAAAATCCTTATGGACGATTTGTTAAAATTAGAAACCTTAATTAGGGTATCTTTGTTAAGGCAACTGAATTAAGCAAATCATCCTAGATGATATTAATATCATCTTGGATTATATACTCAAATCAGAAAGAATGAATCACCGAACTCTTTTAGATATGATATTATTTTTAAAAATCATACAGGACGATCCCATATCATCTTAGATGATTCATTAAAGTCATTCCTAAATTAATTAGGTGATTAAGGAAAGTAATAAAGGTTTGATTGATCAATTATATCATCCTGGATGATTGCAGGATTATCCTGGACGATCAGTTAGAAAAACCTTAGTCTTCTCCTGAATCACCTGGATGACTAGAATGATATGTTAGATGATCAGTTTCTCCATCGTTTAGGTGTATCACTTGGATAACTAGAATGATGTGTTAGATGATAATCCTTGATTTTATACTAATTATATTAGAAAATTAAAGAATTATCTTGGACAATAAGTTTTATTTCTTCATCATCCAACATATATCTTATGGATGATTAAAATAATGTGTTGGATGATATGTATAGTTTTGAATTAATCATACAGGATGATGTCCACATTATCATGGATGATCAGATCAAACAAGACTTCTAATCATTCAGCCCTCCTAGATCATCCTGGCTAAAATGTTTGAAAATATAATGATCATACAAGATGATTTTTCGATTGTCCTAGATAATCTTTGATGATAATTTGCAAAATTAGGGCAAATTTTATTCCCTTCTTTATAAGATTTCTTGATTATTGATGTTGAGATATTTTACTATTGTCATGACCTGAGAGAGTAAAGAGAAGGAGAGGGAGAGCTTGGGAGGGAGGGAGAGAGAGAGAGAGGATCTGATGAGGGGTAGTTTGTGAGGGGTTTATAAAGGTTTCTCCAAGCAAAGATCCTAGTCATCTTCTATAATCATCGTCCCTAGTTCCTTGGTTGCTCTAGAGAGATATTCATCAGCATAAGGTCAAGGTTCTCTACCTTCTTTAGGAGGAAGCAAAAGGACTCAAGGTTCTCTACCTTCTTTAGGAGGAAGCAAAAGGAATCTAGGTTCTCTGCCTTACTAGGGTAGGTAAAAAAAAGTTTATAAATGCTTCTCCACCTTATTATGGGAGCAAAATGAGAATCACTATTAGTTTAGTGCAAAACCTAGAGGAGAGGCTCCAGGGAGTGGACGTAGGTTATTTTAACCAAACCACTATAAAATATGATGTATTCTTTCTTATTACATTTTTGCATTTTAATTTTCACACTTTATTTTCTTATGGATGATCGTATGGTTTAATATTTTAAAATATTTCTAAAAGATTGTGCTTTTTGTTTAAGGATTTTAAAAACTACCAATTCACCCCCCTCTTGGTTAGCCTTAGGCTAGTTCATAAGGGCTTAACATCCCTAATAAACTTTCAAGTGATATCAGAGTGGGATTCATAAATTCAAGTTTTAGACAACTTTTGAATTTCAATCCATGGCTAACTTTGATAATAGAAACACTATGGAAGGTTATTTAATTACTAGACCACCTTTTTTTTATAATATACTTTATAATTTCTAGAAAACTCACATGTCAACTTTCTTACATTCTATAGATTATCGCATGTGGATGCTTGTTAAAAAAGGTTATTCTGCACCATCACGTGAAGTTAATGGCATCAAAACTAAACTTCCATTTTTTGAATGGACTCTTGATGATAGGGATCTAGCATTACTTATTGCAAAATATTTAAATTGAGATTAAATTATATATCACTTATGAAGGCACAACTGAGGTTAAGAAATTTAGATTGAATATCTTGCTTCATGACTACAAACTCTTTCGCATGAAACCTAGTGAATCAATATCTGAAATGTATACTAGGTTTACATAAGTTTTCACCTCCCTACATGCTTTATTAAGAGAACTAACTAACTATAATAAAGTTAATAAAATCTTAAAATGCTTACTCTCTTCCTATGATGCTAAGAAAACTGATATCACTGAATTCAAGGATTTGAATACTTATTCTATTAATAACTTACTTGGATCACTCATTGCTTTTGAGCAAGGAGTAAACCAAAGACAACTTTATATAGGTGAGAAAAAGAAGGAGAAAACTATGATACTGAAGGCTAATAATATAGATACTGATTCTTTCAGGTATAAAAGTGATGATATTACCTTAATCACTAGGTAATTCAAAAGCTTTCTAAGCAGGAAACTAAAGAACCATCAGAAATGGAACAAAGGTAAGAGTAACAAGAATTATAAAGGTTCTTCTGATATTATTTGCTTCGAATTCAGGAAGCTAGGACATGTAAAAGCTGATTGTCCTACACTTAAGGCTCACCCAAGGAAGAATCAAAGTGAAGAGAAACCCAAGTTCTTCAAGGATAAGAAGCAGATTCAAAATGCTTTATGGGCGGATGTTGCATCTAACTACTCTGAGATTGAAGCTGAAGAGGAGACTACAAACTTATGTTTGATGGAAGATGAACATCTTGGTCATTTTGACCAAGAAGAGGTATGCGAACTATCATACGATCAATTGCTTTAAGTTTTTGAAAAAATACATTCATCATATATAAAACTTAAGAAATCACATGTTAGCCTGAAATTGGAATTTTTAAAGTTGTAAAAAGAGCATAAAAGTTTGCTTAAAGATCACTCTACACTTGATAGCTATCACATGAAATTATTAGATGAGTTTACTGAATTGAACAAATAGTATGAATTATTAAAATTATTCACATTAAACTTGAAAATGATTTTAAAACATTTATTAATGAATCTTAGAGTAGGGAGCACTATTTAAAAGTTGATAATGTTGTTTTAGAAAATGCTACTCATTATTTATAGCTGAATCACTTGAGGAAAATAGGATTCCACCCACACTTGAATAATTTTTCAATCCAGATCCAAAGCCAAAAGTTTTGAAACCAATAAATAGGCATTATAACCTGAATAGATTAGTAAACCCTTTTCCTAGTGTTAGATGTTTTTCATATGGCATGCTATGACACATCTCTCACACTTGCACTATTCACTATAGTACACAATGGGTGTGGAGATCCAAATTACATTATTCACAACATAACACACATGTATTGTATTCTTTTTTCCATAAGAAGGGGCCCAAACTTGTTTGGGTTCCTAAATCTAACATTTGATTATTTTGTAGGTATGCTCTCACACAAGATCTCATGAGAGCATGTGGCACCTAGATAGCGGATGCTCACACCACATGATTGGAGATGCCAATCAATTCATTTCGTTGGAGGCCAAGGTTGGAGGCAAGGTCACTCTTGGAGACAACACCACCAGGAAAGTGGTGGGCACATGTATAATTAGAAACTCCAAGAACCTTTTGATTGAAAATGTTTTACTTGTTGATGGCTTAAAACACAACTTGCTCAACATCAGTCAGTTTTGCGATAAGGCTTTATCATAAAATCTTTATCAAACATATGCATCAATAGCTTGCATAATAACACTATTTTGTAGGGGAAAAGATCAACAATATTTATATGCTTGATTTAAATAATATTGAATAAGTTGCATCTTTTTATTTAAAAATGGTTGCTAATAAGTTTTGGTTGTGACATAGGAGATTATGTCATGCTAACATGAAAATAATTAAAAAAGTAACATAAAAAGACTTAGTGAGAAGATTCCTCAAGCTTATGTTCACTAAGGTCCACTTGTGTGATGCATGTCAATTAGGGAAACAAGTCTAATCCTCTTTCCATTTCATTAAGAAAATTAGTACCTCTAAACCTTTATAATTCCTTCACATGGATTTATTTGGACCCATTAGCAATAGCTTTGGGTGAAAAGTCTATGGATTTGTGATTATCGATGACTACTCGAGGTTCACTTGGACTAGATTTATGTTACATAAAAATGAGTCTTTTGATGAATTTAAATCCTTCTCCACTTGGATTTAGAAAAAGCTATGTTGTTAGATCTTTACCATTCATAGTGATCATGGTGGAGAGTTTAAAAATGTGAGATTTAGAACTTTTTGTGATGAGCAAGGGATCAGTCACAACTTTTCAGCTCCTAGGACCCCTCAGCAAAATGGGGTAGCTGAAAGGAAGAATATGAACTTAGTGGAAGTCGCAAGAGCCATACTTATTGAGTACTCACTTCCAAAATACTTTTGGGCATAAGTAGTGAACACAGCATGTTAGGTATTGAATAGGGTGAATGTTAGATCCAAACTGAATAAGACACCCTATAAGATCATTAAGGGTAGGAAACCCAACCTTTCTCACCTCTATGTCTTTGGCTATAAGGTTTTCATTCTTAATAATGTGAAATTACTCTTAGAAAAATTTTACCCTAAATCTAAAGGAGCGTTCTTAGGATATTCAAGTGTGGAGAAATCCTTTAGAGTTTAACAAGAGGACATTGGTGGAGGACGAGACTACTTATGTAGTGTTTGATGAATCTAATTATAAGAAGGCTAGAGTTAAGGGAGAAGATGAAGTAGGAGAGATTACCCAAGGAGTTGAAACTACAAATCTAGAGAAAAGGACAGACTCTCAAAATACTGATGTAGTAGGTGAGATTATCTAAGGAGTATAAACTACAAATCTTGAGGAAAGAGTAGAACCTCAAAAAACTTTGCTTAGAGAATAAAGATATTCTTTTAGTCATCCTAAAAAATTAATCTTAGGAGACCCTTCTGAAGGTGTTAAAACTAGGTATGGACTTAGGAAATAAGTTAATCACTCTGCCTTTATCTCCATGAATAAACCCACCAACATCAATCAAGCCCTTTCTGATGAATTTTGGATCTTAGACATGAAATAAAAATTAAGCCAATTTGTTAAGAATGATGTTTGAGAGCTTGTAGAATGACCAAAGGGCCAAAGTATAGTAGGAAACAAATGGGTCTTTAAGAAAAAAATGAATGATTCAGGTGTGGTGGTTAAGAATAAGGCGAGATTGGTGGCAAAGGTGTATAATCAAATTAAAGAGATTGATTTCAAGGAGATTTTTTCCCTTGTATAATCAACTTAATGAGTAATTAGGGTACCTTAGCCTTTACATATTATAAAGGATTTAAGCTTTTCCAAATGGATGTCAATAGTGCCTTTTTAAAGGGAGTAGTAAAAAAAGGATGTGTTTGTATAGCAACCCTTTAGTTTTGAGAGTTTCTAATGTCCAAATCATGTTTACAAATTAAAAAAAGGCCTTATATGGATTAAAATAGGCACCTAGAGCTTGGTATGAGAGGCTTAGCATAGTCGTACTAGAGAGGGAGTTAAGGGGAGCATAGACACCACCCTTTTTTGAGGAAAGTAGGAGATGAGTTACTCGTTATTCAAATCTATATTGATGATATACTTTTTGAATCTTCTGATAAAAAGTTATGTAATAATTTTCTTAAAACTATAAGTAAGGAATTTAAGATGAGTATGATGGGAGAAAATCTTACTTTTTGGGGTTTAACATATGATAAATAGACGATGAAACCTTTCTTAATCAATCAAAGTACATTAAGGATATCTTGAAGAGATATGAAATGGATAAAACTAAGATTATAAACACTCCCATAAGCTCCAATGTCCAGTTAGATAAGGATTCAAATGGAAAATCTGTTGATAAAAAGAAGTAAAGAGGAATGATTGGATCACTACTTTACTTGACTGCTAGTTGATCTGATATAATATTTAGTATTTGCTTTTGTGCTAGATTTAAAGCTGATCCTAAAGAATCTCACCTGACGGTAGTTAAGAGAATCCTTAGATATCTCTTTGGGACCCAAAACTTAGGAATCTGGTATCCTATGCACAACACTTTTTTTAAAATTATTGGATATTCTGATTCTAATTTTGTTGGGTGTAGGGTGGATAGAAAGAGTACTTTTGGAACTTACTAATTCATAGAACAATCCTTATTCTCCTAGTATAGTAGAAAATGAAACTCTATTGCAGCTGAGTATGTTGCCTTAGAAAGTTGTGTGGCTCAAGTCCTTTGGTTGAATCAATAAATTTTGGATTATTTGTAGGTACAATTTTAATTCTATGTGATAACACTAGTTCCATTTGTATCTCTAAAAATCCTGTCAAAAATTTAAGAACCAAACACATTGATATAAGGTATCTCTTTATTAGGGACCATATTACCAAAGGAGATATTAAGCTACACCATGTAGCAGCTGAAAACTAACTGGTTAACATCTTTACTAAACTACTGGCCTTTGACATATTCAACAACTTAAGGATCAGATTGGGTGTGATTTAAATAAATTCATGAACTTGATGATTACTAAACTCTAAACTTTATGTTTTCTGATATTTCTTTTGTTTTTATTTTTAGATATTTCTTTTATTTCTGACATTTCTTTTATTTTTGCTTAGATTATTGATTTTTATTTATTTATTATTGTTTTGTGTGTTTTCATCTCTTATGTCTTTTCTTTTCTTTCAATTTTCTTTTGTTACTACTGAAATGATATTTTATGCCTTATTTTTTATTTTTTAAAAATTTGTAATCAATGATTGACATCCCTAAATCAGTTAAAGAGAGAAAAATCATTGATTGTTTTCCTTTCTCTAACTCCTTTTAGAGGTGTATATTTCTTTTCTAAATTAAAATTTATCTCAAATTAATAACTCGACTTTGTAATTGAAATATTTTTTATCTTCTTACAGTAATATTTCTTATATAAATAACGTTCAAAGTCATTAAATCACTTTCAATCTTTTTTAATCTTGTTGTTGCATTTATCATATGAATTTGGTTGTACTTTATGGTTTACTCCTCTTTATATTAAAAAGTGAGTTTTTCTTTTCTAACATCTAAAATATATTTTTATAGCTGAGAGTATTAAAAGTTTCAAAAGGGAGCTAGCTTGAAAAAATGACAAGAGGCATAAAATGAGCATAAAAAGAAAAAAAAATTAAAAAGATGTACAATTATCCCCAAAAAAATTAAAAGATACACAAAATATATAAAAAATCAAAAGATGAACAAAGTGCGCCAACTAATTGTCAAAAGGCACAAAATGAGCCAACAAGAAATAAAGTTTTCTTCTCTTTCAAACATTTAAATCTTAGAAGAATTCATTTGTCACTTGATATTTTTAAAGACTTTATTTCGAAATTCATGATTGTGACGAATTAATTTGCTATATTTTTCTATAAGAAATTTTTAAAGACTTCTGGAATGAAGTTTTGAATGAATCACTTTTTCTTATATGATTGTTTTTTCTGAGTTAGATCTTTATTTTCAAAAGATGATTTGCCCTGTAAGAAGTCTGAGCAAGGGATAACAGGATTTGTTATTCTACAGTTTCTTAGATTTTGATGATGTTAACTCATTTTTTACAAATTTTTAATTCAATCATATGAAAAATTTATTTATTCTTCCATTGATAAAAAAACTTTATTTTTTCATTCTTTTTAGTCCTTTTTAACATCTTTTCATATTTTATGTTTAACTTTTTTACTTTATTTTTATGTTTTGGGGCACCTTCTGATCACCTCCCTCATACTAGTAGTCTGTTTTTAAATTTTTAAGTTTTTTGTGTGATGCTTTTGTATAGTTGTTAGTTTCTATTTTTGTAGTTTCTGCTTTGTATTTCTTTTCTGTTTCCTCCTTTTTTGTGATGTCAAAAGGGGGAGTAGTGTTAGTATTAGTGTTATTATTTTTATTATATCACCTATTTATTGTATCATATCATTATATTATTTAGTATTTATATTGTTTTTGTTGTATCACCTATTTATTTTAGTTAAATTTGCACTAATTGGTTCATACTGTTCTCCTTTACTGTATGTTTTACTCTTATTAATATGCTTGAGTTGAATTTCTTAACAAATATTTGCCATCATAAAAAAAGGAGAGATTATTACAAACTTAGATTAAAGGATTATAATTTTGATGATAGCAAATATTTCTGACATTCTTATTTTATTACTACTTTTACTACTGCATAACTATTTTGGCTTCCCTGCAACCAATTTTTTAGGTCTAAGAGGTCAACTGTAAATCAAGCCAGCTCAAGATTAGATAGATAGAGTCAGTTATAAGTGTAATTCTAATATTTTTACTTTTTCTTGAGTCAAATGTAATAAAGTGGTTTTATTGTAACTTAGTTTTCATAATTATGTTTTCATATCATATATGTTTTTGATGATTTCAAATATTATTATTTTGATTACTATTTCTCCTAACACGTACTGAATATATTACTTTTATTATTTATGTGTATTAATATTTCAAAAAAATTATAATCCAGACTATTGAAGACTTCAAGTCAGATTAGATTAGAGTTTATTGTGAATGGAGTCTACATTTTACACTTTTATTGAGTATGAGAGAGTGTGATTGTAATTGGATAATTGTGCAAGCATACACTGTAGGAGAGTTACAACTTGTAAATTTTTAAACTAACCGTAATGTATAATTTCTAATCATACGAGATAATTTGTCCAATTAATTCCTCCAGCAAGCAGTTAATAAAATCTTGGACGAAAATGTTTCTAAGCATTGTTTGTATTGTATGATGTGGGCTTCATACAGATGAAGAATTAAGTACATAATTAATGCAAACATTTTAGTCCATACGAACAAGAAATTCTTTTGAAATGTTCGTCCGGGATGATCTTGCCTTCGTACAACTAATGCTAGAGTACAAAATTGATGCAAACATTTTTGTCCATATGAACAAGAAAAGTTTATGAACTATTCATCCGGGATGATCTTGCCTTCGTATAGATGACGTCCAAAGTAAGAGACTGATGCAAACATTTTCGTCCATATGAACAGGAAATTTTTTTGAACTATTCATTCGGGAAGATATAGATTTGTACTGTACGATGTTCATATATGAATATATTTCATCCAGGATCGTACGAGCAATCTTTAAACTATTTATACATACTATCGTCATTTGTACTATATGATCAGGGATGGTAAAAATTGAAAATTTCAATTTTATGGATGGTTTTTTGTGTCTTTCATATGTAAGGTCCTTAAAATTGCTAAGGATGAATCCTTCTTAATTTTTCTAAAGAGTAAAAGTGAGAGAGTGATTTGAGAGAGTATTTGAGTGATATTTCTTGCAAATTGAGAGTGTGAAGGGTTCACAAGGTTACTCAAAGGTAAGAATCTCTTTGTGTTTGTTGCAAATCTCTTCCTTGTTTTAAAATGCTCGAGGGAAGATCTTTGAAAAAGATTCAATTTTCTACCAATACCAGGAGTGTGTGAAAGGATGATTATTCTATGGTGACACTTAGAGAGTGAAAGGATGCCGGTTCTCTGCCGACACTTAGAGAGTGTGAAAGGATGCCAATTCTCTGCCGACACTTGGAGAGTGTGAAAGGATACCAATTCTCTACTAAAACTTGAAAGAGTGTGAAAGGATGATGATACTCTGCCGACACTTGGAGGATGTGAAAGGATGATGAAACTCTATTACACCAGGGATTGGTGGAAGAGAGGGTAATTATAAAGGCATCTTCGCCTTGCTATGGGAGAAAAATGATAGTCACTTTGGTAATAGTGCAATACGTAAAGAGGGAGTCTTTAGGGAGTGGTCATAGGTCTAGTTGGACTGAACCACTATAAATCTTTATATTTTTTTTAGCATTTTTATTTTATGTAATTTTATTTTTTTGGTTGTAGAAAAAGTTTATTTTGTTAAAACTTAAATTGTATAAATAATTTTATAAATGATTTTTATTTAAGTGAAAATTTTTAAATTATTAATTCACCCCCCTCTTGATTAGCCTTGGGATAAGTGCGTTAGATTTAATAACCTATATGGACTTTCAAGTCGTATTCGAGCCTATTTCAAAAATTTATGTTTAGATTATTTTTTGAAAAATGATTATGGCTACTTTCGGAGGCTGTAACACACCTAAGGGTATTTGATTACTAGAACCCCATTGTTTGATAATATCCTTTTCAATTTTTTGAAAACATGAATGTCTACTTTTCTTCAATTGCTTGACAATCGTATGTGAATTTTAGTATAAGAAGGATACACTAGGCCAACTAGACTTGTAGATGACATTAAAACTAATATACTATTTGCTGACTGGACTATAAAATAATGAGACTTAGTTTAGTTAAATGCTAAATGTTCGAACAATTTTTTCTGTGCACTTAAATTTGAAGATTACATGCATGTTTCTACCTGTAAAAGTGGAAAAAAAATTTGGGATAGACTTTGTATAACATATAAGGGACTAATGAAGTGAAATAATCTAGATTATATATTTCATTACATAATTATGAACTATTTTGTATGCAACCAAATGAATCGATCAATGACATGTACACACGTTTTACTCAAATAGTCACCTCCTTGCATTCTTTAGGCAGTGAATTAACGAATGAAGAAAAAGTGAATAAAATACTTCATTATTTGCCTACTGTATATGATGCTAAAATAACTATTATTATAGAGTCTAAACATTTAAATATTTATTCTATTGACAATCTTCTTGGATCACTAATTGCTTATGAGTAAGGAGTGACTCAAAGATAGATTGATGCAGGGGATAAGCGAAAGGAGAAGAATATAGCTTTGAAAGTGGATGACTCGGAGAGTGATTAGTCTCAGTCTAAGAATGAAGATGACATTTCCTTGATGACAAGGTAATTCATAAGTTTTCTAAAGAGGAAGCAAAGGAGATGATAGTAGTGGAATAAAGATAAGTTCCACAAAAATGTTAAGGTTTCTAACAATATTATTTGCTTTGAATGCAAAAAATCTAGAAATATCAAATCAGATTGCCTGAATCTTAAAGCCAATCCTATCAAGGAGAAGGTGGAGGAGAAAATAAATATGAGGAAGGGTAAAAAGAGATTTTAGGGAGCTTTTTGGGCTAACTCAACTTTAGATTCCTCAGAAACTGAAGTAGAAAAAGAAATCACAAATTCATGCTTAATGGCTGACAAACTTGATTATTCCGATCAATAAAAAGTATATGACTTAACTTATAAAGAATAATTTAATATTTCTAAGAAAACACATACTACATATAGAAAACTTAAAAGGATGCATGCAACGTTGAATTTAGATTTTTTTTAAATTGTAGAAAGAGCATGAAATCTTTAGGAAAGATTATGCACAAATTAATAATAACCACATGAAACTTTTGAATGAGTTTGATGAATTGAACAAATAACAATAAATATTAAAAACATTCCACACAGAACTTAAAAAAGATTTTAAAATTTTTATGGATGAATCTGATAATACAAAGCATTATTTGAGAGTTGACAATGCTATGTTAGAAAGTGCAAACTCATTCTTTAAATCTCAATTGAACACACTTGAAAAAAATAGGATTCCACCTATACCTAAACAATTTTTTATTCCTAATAAAAAGACAAAAAATTTAAAACCTAGGAAAAAACATGTTTACTCACAGAAATTGAAAAATCCTTTTCCTAGAGTTAAATATTTTTCTTGTGGTATGAATGGGCACGTATCTTACACTTGCACTATTTATAGTAAATCATATCTAATATGAAGACCTAAGATGCATAAAATAAGTCATATCATACATGCATCTAGTTTAATTTTGCTAAGAGGAGAACCCAAACTTATTTGGGTTCCCAAGACTAATGTTTGATTTTATTGTAGAAATGCTCTCATATAAGATCTTTTGAGAGAATTCGGTACTTGGACAGTGAATGTTCGAAGCATATGACTGGATATACCATATAATTCATATCATTGGAAGCCAGGAATAGAGGAAAGGTTACATTGGGAGAAAATATAATTAGGAAAGTGGTTGGTAAATGTATGATTAGAAACTTGAATAATTTTTTCATTGAGAATAATTTTCTTCTAGAATGATTAAAGCATAATTTGTTGAGTATTAGTCAACTATGTGGTAATGGTTATAGTGATAAATTTTTTCCAACTAGCTGCATATTAAGCTAAAATGGAAATGATGTACTGCATGGAACTAGGGTAAATAATATGTACATGATAAATATGAATTGTATTAAATCTCCTAATGCTTTTTCTTTGAAAAGAATTTCTGATGAATCATGGTTATGATATAGGAGACTTTGTCACACCACTATGAAAAATCTTAGGAAAATTACCCAAAACAATCTGATTAGAGGAATACCAAAACTAGACTTTATTAAGGATCACTTGTGTGATGCATGTCAACTAGGAAAATATGTGAAGTCCTCCTTTCATTTCAGTAAGGATCATATAACTAGCAAACCATTTATTCATATGGATCTTTTTAGACTGGTTAGTACTATAAGTCTAGGAGCTAAGATATATGGATTTGTGATTATTGATGATTTTTTTAGATTCACTTGGGTTAAATTTTTATTTCATAAGAGTGAATTATTTAAGGAATTTAGAAGTTTTTGACTTAGATTCAGAAAAAACAATGATGTGAAATCTTATCAATTCAAAGTGATCATAGAGGTGAGTTTGAAAATGAAAATTTTGAAGAGTATTCTAAAGAGAAAGGAATTGATCATAATTTTTTAGCACCTAGGACCCCTCAGCATAATGGGGTAGTCGAAAGAAAGAATATAACATTAATTGAAGTCGCTAGAACCATATTAACATAATATTCTTTTCTAAAATATTTTTAGGCAAAAACAATTAGTACAACTTATTATATTATGAATAGGGTGAATATTATATCCAAATTGAATAAGACACCCAATGAGCTTTTTAAGAGTAGAACACCAAATTTATCACATTTGTATGTTTTTGAATGTAAGGTGTTCATTCAAAATAATGAAAAAACACCTTTAGGAAAATTTGATCTAAAATCTGATGAAAATTTTTTTCTTGGATACTCTAGAGTTAGAAAGTCTTATAGAGTTTTTTACAAGAGGATTTTGGTAGTTAAGGATACCACACATGTTGTGTTTGATGAGTCTAGCATTTTGGAAGAGTTAAAGTTAGAAGTGGTTCATATTGAAAATAACTCTCAAATAATAGAAAAGATTGATTTAGAAGAGACAGTGGAAATAGAAAACCCTTTACCTAGAGAATTTAATTTTTCTAAGAATCACCCTAAGGAATTGATTTTAGATGAACTGAGTGAGGGTGTAGGACTAGGCATGGACTTAGTAAAGAGGTGAATTGTTCTACTTTTATTTCAATGGTTGAACTGACAAATATAAATAAAGCACTTTCGAATGAATTTTGGAATTTGGCCATGCAAGCAGAACTGAATTAATTTATAAGAAATGATATTTGTAAATTAACTGAAAGGCATATGGATCAAACTGTTATTGGAACTAAGTGGATGCTGAAAAATAAAATGAATGATTCCTGAGTTGTGATTAGAAATAAGGCTAGATTGATAGTTAACGGGTATAATAACATATAAGGGATTAATTTTGAAGAGACTTTTGCCCCTGTAGTAAGACTTGAATCAATTAGGGATTTTTTAGCCTTTACCTATTTTAAAAGTTTTAAATTATTTCAAATGGATATCAAAAGTACCTTTTTGAATAGGGTGATATAAGAGTATACTTATGTTGAATAACCTCCAGTTATAAAAATTCTAAATTCCCAAATTACATATTTAAATTGAAAAAAGCATTGTATGGACTGAAATAAGAACCTAGGGCTTGGTTTGAGAGGTTAAGCACTTTCCTATTATAGAGATTTTTTGTGAAAGGAAGTGTGGACACCACTCTCTTTTTGAAGCAATTATGAGATGATATACTCATTGTATAAATATACGTTGATGACATCCTTTTTGGATCTACAAATAAAAATCTTTGTGATGATTTTTGAAAAATAATAAGTAGTGAATTTTAGATGAGTTTAATGGGTGATTTGAGTTTTTTCTTGGTTTGAATATTAAGCAAAATAAGGAAGGAACTTTTCTTAGTCAATCGTAGTATATTAAGGACATGCTTAAGAAATTTGAAATGGATAATACTAAACTAGTAACTACACTAATGAGTTTCTCAGTGTAGTTGGATAAGGACCCTAAGGAAAAATCTGTTGATCAAAAGAAATTTAGGGTATAATTAGATCATTGCTTTATTTAATTGCTAGCAGACTAGATATAATGTTTTATGTTTGTTTATGTGCTAGATTTCAATCTGATCCAAAAGTATCACATTTAATAGCAGTCAAAAGAATTTTGAGATATCTTTTGGGAACATAAAGCTTAAGGATTTGGTATCCTAAGCACAACTCTTCTTTTGAAATAATTGGATATTCTGATTCAAATTTTGCAAGTTGTAGGGTTGATTGGAAAAGTACATATGGAACTTATCAATTTATAAGAAACTCTTTAATTTTTTTATCCAGTAGGAAATATAATTCAGTAGCCCTATCTACTACTGAAGCAAAATACATTACCTTAGATAGTTGTGTGGTATAAGTTCTTTGGTTGAAATAATTGTTGATTAATTTAGGATTTTTAATTGGTATAATTCTAATTTTTTGTAATAATACTAGTGCCATTTGTATTTCAAAAGAATCATATTCAACATTCTAGAACCAATTATATAGATATTAGGCATCACTTTATTAGAGATCATATAGTCAAGGGCGAACTTGAATTGACTCACATTTCTATAGAAAATCAACTTGCAGATATTTTTACAAAACCACTAGCCTTTGACACTTTTAGCACCTTAAGAACAAGATTAGGTGTGATTGATCTTAATGCTTAAATTAAATATTTTGCAAACTTGATATGTTCTATGTTTGTGTCGGTTTAGTTTAGTATTTATTTGTTTATTTTATTTGTTTATGTGTGTTTATTTTTGTTTTATTTTTTGTTTTTGTGTGTGTTAAAACTGGAAGCATGTCACTTGATTGAAATAAGTGATTTTGAGAAGTTTTTCTAATTTTTTATGTATTGTTTTCTAAGTGTGTTATTTATACTGTACAAAAATTATTTAGTCTCGTATAAATTATGAAGCATAGACATGATAGTTTATGAAGTTAAGCATGCAAAAATTAGATTTCATAGGTTTCATACTGTACAATGATATCATTGTACGGTATGATTGGCACTAATTCATATGTACATGTGGGGATGGTTTTACCAGTTAGGTTAAGTTATTTATTACTAATCGTCCTAGATGAAATTGTTTTTGTCTATATTATCCGAATGTAAGTTTCTATGGGGGATAGACTTAACCACCTTAAAAATAATCTTTGATATTCTAATCATCCTAGACAAATACCTATTTATCTATATGATCGATTGGTCAAAAAGCCTGTATGAAAGGCCACCTCAAAAATGGCATTTTATGAAAAGTTTTTCATTTTTGGCCATTTCTGTTCGTACGTACTTAAATATTTTCGTCCTGTATAATTCACGATTGTACCTACGATCCAAATTTTATACAATACAATTACTCATTTTTCTTTATATATAAGGGTTTTAAAACCATTTTCATTCACTTTCATATTCCTATTAAATCTCTCTAGAGCCCTTATCTAGGAAATGGCCAGTTCTAACAAACATCCATATGGTTTTAAGGGTTCTTCTTCTTCAAGTGCTATGGATTCAAACTTCCTATCTAAGAAGTATGAAGATGCCTATTTTAGGTATATTGCTACAAAAATCACCCCATCTAGACTTCTAATCCAGTATGATCTTCACTTTTATATAATACCTTTGTTTGCCTCTACTCAACTATCTTTTATTCTCACTCTTATCTATGCCTATCATAAAGAAACTTTTTATTACTTCTTAGCCAACATGAGAGTCAATTAGGACCACTCTAGGATAAGTTCCTATATCCAAAAACAACATGTAGAAATAACTAAGGAAGATTTTGGCAACTTTCTTCATCTATGGACCTAGGGGATTCAAGCCCACATTATGACCCTAGAGCTGATTTAGACTGGTTTGAAATTAATAAAGTTCTTAGAGGTGTCTCCCAAGTTAATCATTTAGCTCGAGTCTATACCTTGAACCAAAATGCCTGGATCATCTAACATGTCTTAAGAATATTAATTATTCCTAAGGCTGATAATCATGCAAATATGACCCCACTCATATCCACTGTCACATATCTTTTTATGACTAAAAAGCCATTTGATGAAGCCTAACTCATTATGGATTATCTGTACAACCTTTCTAAAATTGGACTTTCACACCATAAAAGGAAGAAAAATATGGCTTTAGGACATTTAGTTGTCTATAACCTTCATAAAAAATACAATCTCATTCATCTTGATCCTTCCACTGTACTACCAATTTATTTTACTGATGCTTCTTTTTTATCACTATTTAGGAGATATCAGAGTTCTAGTGATGATATTTAGGGAGATGGGGGGAGCACCCACACTTGCATATGGACCTGATTAAAATTGCTTTCAGGAAATGGTTCAGCGGTTTGATCATTTGGAGACTCATTTTGATCAATGCTTTGATCAAATTGAGACTCACATAAATGAACAGGATGCAAGATACTAGGAGGATATGGGTTGGATCTTTGGTCAGTTTGACACGATCAATACCAATATAGCTATGATAAATAGCTATTTCTTTATGTTCAATCAGCCTCCACCTCCAGATCAGGACCCCTTCGAGTTCTAGGTGAACTTCATTGTTGTTCTTTCTACTAAGCTTTTGAGAGTGATGTTATGATGTTTTTCTTTCATGTTTTTAGTGTTTGTTATATATTGTTAAGTTTTTATATGATGATGTTGTGAATTATTCAAGTTGATATCAGTTGAAATGAATGTATGTGATCTTTAAGATATCAATGAAAAAGGCCATTTTTGATGACATATTTTATTTCTTGGTTCTTGAAATGTTAGTATCTCAAATACGAAAAACCTTTTGAAATTGATCAAAAATGAGCTATAAATTATTTTACTTTACAAATTAATTTCCTTACAAAATCTAATTTTTCAAAAATTTAAATTAAATTATAACTGGATTTAGATATGGAGATCAATTTCATGTGATTTTAGGTAAACATAACTAGAATCTTTTTGTTGCAAGATTAATGTTTTATTATTATTATTGTTATTATTTTTCAATATGCTTATTTTTGTTATTAGTGAAATTTGAATTTAGATTACTGATATTGGAAAGACCCAAAAAGTAAATCAAAAGGAAATGCATAATGTGTGTAAAAATTAAAAGAATGCGTAATGATTCACAAAGTGAAAAGAGGCACAAAATTAGCCTAAATAGAAAAAGATGCATAAAGTGTGTCATAAATATTTGAAAAGATACGCAATGTCACCAAATTGAAATTTATTATTATATTCTTTCCTCTATCATTCAATCTTTATGCCAAATCTATTTAATTAACAATTATATTTTTTATTGAATTTGAAGTTAGCTAATCTTCATTTCATCATTTTTGTATAATCATCTCTGTTTAATTTATCTAGCATGAATCATGACTTTGATTGACTTTTTCTTATCTTTGTTGTTTTTTATTTAAAATTTTGAATTTTTCTTTTTTAGTATTATGGAATTAATATTATATTTGAAATTGGTTTAAAACCATTTTGTAGATTAATTAATTTAGTTTATCTATTGAAACCTTTCATTTCAAGTTTTACTTCCCTTTTTGTTGTTGTCAAAAGGGAGAGTAATATTATTGTTTAATTAATATTTGTTGTTTGATGTGTGTTATTGTGTATGTTTTATGTGTATATTTTGAATGCATGAATATGTGTGAATTTTTTTTTTGTGTTGTGTGTTCGTTCGAATTGTTTTTGATTTGGTGTCTTTGATTTGGTGTCTTTTATTTTTTTTAGTTTAGGGCTTTTGATATTCATATGAATTCCTAGATTTACATTAGTCATTCATTTAGGGGGAGCTAAGGTGAAATTTTTGCTTTAAATTTTAACTCAAATAATAATTTTTTTGCCATCATCAAAAAGGGGGAGATTATAACAACTTAGTTTTCATAAATATGTTTTCATATCATATGTGTTTTTGATGATTCCAAATATTATTATTTTGATTACCATTTCTCCTAAAATATATTAGATATATTGCATTTGTTATTTTTTTGTATTAACTTTTCAGAAAATTTATACTCCAAACAGTTGAAGACTTTAAGTTAGATTAGATTAGGGTTTATTATGAATGGAGTCTATATTTTACACTTTTATTGATTCTGAGAGAGTGTGATTATAATTGGATAAATGTTTGTAGACACACACATAGTAGGAGAGAGTTAAAACTTGTAAATTTTTAAACTTATCGTATCGTACAAGATGATTTTTCCAGTTTGTTCCTCTAGCAAGTAGTTAATCAAATCTTGGACGTAAAAATTTCAAAGTATTGTTTGTACTATATGAAGTAGGTTTCATGCAGACGACGTTTAGAGTACATAATTGATGCGAACATTTTCGTCCATATGAACAGGAATTTTTTTTTAACTATTCATCTGGGATGGTTGAAAGTAAACTTGAATTATGGAGGTCAACATTAGAGACTAAAGGTTTTCACTTGAGTAGATCTAAAACAGAATATATGGAGTGTAATTTTAGTAGTAATAGACCTAGTGAGGGGATTGTGACTTTGGGCGATCAAGTCATTAATAAGAGTACACATTTTAGATATCTTGGATCTATTATTCAGAGTGATGGGGAAATAGATAGGGATATTATCAGCAGAATTCAAGTTGGATGGTTGAAGTGGATGAATGCATTGGGCTTGCTGTGTGAAAGAAAAGTACCCCTCAAACTTAAGGGAAAATTCTATAAGATGGTAGTGAGGCCTGCAATGCTTTATGGTGCTGAATGTTGGCCATTAAAAGAGAAGCATAATACTAAGTTAAGTGTGGCAGGGATGAGGATGCTCAGATGGATGAGTGGATTTATCCTTAGAGATAGGCTACGAAATGAGCATATACATGAAAAGGTTGGAGTAGCTACAGTAGAAGATAAGATTAGAGAAAGTCGCCTTAGATGGTTTGGTCACATAAAATGACAGCCTTCCAATGACCCGGTTAGGAGAGTAGAGGTATTAGATTTGACTTATGTTAAGAAAGGTAGAGGCAAACCTAAAAAGACTTGGTTAGTAAGTATTAGGAATGACCTTTCTTTATTAGATTTAAATGAGAATTTGACCTTTAATAAGACACAATGGAGAAAAAAGGATTCATGTACCTGACCCCACGTAGTGGGATAAAGGGTTGATGTTATTGTTGTTGTTGTTGTTGTTGTATTCGTCTGGGATGATCTTTCCTTCGTATGATGATGTCTAGAATATAAAATTGATGTAAACATTTTCATCCATACAAATATGAAAATTTTTTGAACTGTTCATCCAAGACAATCTTGCTTTCATACAGACAACGTCCAAGGTAAGAAATTGTTGCAAACATTTTCATCCATACAAACAGGAAATTTTTTTGAACTATTTATCCAGGACGATATAAATTTATACTGTACGATGTTCATGTACAAAAATGTTTCATCCAGGATCATATGAGCAATCTTTAAACTATTTGTTCGTACGATCGTCGATCATACTGTATGATCGGGGATGATCAAAATTGAAATTTTTAGTTTTTTAGACAATGTTTTATATATAAGGTCCTTAAAATTGACTAAGGATGAATCCTTCTTCATTTTTCTAGAGAAAAAAAGTGTGAGAGTGATTTGGAAGAGTGTTTGAGAGAGATTTCATGCAAATTGATAGTGTGAAGGGTTCACAAGTTTTCTCAAAGGTGAGAATATCTTTGTGTTTGCTGCAAATGTCTTCCTTACTTCTTTGAAGATGCTAGAGGGAAGATTATTGAAAAAGACCTATTTCTCTGCCGACACTAGGAGGGTGTGAAAGGATGATGGTTCTCTACCAACACTTGGAGAGTGTGAAAGGATACCGATTCTCTACCGACACTTTGAGAGTGTAAAAGGATGCCAATTCTCTGCCTACACTTGAAGAGTGAGAAAGGATATCGATTCTCTACCGACACTTGAAGAGTGTGAAAGGATGACAGTACTTTACCGATACATAGAGGGTGTGAAAAGATGATGGTACTCTACCTCACCGTGGATTGGTGGAAGAGAGGGTAATTGTAAAGGCTTCTCTGCCTTATTATGAGAGCAAAAGGAGAGTCACTTTTATAATAGTGCAATACTTGAAGAGGGGTTTTTTATGGAGTGAGCATAGGTCTAGTTTGACCGAACCACTATAAATATTTATTTTTTTTTAGCATTTTTATTTTTTACAATTTTAATTTTATGATTGAAAAAATTTTTATTTTGTTAAAAATTAAATTGTGCAAACAATTTTATAAATAGTTTTTATTCAAGAGGAAAATTTTAAATTTTCAATTTACCCCTCTCTTGGTTAGCCTTGGGATAATTGCATTAGGTCTAATAACCTAAACAATTTTTGGGTTTTTGATGCTAAGTAACCTTTCACACACACTCAAGGGGAGAGATATTATAGGCTTAAGATTTTTTTTTTCACATTGTACAGGATGATAAAAAAATCATCCTAGATGATCTATTAATATTAAAAACACCTGATTAGGACTTCTTTGTTAAGACAACTGAATTAAGCAAATTGCTGTGGACAAAAGGCTCAATCAGAAAGAGTAAGCTACCAAACTCTTTTAGGTATGATATTATTTTTATAATTCATATAAACCATATCACCCTAGAGAATTTATTACCATCATGCCTAAATTAGTTAGGTGATTAAGGAAAGAAATTAAGGTTTGATTGATTGATCATATTGTCTTAGATAATTGTAGAATCGTCCTAGACGATCGGTTAGAAAAACCTTAATCTTCTCCTGGATCACCAGGATGACCAGAATAATATGTTGAATAATCAGTTAAAATTCTCCATCATCTAGGTGTATCACCTGGATGACTAGAATGTTGTGCTGGATGATAATCCTTGATTTTGAACTAATTATATGGGATGATTAAAGAATAGTTCTAGACGATAAGTTATATTTCTTGATCATCCAACATATATCTTCTAGACAACTAGAACAAAGTGTTGGATAATATGTATGTCTTTGAACTAATCATACAAGATGAGATGATTAGAACAAATAAGGCTTTTAATCGTCTAGCCCTCCCAGATCGTCCTGGTTGAAAGGGTTAAAAATACACTGATCATACAGGATAATCTATCGATCATCCTAGACGATCTTTGATGGAAAGTTACAAATTAGGGAAAATTTTAAGCCCTTCTTTATAATCTCTTGATTAATAATATTGAGATCTTTTGTTGATTTCCTGACCTGAGAGAGCCAAAAGAAGGAGAGGGAGAGCTTGGGAGAGAAAGAGGATATTATGAGGGGTAGTTCGTGAGGTGTTCAAAAAGGTTGCTCCAAGCGAGGATCTGAGTCATCTTTTGCAGTCATCATCCCTGATTCCTTGGTGGCTATAGGGAGGTCTTCATCGGCATAAAGTCAGGGTTCTCCTCCTGCTTCAAGAGGAAGCAAAATGAGTCAAGGTTTTTTGCCTACTTCTGGAGGAAGTAAAAGGAGTCTGGGTTCTCTACCTCACCAGGGTCAGTGAAAAAGAGTTTATAAAGGCTTCTCTATCTTGCTATAGGAGTGAAAGGAGAGTCTCTATCTTTCTAGAGGGAGAAGGGGCAATCTCCGGACTTCCTTACAAAGAGAGGGGCATTGGAAGACCAAGGGAAAGCCTTTATTGTAAGAATAGATGGAGAAAATGTGTGAAAAATTCTTAACCCCAGGGAGGATATTTGTAGGCAAGAGGGAGAAGTTGTGGGAGTTATGGGAGAGAAAAAGAAAGAAAAAAAAAATCTCTCTTAAAATATAAAAAAAAATAAAAAAACTATTTTCGGCGGTTTGGCCGGGCGATTTTGGTCAAATTGCCAAACTGCTAGGGATGTTTTCACAAAAAAAAAAATTAAATAAATAAACCTTCAACCATATTTACAACTGGTTGGCAAAGCCTCTTGGGGTGCGTCTTTCCATGTGTGCGGTTGATCATGTAGATGAGGAGATATTTGATGTTATGTTCTCTTACCTTCATAAAATCCAAGATGAATTTATTATAAAAAAGAGATTTTTTTTATGAGGTTTTATAAACTAATCTAAAGTTTTCGTAAGCTTTAGATAAGTCCGAGCATTAGTCCTCAAAAGTAATTTCAAAAAGCATAAATGCAGAAATTTACCTATTGGAATATTCCTCACAAGCTGAATATTGAGAAGATGAACAAATTTGGAAAATGATATGACTCCCAACATTATATGATCTGAACTGTCGTCAAACATTCCCCAAAATGTATAACACATATTTTCGGACTTCTGGAGCTTCGACGTCCGAAAATAAGGGGCAACTGTTATATATCATCAAAAAATTATCTTGATCAGGCATGAATCTCGAAACAAAATCAAATGGGAAACTTCAAAAATAAATTTGGAGACCATTCGAACTCTCATTTTAGCAAACTTATAGTTAAACCGAGCGTCTCGGAAATATGAACCCAACAACACCAAATTCGACTCAAGCCGAGCCGAAAAGAGCCCAAATCAAGGACCCGAAGTGCTGTTGAATGGTTCAAACCACAATTTGGGTTACCAAACAGTTTCCAAATTTGACGAGCTTATAGTTGAATCGACCGGATCGACGAAACGAATCCAACGAGCCCAAGATTGCTAAATTCCAACATCATTAAGGCCTTTAAATGTCTGATGAATAGTACATGATCAAGGGATTCAATATCGGCCGTCCATCCAACCACTCCACATTTACCCCTGATCTCTTGCCTATTTATGGGCCATGCCACTCTAGAAAATTTATAAATAGACCTCTCATTTCTCCTTAGGGGGGGGGGGGGGGGGGAGGGACAGAAGAAAGAAGAGAAGAAGAAAAGAGATGGAAGAGAAGGAATAAGCTCCTCCTCGACCATCGCCGGAGTTCCGCCGGACCACCGGCGGTCCCCCGTCGGAGTTCCGCCGGACCACCGCCAAAGACCCTCACCCTCGCTGAAGGCCCTCGCCTTCGCCGGACCACCACCTGAGGCCCTCACCTTCGCCGAACCATCGCCTGAGGCCCTCACCTCTCCCAGACCACCACTTGAGGCCCTCACTTTAGCCGGACAACCACTTAAGGCCATCACCTCCGCCGGACCACCGCTTGACACTGTTGCTCCACCGGACCACCACTTGAGGCGCTCAACTTTGCTGGAGTGGTTTGCTAAAACCCGCAGGTGGGGAGGTGCCTAATAAGGTAGATAAAGTATAATATGATGCATGAAAAATCCTCAGCGAGTCCGAGCTTACTTCTTAAGACCGTTTAGAGTTTCTATCTTATCTTAAAAATTTTAAATTTAATTTTAATAAAAAAATTTTGACAACCCCCTAAGAGCCTATAGTTGGGTTCCAGGCTAAATCAAGTACGACATGCAAATAAAAAGACTAGAAAAGCAGATATTTCTAATGCACAACCAAATAAATAAATTAAATAAATTAATTATTCAAATTGAAAGTCCATAGGCAAGTGCCCTTTAATATTACATCCCAGAAATGCAAAAAAGTAAAGTGGTCAGGCACCACTGATAACAACCCGGATTATATTCTTAAGATTTAAGTGATTTTGAGACGTTGGGATTCTTCTCATTATCCACTTCTTCATCTTCTCACAAACATCTTGATTCGTCAGTTCTGGATATCCAAATAAAAAGAAACTCTTCCTTGAACGGGTGTGTTATCTTTCCTCTTTGGATATTTGAAAGGTATCCTAACTTGACTTCCAAATGGAAGAAGACTCTCCCCTTTATGGATGTCTTCTCCTCTTTGAAATTCAAGTTGGATATTAATATCCCAAACTCAAATCAATTTAAAAAAATTACAACCTTATCAAATCAATTTTACATTAATTGAAATTAAAAAAAAAATAGACTCGATCATACAAAGTTATCCTAATAATCAGCAATTGTATATACAATCCCAAGTAGTTATAATTGAAAATTTGAAATACATAATTTTATCCAAACTTGGCCAAGCTCTTTTAGTTTAAAGGGGGTCTTAAGCGCAGCGGGTACCTGTGCAAAACATTAAATATATATATATATATATATATATATATATATATATTGATTTATTTATTGCCACCTTTAATTTTAATGCCTCGTATGAGCATGGCCATCTGCACAAAACTGGATTAGTATAAAAATCGCTCCTAACCTAAGGGTAGATCTAGTGCACAAGCAATCGCAGTACAAAGTGCAGTAAGCAAGTAAGTAAATAAACACATCAAGTCTAAACTAGCAAACAACATGCAATGAAAGCTCGAAAACCCGACACACAGCGTAAAAATATACACCGGCCCAACCTAAAACTAGAGTTGGTTGTCCTAGCAAATCATCTAAAGTGTGTGTAAAAGGCTGTGTGGTTTTGATATTTCTTAAGTATAATCATTATATTGTAGTTGCTTAAGGTTTGATTGGTTGAAAGGCTTTAAGGAAAGTTTAGGTTTGAGTTTAAATATTAATGAATTAAAATTAATTTTAAAACATATTTTAATTTTTTGTTGGGCACCACCTTTGTTTCTCACCAAGGCCGTGAAATTTATTTCACCTTCCTTGGGGCTAATTCAATAGCCTCGTAGGCCTGGGTTACTTAGTGGTACCTGATATGATTAAGTGGTTTAATTTGATTAATGCTTAAAAACTCATGAATTTTAATAAAAATTGATTGATTAATGGTTTTTAAAGTTTAATTAATTTTTTTCATTAATCGGTTCGTAGCGTTGTGCCACCAGGCTTGATGAATAAAACCTCCTTAGGACACATAGCCCCGCAGCTCGGAGTAGTCCAGCCGATAAACCAGATTAATGTGGTTGAATTAGAGATTTTAAATGGTTAAGAAATTAATTATTAATCTATTTTAAGGTTTAACACCTCTTAGAATCCGTTCGTGGCGTTGTGCTACCAGGCTCGAGGAACAAACCTCCTTAGGACACGTAGCCCCGCAGCCCGGAGTAGTCCAGCCAATAAATTTCATCTTTAGGATGGTTGTTATGTTTTAAAAGGTTTGTTGAGTATTTTAAACATTAACTTAATATTTTTTGGAGTCTGAAATCAAATATTGAATTTTGGAATTTTTGGATTATTTTAATCACATAATTAAGGGGTTAAAAATGACTTTTTAATTAAAAGTGTTTTCTAAAAAATTAATATTTTATTAAAATACTACACCTTAATACGATCAGTTAGATAGTAAGTATGCTAAAATTAGATTTCTCTACATTTTATTATGAAGTTTTGAAGTTTTACGTTAATTTTGACTTAGATTTGACCGATTTGTTAACTTTTCAGATTTAAAGATTTTCTGGAATTTCAATATTTTTAATACATAATATACATTATTATGAGTGGAATGAAATTGAGTTTGAATGGTTTGAATTTTTCTTGAATTAATAATAAATTTTTGAAGTTTTGGGTATTTAATAAATTTTTGAAATTGCTTAATTAGAGAGGTTTTCTTGATTTTGCTCCAAATGAACTCCAAACTCCTTGAAATCAATTACAAAGGTCAGGTATGACCTAAGGAGAGATTCTCAATTGTTTGAGAAATTTTTTGAATTTTTAATTATTATTAATTAATTATTTTAATTAAATATTGAATTTCACTTAAAATTAAATTAAGACCAGAATTGCTATCAAATTATGTTGGTTTTAATTTTCATTGATTAAGGGTTTGATTTTGGTCAGTTAAAGGTCATATTTGTATTTTTTGGATTTAAACTTGATTTATTACATTTTCTAGAAGGTTTAAAGCTTAATTAAGGATTTAAACTTAGGAAAATTGATTCAGGGTCTTAATAATCTCTAAAACCTGTGAAAAGTTTTCTATGGGCTGAGAGTGTCACTAAGTTAAAATGTTTGAAGTTTCAAGTTAAAATGATGTGTATCCTAATTGTTAGAATTTTTTTAAGTTCTCTACACATAAGTCCTTAATTATTATCATTATTGACACTATATTTAATAGGTCCAAATCAAGGTTTTAACTAACCCTCAAACTTAACATATAAGCAAACACATACAATTAAACAAGTCCTTAAATTTAGGAGAGCCTAGACTAAGTGGTATGTGTTTCCTAGACATGCAAAGACTAAAAAAAAAAATTAAGACAATTAATGATATAATTAGTGAATAGTTAACATGTAATTACTCACTAATCAATTACCCATAATTTCCATTCACACATTCAACCCATGCTTAAGATTCTAAAGGGATCTCTTAAATCTCTAGAATTTAGATACATATATATATATATTTTAAAATAGATTTTAAAAAAATACATAAGTATATATAAACCTATATATATATATATATATATATATATATATATATATATATATATATATATATATATATATAAATTAAATTAAAATAATTCAAAATATTATCAAAATAAATTTGTAAATAATTGAGAGATCCACTGATCTTAAAGTTATTTAAAAATAAATTTTAAAATTTTAAAATAATTAGTATAGTATTTAATTAAATATTAATTAGATATTAAGATATTAAAATAATTCTAATTAATTAAAATAAATCAAGTTTTAGATTTAAAAATTTTAATATATTATTTGAATTTTTATGAATTAATTTAAATTTAATATGAATTTTTAAATTTTAAGATTAATTAATGCATTTAAATTAATTAAAAATTAATTAAATATTTAAATAATTTTAAATTAAGCTAAATTGGGTTTTAAAAGTTTTCTAAAAATATTGAATTATAAGGCAATGATTTCATTTGAATTTTTAAAATTATCATAATAAATTTCAATTAAATATTAATTAATATTTAAATAATTAGTTAATATATAAAATAAGATAAAATATTCAAAATATGGTTCAAATTGAAATCAAATTCAAATTAAATTAGTTTAAAATAAATGTTTAATCATTTAACATATTTTAACATATAAACTTTTAAAATTAGAAAAATATTTGTCTGAATATTCAATTAAATATTTAAAACTAAATGTTTTATAATTATCTAAAATATATTTCATATTTTAAAATAATTATAATTTTAAATTAAATTTTTTAAATTTTTGAAGAGTTTGATATGAAATATGGATTTTTTTTATTTTGAATTAATTTTTAATGATTTTTTAAAGTATTATGTTAATTAAAATAATCAAAATACTAATTAAATATAGTTATTAGGTTATGGTGGCTAAGTGGAACATGTGGAGAATGCTGGTTTGCGGGTTCGAAACCACGCGGTGGCGGGGGACACGTGGTGCGATGGAATTCGCCGGATCGAAACTTACGGCGGCTGTCATCCACGCGTCAGCCGCAAATCGCTTCATGCGGTTTCATTTAACCACGTCAGCAAGCTGTTTTCGCCATCGGATCAACCATGTGATGAAACGAACGGCCAGGATTAAATCCCGCGGTTTGATCTCACGAGGAGATATCAAACGGTGGGATTTCAATCTCGTGGTTCTGAACGGACGGCCCAGATGTGGCTGAACAAAGAAATCGAGCGCTGACTCGAATACACGGTCGGATCAACGCACAGAGCGGCTCGATCTGGACCGTTGATCAAGCGATCAATGGTCCAGAAAATGTACGCCTAAACTAGGCTACGAAAATGCCCTAGGAAATATTTTTTTGGCTCGTTCAGGCGATCAAATCGATCAATCTTTTTTAAAATTTTAAACTTAAATGGAGATTACGAACAGAAATTTTGGGGAACTCATTTCACGGTGAATAATGTATTGAATAAAATGCTAAATTAACCTAGGTGCCCTAAGCTAGGTTTAGGATTTTATCGCGATTTAATGGACGTTTTACACCGCTTTTGGATTCTCTTAGCTTGTAGACTTTCCACGATTAAGTTCCCAGTTGAATCCACGCTCCGACATGCCACAAATCGCATGCCAAAAGCCTCAGATGGATTAGAATTTGGGCTCGCCTTAAGATCGCCGGAAACGGCTTTGACTGCCAGAGTTTGGGTGGGGAAGTAATTAGAGGACTCAAGAGAACTCAAAGGAACAGAGAGTTCAATTAGAGGAGCTCTAGATGGGGTGAGAGAGTATTAGGGTTCGAATGAGACTCATTTTGAGTCTTTTTCCCTATTCAATCCACTCTAGATTGAATGGAGGGTTGAGATTCGTTTGGAAGCTTCCTAAATGAGTGCCATCTGTCCAGGGAGTAGGTGGGAGCAGGAGGATCAAGGACAAGGGTACATCCTAGGTGTAAAGTTCACTTGTCCTTTTGTACCCATGTAGAGAGCATAGGGATCATTTGATCATGATCCAAAGGCTATGAAATATTTTAAGAACATTCCAGAAGATTATTAGGACTAATGGAATGGTTAGTGATGGGGTGGATTAGCCTAAGGAGGTCATTTGACCAATTTTGACCACTCCAAAGTATGGTTTGATAGTTTGATGGGTCCCAATGCCACATGGCAGTTGAGGTGGCATGGGGGAAGGCTTGGGAGCTGGTGGATTAAATAGGAGGGAGTTTAAGTGGAGTGTATTAAGCTTAAGGAGTGATTTGACCCTCTTTGACCGCTTCTATTGCTCATGTTGACTGTTTGGCCAGTCAACATGCCACATATGATGGCAAAGATTTATGAAAGAATGCCTTAAGATGACTTGGAAGGGTCCTAATGACTTAAGATCAAATGGTTGAAATTTGGAAGGATTTTTAAGGTGGTTTGACCAAAATTAGTGCGCTGACTTGGTCAACTTTAACTAGATTTGATTGGACAATGTTTAAGGCACGATTAGGCCATAATTTGGAGTTGATTTAAAGCTAGCAAAGGGTTTAATATGTTAAATGGGTTGAAATGACCCATTTAAAGCTTTAAGGAGCATTTAGGTCAACTTAGGTTGACTAGGTCAACCAGGTGGGTCCACGGTATGGAAATGGGTTCAATCAATTTGGTTTGACATTTAAAATTTATTGGAAGTGATTGCATTTGATTTGGAGCTCATTTGATTTTAAATTGTCATTTGAACCCCTAAGGGGTATTTTGGTTATTTTGACCCCTGGTCAACTAGGGGTTAAAGTGGGTCCAATAAAATGTAGTTTAATATTCAATGAGTCATAATCAAAGGTATGGAAGTGATTGGAGGCTTTGTAGAAAACTCTAAGGTTAAAATCCACTGGGTGGCAGATCCAGTGGCATAGGTTATAAATATTTAAAGGTTTTACAGCCTTTGGATTTTGATTTAGTTTCTGAAGTTATAGACCTTAGAATGGGCTCAAATATGGAGGGTTACCTCTAAAGACATGTCTTATCAGTATGCAAGTGACAGACTCTAAATCAGAAGTCATTTCGTTAGATTTTGAAGTGTTTGAAAAATTCTTGAAAAGGCTTTCATGGTAGAGCCTTTAGCCTTGGATTTGAGTTTGTATTGATTTAAGATCTTGGTAGATCCTAAGGTTTGGATTGATATAGGTTTTGGGTAGATCCTAGAGTTTGAATTGGTTTGGAGATTAAATTTATCGGGGGTCAGGATTGGTCCAAGTGACCTCATACAAAAATGAGGTCAACATCTCTGAATCCATATTTGCAACAGTTAAAAACATTATTTTAAAGTTTGAAATGTATTACGACATTATATGTGAGAAATACAAATATTTTCTAATTTTTCAAAAAGCCCACTTTTTAATTTACCTACTGAAAATTTCTTATAAAATACGTTAATGTCTAGAAATTTCTATAACATCTAGAAACTTATATGATAAAAGTTTCGTAGGTACAAATTTATCTATTTTTTTTTTAATATGAATTTATAAATTATGTTAGGAAAATACTAGTTTTGTTGTATTTTTTTTTAAATTGAGAATGGTGAAATGTAACCTACCTTGATTGGGATAATTTTCTTAACCGGAGTGATAGCAAAAAATAGGCTAGAGGTGACCAAAACTGGACTTTATCGCTCTAAATATCCACTCTCACTCTCTCTCTCTCTCTCTCTCTCTCTCTCTCTCTCTCTCTCTCTCTCTCTCTATCTCTCTCTCTCTCTCTAAAATGACTAAGCGAGGAGAGGTTTTAATTCCAATTAAATGAAATGACAAACTAAATTTATATATTTTATATAATTTTGATATATCGCTACAGCGCTCAACCTTGAGAATAACACCATAGGGCTTGCACCCATTGATGTAGTGTTAGTTCATTTTCAAAATTTGGCTAGAGGGCTTAACATCACAACATTACTAGCCCAGCATCGCAATGCTCCAAAAAGAATTCTAAACTTTATGTATATGCAGGCAGACTCCTCGGGATCAACTTTAAATAGATTCAAGAACACTTATGCACACATACCACTCACAGACACATGCAAAAGATATGAATGTATAAATTCCCACTTTCCAAAATGGGTAGAAATAGGTGAAAATGCACAAAAATTCAGTTCTACATAATTGTAGTGAGTGACTAAACAATGGTATAGTGGTGAAAATCCAATGATGGTGGTTCAGTTGCGGCGGTCTAATGGTGATGGTCCAATGGTGGAGATCCAATGATGGTAGTCTAAGGGAATCACTCGGGCAAAGCTCTAACTCTAATTATTGGGTATTGGTACTTTATGATTCCTAAATCCTTTTAGTTATCTTGAATCTTAAATATAATATTCTCTCTATGCAAAATATGGGGACCTTTTTATAGATTTTGTGAGTGGCATATCCCATAAATATAGCCAAAATCCACAACCTTCCATTAGATGACCAATATTGATTCAACTGATCATATACCATTCTTTCAATAATTAAGTTTTTTAGTGATATCAACATTAAGTGGTCTTAGGATTGTTCATTTAGTTTCGTTGTGATGCTCAATGACTATAAGCATGGGAAATTCAAAGATCATTTGATACTCCACTTAATGTTTTGAAGTTCTTAACTAAGATTTAAGTGTTTCATCAATGCTCATTTGGATTTAGATCAAATCACTTTTAAAATTGTTGGGTTTTTGGTTGGGTTCCTTTTATTGAGTTGATTAGTTTGATTATGTGTTTTAAATTTGAAAATTTGTGGCAATAGAGATTGAATTTTTATGTCTTAACATTTCATGCATACAAATTTAAGAAGTACACTTATAACAAATGAAGAATGCATTATAAATTAAATTTTTACTTGAAGAACTTGGAAAGTAAGAAAATCACGAGGATGACCTAGATAAAATAACTCACTATGTACATATGTTACAAGAGCTTGCTCTCCCCTTTAAATGGAGAAGATGGGATTACAAGCTTGTATTTCTATAAATTTGATGGAGTGATGGAGATGCATAGTTAGATGATGATGGTTAGAGAATGACAATAAGATGGTGGTAGTCTGGATATATCTATTGAATAATGGTAGTTGAATGGATGTAATTAGGCGACAATCATCAACAAACGGAGGTCGAATGACACCAGTCAAATGATGGCAGTCAAACAATGACAGTCAGGTGATGACGATTAAAAGATAACTATCGTTAAAATTCAAATTGTCTGAAACAATTCACTTAAAATCACATAAATCGACTCAGCCTTCTCTACTGCATGACAGATAGAAGTACATTAGCAAGCTTTAACTGCTCTTCATCTAAACTCTGAAGACAATATTGCCGTTCAATATAAAAAAGACAATATATTGTCATTAATGAATAAATACATAATTTAATTTTTCGATTTTAATAAAAAATGAGACTTCATTATTCGGTTTCTATTTAACGGAAATTAGTATTTTATTTCCTCGATTTTTATTTACCGGTAAAAAAAAAAATCTTAGAAACGGTAGAAGTATATTACACTTTCTAAAAAAGTAAAAATTTAAATAACTTTTTAGTTATTTGTTAAATTATAAGGAATTAGTAAATTTATATAAAATTAATGTTATTTATTTATTAAATTTTTAATTAAAAATAAATTTAAAATGAGTTTTATTTATTAACACATGTTTTCACCGGTTATATTAAAAAATAAATTGAAATTTTTTATTAATTAAATTAAATTAAAAAATAAATTTAAATAGAGTTTTATTTATTAACATATTATAATTTAAAATTTTAATTTTATAAAATTAATTAATTATAATATAAAAAATAAAATAAATATAATATATATATATATAAATAAATTATAAATAAATTAATTATATCAAGTAAAAATAAAATAAAATAAGTTAAAATTAGTTTTTTATTAAATAAATAAATTAACATAATTTTTATATTAAATCAAATTTTAATTAAAAATAAATTATAAAAATTTTTTTTAAACTGAAAATTAAATTATAATTTTTTATTTACATATTTTATAATTTAAGTATAATAAAACATTAAATTTTCTTTTTTTAATATTATATTTAAATACTAATTATATTAAATAACCATTAAATAATAATTATATTAAATATCGTATCGAATTAATATAATAACCATTATTTTTTTAATAAAAATAAATTATCATATTGATTTAATATAATAACCAGTAAATATAAAATAATAATTTTTTTAAAAAATATTTTTTAATAATATTATTTAAATAAAATATAATAATTAAATGTAAATTATTAATTTTATTAAAACTCTTTTTATTTTATTTTATTTTATTTTTAATAGATTTTTTTTTCTTTTTTCTTTTTTTGTCAAAACATTGGAAGAGATACAAAAAGTAAAATTAATTCAATTTCACTTTTTGAAACGTAATCATTACCGTTAGAAAAAGTAAAATTAATTTCTATTTTATTTTTTTTATGAAACCAGTGAATGGAGTTCCATTTTCTACACAACACAACTCTCCTTGGCCTATTGGTTGAGAGCTTAGGCTTCCAACTAAGAGGTCCAAGGTTCGAGTCTATGTGTATGCGTTGTGTGTGTAAGTTTGCCTTAATTGGCCTAAATGTCCAAAAAAAAAAAAAAAAAAAAAAAGAGTTCCATTTTCTAGGAATTTTTTTTAAATGAGAAAATAGAGTATCAGTTTATATTGAAACCAAATAATAAAGTTCCGGTTTCTGAAACCGGATAATTAAGATAAGATTTTTTTTTTTGGGACATTTAGGCCATTTAAGACAAACTCACACACACAACGCATACATATGGACTCGAACCTTGGACCTCTTAGTTTGAAGCCTAAGCTCTCAACCAATAGGCCAAGGAGAGTTGTGTATTAAGTTCAGATTCAAAAATAGAGTATCACCTGTCACACTCGTTATAAATGCCTCGGCCTACCTACAAAAAATATCTCCCAAAGCGGTGAAAAAATAATAATAATTTATTTATAACATATATTTAAAAAATTATTTATAATTTATCATTTATTATGAAAGATAGAAGAGTGACTTTTTGAACAAGTTACGATCAACACAATTATGTCGGTTCGGTTCATTCTGTATATCTGATTATAAATTAGGCCATCTGTCGTCGCTTTAAAGTTGAAACCATAAGACAGATAGGGGTTGTTGGGTTGGCGGCAAGATTTTAGCATACTTCAAGCAGGATTTAAATCTCACAGAATTTTAAAAAAAAATTTCTTAAAATGCAAATTTACCATTTGATAAATTTACAGACAGGGGCGGAACTCTATTAGGGTGAAATTTTTATTATGTCTGGTGTCCTGACGTAGCTCTATGTTCGGACGTCAATAACATGTCGCCACGTGCTCCTACTCTTTACCGCGTTGACCGACGACCTGACCTGGACCAGAATCCGGTATTGCTATGTTTGTGTATTGCTAGGTATTGTTTGACAGTAACGAGAAGCACCACTCCATCAAGATCAATACCTAGCAAAACCGGGGTATTGCTCTGTATTGCTCGGTATTGCTAGGTATCGGGTTTTAATAGAATGGTATTTCTCGTTACCGAGCAATATCCCGGTCTGCACAAATCAGCCAGTACATAGCAATATCGGGTCTGTGCCCGAGTCAGGTTTTCGGGCCGCGCGGTAAAGAATAGGTGCATGTGGCACCATTTTATTGGCGTCCGAACGTAAAGCTACGACAGGACACTGGATGTAAAAAAATTCCTTACATCCAAAATTTGTTCCGGGGGCGCTGCCATCGGAAACCCCCGTAGGGGCGCTGCCCCTTAACCCCGCGACCTGATCGGGCAAGTCGAATCCTGCCTGCGGGCGCCACCCCCTTACCCCCCCCCCCCCCCGACAGTTATTTATAAGTTTGTCCCCCCTAAAAATTAAGCTGATTTCGACCCTGTTTACAGATGTTGACGAATAGAATGAAAAGAAAAATACGAGTTATTTCTCCTGTTTCAAGAAATTATTCCGCCCAGAATCTAGACGGAAAATTTTTTTGGGATATATGTGTACAAATTTATATATAACTATATCAATTTTTTGTACATATTATTTATATACAACATGTACATTTACCATCGGAATTATTATTCCAGACTAAAAATAATTTCTTGTTTCCCATACCTGAGGGTAGAAGAGGAAGAAAGAAAAATGAGGGGAGGGATGCTTATCTCCTTCAGGTGTAACTTATTGAACCCAGTGATGCTTATCCAGAGTGACCAATGCTCCCGTCACAATTTTGAATTTGGTAACTTGAAGGATTTCAGAATTTGTGTGAGGTAAATAGTTATTAATATTTTTAATTTATAATTTAAGCTGATTATATAAACTTATAAATTTAAAATTTTAGTTTAAATTAGTAATATTAATTAATTAAATATATTAGTTTTTGAATTTATTGATATTATTTTTTATTTAATTTTTTTAATATAATTCTTTGTGTTTAAGTAATTTAATAATTTACCAATAGGAATATTAATAATGCATGCTAAGTATGATTTAACTGATATAATTAATGTTGAAAAAATTTATAAATTAGCATTAGTAATATTACATAGGATAAATTAGATACAAATACATTAATTAAATTAAAATTAATCATAATAGTTATTGTATATTAATAATAAGTGTTAAGTTAATTAACATAAATTAGATTGAATAGAAGTTATTGTTCCAAATGGGTTAAAAATTTCCTAATTAAGATGATATCACATTCATATAAATTCTTAAATTTTGAAATAATTATCCTAACAGTTTTAAGGGTAACTAATTTAGACTACTCATTATTTTAGTTCTAATATATTTTAGTTTTATCATCAATAATTATTATTATTACATGTACGATCATTTATAATGGTAGAGAGATAGAGAGTTTAATATCTTAGCTTTTTTATGAAGATTCAAAAAAAAATGAAAAAAAAATAATAATAATAACAAACGATCAAACATAGTCCATATTGATATAGATCATTGGATGTGATGTGATCAAATAAATAATGTCTTGTTAGGATCATATAGTATCATGTAAATCATACTAGACGATATGAACAAAAATTTAGAGAAACTAGAGCATGGAATGTGATGATCAAGAGGGGTTTCAAAAATAAAAACAAAAAAAATATGAAAAACATAAAACAAAGCAAAAAATCTAGAAAAATAAACATTCATAATTCAAAAGTTTTTTTAATTGATTTGCTCCAGTAAATGATAAATTTACCTTATTATTAGATTTAAAACTAGTAATAAATGAATTAATAATGCTGAAATTTAGAAAGGTTAGACAATTTGATTTTGTAAACTCTAGCTCGAACTCCTTACAGGTTAAAATTCCTTCTAAATAAAAATCTAAATAAAAAAAGAATTAGATGGAAAAAGTGATCTTTTCAAACTTCATTTTAGAAAAATATATGATAGAATAATAATATAAAGTAATCAATTAGAAATCATAATTTTCAAATTCAAGTGTAAGAGATGTCAATGGACATAGGGAGTCTTCTAAGATTTTAAGGATTTGAAAGAAAGGCAAGCTAACTCATACTGGGCTCATTTTGTGCCTCTTTATCAACTTTTGGTACACATTGTGCTTCTTTTAATTTTTGATGCACTTTGTGCATCTTTTAATTATTTGGCAATCATTATGCATCTTTTCAATTTTGGGCTCTTTTTATGCCACTTTTTATTTTTTACACTTACGTCCTTTCTAAATCTTTAAAAGAATTTATCACTTGTGAGATTATCTTTCAAATATGAGAGAATATAAACTCACTCTCTTATATAAGGGTAAACCACAAAATAAAATCCTATCCATACACTACATGAAAAACTTTATTTTTCTGCGTTCATTTTCGTCGGAAAAATGGCTAAAATCCGTCAGAAATGAGCATTTCCGGAGAATTTTTGGCGGAAATTATTCCGATGGTAAATCGCTAGTAGGAAAAGCCTTTCTGGCGTTAAATAATTCACCAGAAATATTTCTGGCGAATTTTCAATGAAAACTTTGTCAGAAAAAAATTTTAATTACAACATAATTATAAAAATATATTATTATATTATAATTACAACATAATTTATAATAATATCTAATTAATTACGATATATCTAATAATTTAATAATTTTATAATATCTAATAATTTATAAAAATATCTAATTAATTACAACATAATTTATAAAAATATATTATTATATTATAATGTAATTTTAAAATTATATTATTATATTATAACAAATAAAATTAATTTGATAATAAATTACAAAATTAAAAAAAATAAATAATTATAAAATTTTATTACAACTTTTTTTAAAAGATATTTAATTTTTGTCAGAAATCCACTGGAAATTCCGCCGAAAATTTTTCCGTCGAAATGAAATCAGTCGGAAAGACAATCGAAAAATACTACGAAACTCCATAAAAAATTTCCTGTCAGAAATGCACCGAAAAATTTGTTGGTATTTCCATCAAATTTATTTTCACCAGAAATTCTGCCAAAAAATTAGCTATTTTCTTGTAGTGATATGATAGATGACAACAATTTGATTAAGAAAACTTGAAAGAGATTCATTGACTTAGAGCATTATTCATATGCAATAGATTACTGTAGGAAGATAAAATAGATCTCAATTTCAAAGTCAAAATTTTAATTTGAGATAAATTTTGATTCAAAAAGAAAATAAACTATTAAAGGAGTTAGAGGAAGAGAAACAATCATAAATGTTTCTTCTTTAACTGTTTTAGAGGAGTTAATCACTTCTTACATTCTTCTAAATAAAAGTAAGGCAAAAATATCATCTAAAAAACAAATTCAATAGTATGAGTAGTGATCTAATCCTTAAAACACTAAATAAAAATGGCAAAAAAAAAAAAAACATAAAATTAAAGCACATAAATAGAAATAAACATACAAATAAAACAAAAAAAAATAGAAATAAAAAATATCAATTTCAAGCATGAATATCTATCACACATAATCTAGCTTTTATGGTGTTGAGGGTTGAAATTACTAAATGACAAGAGGGGGGTGAATTGTGAAAAACTTTTTCTCAATAAAAAGTAACCCTAAACAGGAGTTCTAATCTTTTTGTTATTTTTGAAATTTTATAACAAAAACTTAAACAAATTTTCTTCCACAAATTTCACCACGCAATAATTATGAAAAATTAAGTGCAAGTAAAGTAAATGACGATAAGGAAAAAACACACCAAGGATTTTTATAGTGGTTCGGTCAAAATATGACATACGTCCACTCCACGGAGTCCTCCGCTCCAGGATTTTCAATACAAAAAATAGTTCTCCTTTTGCCCCCCTCGGCAAGGTGGAGAAGCCTTTACAAACCTCCCTTTCACCAACCCGGTGTGGCGGAGTGCCAAACTCTGTTTTCGCCCTCCTGGCGATGGCAGAGAACCTTCTCGTTTTTTCTCCCTCCTGGAGAAGGTAGAGAACCTCGAGGTCACGGATATAGACGAGCCTTTCCCTTGGAGATCCTCTCTCAAATTTTTCTAAGGCCACAGGAGGAGCAAGATGCAGCAAGTTCGGAGCAACCGTGTGATCTCCCTCACACCTCTTCTCCCTCACAACGCTCACCTTCTCCTTCCTCTCTCAACCCTAAAGAACTTCTCTAGAGCTCTCTCCCTTGGAATCCCTCTCTAACCCCGTTTTCTCTCCTCTGTAAATCTTACTGAAAAAGGACGACATTAACACCTAAAAATGGGCTCCAAAAACCTCTGATTTCAAAAGTAGCTGTTACTGGTCGTACAGTACGATTCAACATCGTACAGTACGATTCAACATCGTACAGTACGATATCCATAAACAGACTTCGTCCTGGTACGAAGATGTACGAATAGTTAAAAAACAATTCATACTGTACGATATAATATCGTACGGTACGATCCACAAAATACTATTCGTATAGGACGATGTTCTGGACGACCAGATGTCGTCTCTGTTCATCGTATGGTATGATCACTATCGTACAGTACGATAAGACAAAAACCAAGAGATCGTCCAGGACGATATTCGGGACGATCAAACTTCGTCTCTGTTCATCGTATGGTACGATCAGGTTCGTACAGTACGATGTTCAAAATATAATTAGGCCTGAATTACGTGCACTAATCACGGGTTAATTTAAGTAAGTATTTAAAATAAATCGTACAGTGCAAAAATGTTCGTACAGTACGAACGGCGCAAAATCACTTACTTAAACTAAACTACGGCTAGGGTTTTGGATCTAAACATATCGTACAGTACGACTAAATTTGTACAGTACGATCTATTCACAGAATCGTCCACATAGCTCGGATCGTACGGTACGAATTAAAATCGTACAGTACGATCTCTAGAGAAGAAATTCTATTACATTTTGCATTTAAAAACAAACTCTCCCCCTGTGTGTGTGTATGATTGCTCTTACTCTTATGCATTTTGTGGCCAGACTCAAGAAAATAAAAATACAATAAATAGAAAAATATAATATCTGACTCATACTCCTAATCTACCCGTTCTTGAGTCTTCCTTTCGTCCTGAGTCACTTGTGATCTTCCTGAAATGTTAGTACTCAAGGACAATAGCAAATAAACTAATATTCAATGAAAAGTTGTTTCAAAACAATCATTATTTGGCATCATCAAAATCTCAAACTCGGGGTCATGGGTTACAACAAGGGTTTCAAAGCCCACTAATTTTTTTAAAGATATCAGCAAGTTAATTTTTAGTGGCTATATGGTGTAGCTCTATATCTCATTTGGTAACATGGTCCTTAAATAAATGGTGCCTTATGACTATATGTTTTTTTCCTGTAGTGTTAAATTGGATTCTTTCAAATGTAGATGGCACTAGTGTTATCACATAAGATTGAAATGGTGCTTATAGGTAATCCTAAATCTATTTTTTTTTTTTTTGTTTAACTAAAGAACTTAGGTCACACAACTTTCTAAGGTTACATATTCAACTTTAGAAGTGGATAAGACAATTGAGTTTTATTTTCTACTAGACCAGGAGTATGGATTGTCCTATGAATTAACATGTTCCAGATGTGCTTTTTCTATCAACTTTGCATCCTACAAAATCCAAATCATAATATCCTATAATTTTCAAAGGAAATGCTATGCCTAGAATACCAGATTCCTATTTCTTGGGTTCCTAAGAGATATCTAAGGATTCTCTTCACAACAATCAAGTTATACTCTTTTGGATACACCTAAAATCTAACATAGAGATAAATACTAAACATAATATTATGTCTGCTAGCAGTCAAATAAAGAAGTGGTTCAATTATTGCCCTGTATTTCTTTTAATCAATTGATTTTCCATTTGAATCCTTATCTAACTGAATAATATAACTCATGGGAGTCTTTATTGGCTTGGTTTTATCAATTTCATATTTCTTAAGGATATCCTTAATATATTTTGATTGAATAAAAAAAACCATCAGCTTTTTGCCTTATACTAAATCTAAGAATATAGGTTAGTTCTTTCATCATACTCATCTCAAACTCCTAACTCAATATTTTTGAAAATTTATAACAAAGGCTTTTATCATAGGATCCAAATAAAATATCATCAACATAAATTTAGATAATGAGTAGTTTTTCTCCTACCTTTTTCAAAAATTGGGTGTTATTTAAGCTTCCCTTAACAAAGGATCTCTTTAGTAGGAATGTTCTTAGCCTTTTGTACCATGACTTGGGTGCTTCTTTTAGTCTATATAATATCATTTATATTTGAACATGTAATTAGGAAATTATGAATTTTTAAAGCTTGGGAGTTGTTCAACATACACATTTTCTTTTATTACCCTATTCATAAAGGCAATTTTGATATCCATTTGGTACAATTTGAATCCCTTCAAGCAGGCAAAAGCTAAAAGCACTCTTATAGCTTCCACTCTAGCTATAGGTACAAAGTTTTCTTCAAAATCAATTCTTTCTATCTGGTTGTACCATTTTGTTGCAACTTAATTTTCATAACTATGTTTTCATATCATGTGTATTTTTAATGATTTAAAAATATTATTGTATTGATTATTATTTATTCTAACATATATTAGAATTATTGCTTTTGTTGTTTGTTTGTACTAATATTTCAAAGAAATCATACTCTAGAAAGTTGAAGCCTTTAAGATAGATTAGACTAGGATTAATTGTATTTAAAGTCTACACTTTCTATACTTTTCTTGAGTTTGAGAGTGTAATTATAATTGGATAATCGTGCACACACTTGGGGAGTGTAAAAACTTATAATTTTTAAAACTAATCGTATTGTATGATGTTGGATCGTATGAGATGATTTGGACTGCGTGTTCCTCTAGAAGCAGTTAATCAAATCAAGGAAAGGAAAATTTTTAAGTATTGTTTATACTGTACGAACTCGCCTTCATACAGACAATATCTATAGCATGAAATGGGTGCATATCTTTTCATCCATATGAACATGTAAATTTTTTGAACGGTTTTTCCTGGAAGAAGTTGGGTTCATACAAACGACGTCCAGAGTATGAAATTGATGTGTATCTTTTTGTCAATATGAACAGTAAAATTTTTTGATCTGTTTCGTACTGTACGAACATGGGTTCGTACGGATGACTTCCAGAGTATGAAATGGACTCATCTATTTTTATACCAAATGAAACAAGATTTAATAAAAATAGTTCATATACTATATGATATTGGGTTCATATAGACGACTTCTAGTTTATGAAATTGGGGTGTACAGAATCATGCCAGATGATATGGTTTAATTTTGAACTGATCGTACTATATGATGTCCATTCCTATAGACAATTATATGTGTATAAAATTGATTCGCACAATATCGTATGAGCAAATTTTGAACTGTTTGTACGTACGATCGTTGATCGTACTGTATGATTGTGGACGATCATAATTAAAATTTTCAATTTTCTAGACAATTTTTTTATCTTTCACATATAAGGTCCTAAAAACTGACTATGGAAAGAATCCTTCTTCATTTTATCTTTGAGAGAAAGTGTAAGAGTGATCTGGAAGAGTGTTTGAGAGAAATTTCTTATAAGTGGAGTGTGAAGGTTTCACAAGGTTGCCCAACGGTGAGAATTTCTTAATAAGTGTGCCAAATCTCTTCCTTAGTTATTTAAAGATGCTTGAGAGAAAATCTTTGAAGAAGATCAAGTTCTCTATCGACACTAGGAGGGTGTGAAATTATACCGATTCTTTACCAACGTTAGGAGGGTGTGAAAGGATGCTGGTTCTTTGCCGACACCAAGAGGGTTTGAAAGGATGTCAGTTCTCTACTGACACTTGGAGAGTGTGAAAGGATGACTGTTCTTTACCGACACTAGGAGAGTGTAAAAGGATGATGGTACTCTGCTGACACTTAGAGGGTGTAAAAGGACAATAGAATTCTATCGCACTGGGGATCGATGGAAGAGAGCCTAATTGTAAAGGCTTCTCTCCCTTGCTGTGGGAGCAAAAGGAGACTCACTTTTGTAATAGTGTAATACCTAAATAGGGAGTTTTTAGGGAGTGGACATTGGTCTAGTTGGACCGAACCACTATAATTTTTGTGGTTTTTATTTTACCGTAATTATATTTTTCTGCAATTTTAAATTTTATGGTTGAAAAGTTTTTTATTTCAAAAAATTTTCTTTGTGCAAAAATTATAATAATGATTTTATATAAAATTTCCAAGAGAATTTTTAATTACCAATTCACCCCCCCCCCCCCATTTGGTTAGCCTTAGGACAATTGCTTTAGGTCTAACAACCTATCCTTATCCACTAATATTTCTTTATTTCTAACCACAACACTAGAATCATTCATATTATTTTTGAAATAACATTTAGTTCCAACGGCACTTTAGTCCTAAGGTCATTCAACTAGTTCCTAAATATTATTCCTCACAAATTGATTTAACTATTCTTATATGGCTAGGAACCAAATTCATCAAATAGGGTTTAATTTATGTTGGTGATTTCAGTCATGGAAATGAAGGACGAGTTCTTTACTTCTTTTTCTAAGTCCATGCCTAGTTTAAACACATTCATATGGGTCTTCTAAGATCAGTTCTTTAGGATGACTTGAAGAATATCTTCATTCTTTAGGTAACAAATTTTCAGGTTCTACCCTTTACTCCAGATTTATAGATTTCACTCCTTCAGTGATTTCTACAACTTCTTCTTCTTCTACCCTAAGCCCTCTAGAATTACTAGATTCATCAAATACAACATGAGTGGTATCCTCTACCACTAATGTCATTTTATTAAAAAATCTTGAGGATTTTTCAAAATTTGAGTATCCTAAGAAGACTCATTCATTAGATTTTAGGTTAAACTTTCCTAACATATATTTTCCATTATTTAAAATGAACACTCTACATCCAAAGACTTGAAGGTGAGAGAGGTTGGATGTCCTACACTAAAGAATTTCATAGGGTGTCTTATTTAACTTGGTTCTAACATTAACCTTATTTAGAACATAACATGTTGTGTTTAATGTTTCTATCCAGAAGTATTTAAGAAGTGAGTATTGTGCTAACATGACTCTAGTAGCGTCTACCAAGGTTATGTTCTTTCTTTCAATAACTCCATTCTATTAAAGGGTTCTAGGAGCTGAAAAGTTATGACTTATACCTTGCTCCTTAAAGTAAGATTCAAATTTCTCATTCTTAAATTCTCCACCATTATCATTATAAATTGTTAGAATTTCACTAATTAGCTTCACCTAAATCCAAGTGGAGAATGTCCTAAATTTTTCAAATAATTCACTTTTATATGCTAGGAATCTAAACCAAGTAAACCTCGAGTAATAATCAACAATCACATACCCATAGACTTTCCCTCCTAGGCTAATGGATCCAAAGATATCCTGTGAAGGACTTCTAAAGGTTTATTAGAGTTAATGTCCTTGATTGAGTGGAATAAGGATTTAACTTGTTTACCTAATTGATAGGCATCACACAGGTGGTTATTAGTGAACTCTAGTTTGGGTATGCCTCACACTATGTCATTTTGGTTAATTTTTCTAATATTTTTCATGCTTGCTTGATACCCTCCTCTATGCCATAACCAGGATTCATCAATAATAATTTTTAGGCAAAAAAAAGTTTCGGGTTCAACATAGTTTAAATCAAGCATTAAATATTATTGATTATTTTTTTTTTTGTAGCACAATATTTTGATTTAAACTTATCATGCAGTTGGTAGACAAAAAATTAATATTAAAGCATTTATCATATAGCTGGCTTATGTTAAGTAGGTTATATTTTAAGTTATCTACTAGTAAAATATTTTCAATGAGAAAATTTTTTGAGCTGCCAATTATACCTATGCTTAACACTCTCCTGGTAGTGTTATCTCCACGTGTCACCTTGCCTCCTGCCCTGGCCTCTTGCAAAATAAATTAATATACATCTTCAATCATGTGCCTTGAACATTCACTATGCAGATCCCATAGGCTCTTACAAGTCCTTCTATGAGAGCATCCGTACAAAATCATCAATGTTCATAATTGGGAACCCAAATAAGTTTGGGTTCCACCTTATGAAATGTGGAATGAAATGCTTGTATGCTATGTTGTGAAATATATAATTTTGGTCTCCACACTGTTAAGAGAGTTGCTAATTGCATGTTTTACATTCTTGCAACTTGTATAGTTTTGATGATTCTAAATATTATTATTTTAAGTTTTGTTATCTCCTAACACTTTTTGGAAGATTTATTTTTGTTCTTGTGTGGACTAACATTTTAGGAAATTCAAACTTCAGACTAATGAAGACTTCAAATCAAATTCAGCATGAGATAGTTTGTAAATTGAAGCTTGTATTTTTCTTTGAATTGAGTTTGAGAGGGAGTGAATGTAATTGTGTAAATAAACACACACACACACACTTAAGGGGATCTTTAAAAATTATATTGATCGTACGCGATGAACACAGTTCGTACGAGACAATCAAGTCAGTTATCTCCTTGGAAGAGCAATGAAACGAACAAGAAGCGTAGAAAATTTTTCTAAGTCCTGATCGTCAAGGACAAATTTCTTATTCGTTCCAGTACGAAATGGGCACTAGAAAATTTTCGTTCAGACGAAATTCATATTTGTACCAGGATGAAATTCTCTCTGGAAAAATTTCATCCAGACGAACTCCAATTCATCCCAGGACGAAATGTCCTCTGGAAAATTTTCGTTTAGAAGAAATCCATATTCATGCCAGGATGAAATGCTCTTTAGAAAATTTTCGTCCATACGAACTCCAAATCATCGCAGGATGAAATGTCCTCTATAAAAATTTCATCCAGATGAACACATATTCATCCCAGGATGAAGCGAACTTACTCTTGAAAATTTGGCAACTTCCTGCAGATTTCAGAACCGACCTATGGTGTAAACGTTCATACCGGATGAACCTTGTTCGTACAGGATGATTAACGTGTTCGAAGTCAGTTCATACCAATATACAATGGGTTCGTTTCCAACTAAATTAAGTAACATCATCCAGGACGATCCACGATCGTACGGGACGATCCACTGCTAACAGACTTGAATTTTAGGAGTTTTTGGACAATTTTTTGTGTCTTTCCTATATAGAGTCCAATATAAAATGTCACTTAATCTTTTTGCCTACTAATCTTCGTGCCAATTGAAAGGAGAGTCAAGGAGAGAGTGTGAGAGAGTGTTTGAAGGAGAATTCTTACTACTGGAGCGTGAAGATTTCACTTGGTACTCAAAGGTAAGAGTCTCTACTTTTGGTTTTTGATTACTTCACTATTTTCTCTCTTCCTTCTAGATTTCTTATGAAGAAGATCTGTCAAGGAGATTCGATTCTCTACCAACACTTGGAGAGTGTGAACAGCCGAAGGTTCTCTGCCCACACTAGGAGAGTGTGAACAGCTGAAGGGTTCTCTGCCCACACTAGGAGAGTGTTAAAGGATGAAGGGTTCTCTGCCCACACTAGGACAGTGTGAATAGCCGAAGGGTTCTCTGCCCACACTAGGAGAGTGTGAACAGCCGAAGGGTTCTCTGCCCACACTAGGAGAGTGTGAAAGGACGAAGGGTTCTCTGCCCATACTAGGAGAGTGTGAACAGCCGAAGGGTTCTCTTCCCACACTAGGAGAGTGTGAAAGGATAAAGGGTTCTCTGCCTACACCGGGAGAGTGTGAAAGGACGAACGGTTCTCTGCCAATACTGGGAAAAGTGTAAAAGGATGACGGTTCTCTACCGCAGCGGGTAGTGGTGGAAGAGAGTTTTGTAAAGGCTTCTCCGCCTTGCTGTGGATGCAAAAGAAGAGTCACTAGTGGTATTAGTGCAATACTCGGAGGGTGCCTTCGGGGAGTGGATATAGGTCGTGTTTGACCGAACCCCTATAAATCTCGTGTCTTCTATTTTTCCGCTACTTTTTATTTTTTTGTTTAACTATTTCTAACTTGTGGTTGAAAAATATTTTTTATAAAATTCACTAAAGTTAATTTTCTCGGTTCTAAATTTTGAAGAGGGATAAAATTTTTTAATTACCAATTCACCCCCCTCTTGGTTAGCCACTGGGACTTAAGCTTAGGTTTAACAACCTAATTCATATTGAACAAGTTTCAACACACACTAAATATGTTCTATGGTGTATAGTGAAAGTATGGGAGATGTGTCCTAGTAAGTCACAAGAGAAACATTTAACTCCAGGAAAAGGGTTTACTAATTTATGTGGGTTATGGGGGCTCTTCCTAGGTTTAAATGCATGTTCTAATAGTGTGTTATGAAACTGTGCAAGTAATGGAGGTGTTTTGTTTTCTTTGAAATCTTTTAATTGAACTTATAATGATTTTCTTTTGCACTTTCAAGAATTATTTTTTTAATTTTCAATGCATGTTCACTACCATCAAATTTATATGCAAGAGTTTCTAATTCCTTAAATACATTTTTTAATTCAATATGTGATGTTTTCAAGGAATCATATTCAGTTGTTAAATCATCATAGAAAAGCTCACATACCTCCTTTTCATTTTAAACTGATCAAGATGATTATATACTATTAAGCATAGGTTGATTACCTCCTCTTTTGCTTTAGTTTCAGATGAGTCTAAAGTAGAGTCTGCCCAGAAAGCCTTTTGAGTCCTTTGCTTGCCCTTCTTGAATTTAGCTTTTTCCTCACCCTACTCCTTGCTCTGATGAGCTTTAAGCTTGGGCAATCAGACCTCAAGTGCACTGGCTTTCTATATTCAAAACAAATAACATCAAAAGAAAATTTAGAATTTTTTTTACCTTTATTTCAGTGTTGATGAAGCTTTTACTTTTTTCTTTAGAAAGCTTTTAAATTGTCTAGTCATCAGCACTATGTCATCATCTTCTCATCTAGAAGCATCACTATCATAATCATTAGCCTTTAAGGCTACAATTTTCTCCTTTCTCTTTTCTCCTACATCGAGTTATCTTTGACTCACTCCTTACTCATAAGTAATGAGTGATCCAAGTAAGTTATCAATGGAGTAAACATTCAAATCCTTAGATTCAAAAATAGCATTAATTTTTGCATCATAAGAAGTAAGCAAGCAATGCAATATGTTGTTAACTTTTTCATAGTTAGTGAGTTCTCTTTATAAAGCATGTAGGAAAGTAAAAATCTAAGTGAACCTAGTATATATTTTATAAATTGATTCACTTGGTTTCATATAAAAAAGTTCATAGTCATGGAGTAGAATGTGCAGCCTAGACTATTTTACTTCATTTGTTCCTTCATAGGTTATGCAGAGTTTGTCCCAAATTTCTTTACCAGTTGTGTACATAGAAACATGCATGTAATCTTCAAATTTTAATGCATAAAAATTAGTTTAAACATTTAGCATTCAGTTGGGTTAAATCTCTATCATCTACTCTCCATTTAGCAAAAGAAATTTCAATTTTTATGCCATTAACTAAACATGATGGTACAAAATATCCTTCCTGAACTAACATCCACATGAGATAACTTATAGATTGCAAGAGAGTAGACATGCAACTTTTTCAAAAGTTAAAAGAAATATTATCAAATAACAGTGGTCGGGTGATTGAATATCCTTCTGCGATATTACAATTTTTTAAGTTATCAAATGAACAACTTTTAAAAGTTATTTAAAAACTTAATTTTTGAATCTCACTCTAATACCACTTAAAAGTTTGTGAAGGTTGTTAAACCTTTGAGAACAAGTCCAAGGCTAACTAAGAGGGGGTGAATTAATTATTTAAAAATTTACTTAAAGAAAAAAAAGTCTTTCTATCTTTTTAAATATTTTAAAACAAATAACATTATCCCACAATGCATAAGTAGAATAAGTTCACAATAATAAGAAATTTTAACCACACTAAAATCACAAATGAGTGCAGAAATTAAAATATGGAAAAATAAAAAATGAAAACTCCAAATTTTATAGTAGTGTTGTCAAATCTAACCTACGTCCACTCCCTAAAGGCCTCCTCCTAGTATTGCACTAAACCTTTTAGTGTGTCTCATTTAGCCCCCACTGCTAGGTGGAGAAGCCCTTATAAAATTCTATTCCATAGACTCGATGAAGCAGAGTACCTTTAAAACTTTTACTTCCTCGAAGAGTAGTTAGAGAACCTGAATCCTTTTACCCCCTCATGGAATATGCAAAGAGCCTGAATCTGATATAGAAGAATGTTTCCCTGGAGCTACTAAGGAATCAAGAAAGCATCTTAAAGAAGATAATGGAAACCTTGCTTGGAGTAACTTTTCTGAATCCCTCAAAATTCCCCCTCATAAGAATCTCTCCCTTTTTTCTCTCTCAAAGCTATCCTTCTTTTCCTCTAAGCTCCCTCTCAAAACAAGATAATAACAAAAGATATCTTCTCAAGACAATATGAGAGATTAAATAGAGAGCCTAAAAAAGAAGCCCTAATTTTTAATTTATTGTTAAATATTATCTAGTAGGATCATGAAATCATCCTATATGATTATTACAAAATAGCCCTCATAGATAGCATAAATAGCATTATCTTGTACAATCAGTTCAAGTATATATACTTATCATCTAGTACAATTCTACGATCGACCTATATGATTAACTCAAGATATTGTACTTATCATCTAGTATGATAGGCAATAATGGGCAACGATTTAAATATCATCCCATATATCACTTGGGTCGTCCTGTATGAATAGAAGAAAAATTATAATTTTCATCGTGGATAATATGGGACAATCAAGTATCATCCCATATATATCTCTTGGGCCATCTAGTACAATCATAATTGATAGTCCTATACAATTTGATTGAGCGATTCGACCATAATAAGTCCCATAATCAATGGATCAATTTAGGTATCATTGTTATAAATCATCCAACACAATATATACCATACTATATGGTTATAATAAAATTTGAATATTAAAATATTGCCTAAATTATGATTGGTAGCTATTTTTCATAATCATATCTAATCGTCTTGTATTATCTGGATCATATGGTATGATTAGTTTAATAACTCTTGATTAACAGAGATGCCCTAACTAGGGGTTACTATTTTGACTGATAGTCCAATATAATTTACATCATATTGTATGATTAGTTCGAAAATAAAAAAATTTCTCTAACTCACAAACTAACCCTTGAATATGTATGTGCAAGATTGCTCAGCCTAGTGTCCATCAGATATATGATTTGACTCAAGAAATATAAAAGTACATTAAAATTGAAATTATAGAAAGACTAAACCATAGTCTACCTAATCTTGAGCTTATTGATGTTGTCAGTAAACTTGTGGACCTAAAATGTTAGTGAGCAGGAAATAAAATAGATATGCAATAATGATAGTGATAGGAAAATAATAATTTTTTTTATCATCAAAATCACAGTACTTGGAACCATATTTGCAATAATAGGGTGAATCCTAAGAGAGTAGCTAGAGTTTATGAATCAGATGCTTTGTCATGTCACGCCCCAAGATCTAACTTGGAAAGAATGTCAATCAATTACTCAAACAATTTACCAGAGTTATCTAAAACCTTCAATTAAACAGTCCATCTATATCTATAAAATTTAAAACATCAATATACAAATCGATTCATATCTCAAAAGATCATGTACAATACTCAGGAACTACACTACAATCACCAGTACTGAAATCTATCCTGAGTACAAAAGAATCAAAATCATCAAAAGACAAAAACCTGTAGAACCAGATCAATTCCTATCTTCTGCTCCCTTGCCCTGACCTGAAAATATCAACCACATATAATGAGCTTTACAAAGCCCAGCAGGTCACCTAATACCTATAACTGAAATCAAAGCACGACTATGCTATCAATATGCATGTCAGTCAATCAAATCCATATCAGTCAATGGTCAATAAGTCTATGCAATACGGAAGTCCATAGTCAATAAAACCAGTCAATGCAGCGGCAGGCGAATCGATAAATTAACTCAATAAATCCATGTCAATCTCGAAGAAATCCGTACACAATAGGAACTCAATCAATCCGTCAAATCAATCGCTATCAAATCAAATCAATTTGGCCTAATCAATACTATCTATTCAATGAAATCAAACGAGGAAAGCAGTACGATAAATCTCAATCTATTCTAACAGTGAATCCATGCAGCAATCAATACGGTGCAGAAATAATAACAACAGTGAATCTATATGCAAGATCAATAAATCCATAGGCAGTATTAACAATGAATCTATAAGCAGAAATCAATAAATCTATAGGCAACAGTGTCTATGATTCTATACTATTCATGTCCATGCTATTAATGTAATATCTATATCCATCCATTCTATATCAATGCTCAATGTCAATGCACAGCAATCAATCAATGAAATCAATGAAATCGTACGATCTAATAAATCCAATCAAAGTCGATAAAGCAGGAATCTATAAAACAATGAATCCATAAAGCAATACAGTAAACATGCAATTCAATACTATATACTAGACAAGTATAATCAACTGGCTATGTTGCTGTTGTAGAATCCATATTGTTGTTGTAGATATCCATACATTGGTTCTATCAATAAGAGTCGTCACTCTTTTCGCCCGTCAGCATTTCTATAAACTCCTTATGACTCCCAATCGTTATATCAATGATCAATGGTTTAAAGGAAAGCCCGTCGGCCCACCATCCTGTACAGGTCAAATCTATCTTCAACCAATGTTTAACCAGGTTATACGTGTGTTCCAGTATCAATAATCAATCAATAATCAGTTCAATAATCAATATTAAAGCAATCTATAACAATCATATCAATAATCATAAGCATATCAATCTAATCTATCAATTCCAAGCAAATCAGAAAATCTACGAAAATCGGGCAGCGTAACAGCAGTCTATCAAATTTACACAAAAATCCTGCAAAAAGCACAAATTCCAAATTTCTCCAAATTACAATAGAATATCCACGACATCAATACAAGACTATTATTCTATAGAATCCAAATCAAATCAAGTCCTGATATTTTTCTATTCGATTAAAATCGCGTAGAATCAATTCCGACCGGTAAAATCTTCGTAGAAAATAGTCAAATCGTGTACAATAGTCATATCTATAACATACCAAAAGTTGTGCGGTGAAAGTTGTGTCAATACAAAACCGGGTCAAAAGTTCGACTACGAAAACACAAAACAGTACACAACTCGGTCAAAACTCAATATCTTTGAAAACAGAAATAGGATTCGGAGTCCTTACCACGAGATCTACACTTTCTCCAACAGCTGCGTCGGACGAAAAGTGCTCCGCGGCCTCCGAAATCCAACCTTTCCCTTTCTTTTCCTCTCTTTCTCTCTCTACAAAATATCTGTTTTTATAAAAATGATTTTTCTCTCTCCTCAAAACGAGCTGAAATCATTAGGCTAATCGGCCCGGCCGATCGCCAGATCGTCCTGGGACGATCAGACCAAAATCATCGGCCTGGACGGTTCCCAGAACTATTTTCAGGCCCATATTTTGAACAGTACAGATCGGCCTGGACGATCTCACTATCGTCCCGGACGATCCTGGGAGGAAAATCCAAGTCAGAGAGGAACAGTAAGGGAACGAGGTCTCACAATCTCCCCACGTTAGGAAAATGTCGTCCTGACATTTCCCTACAGGTGTGAGACAAAAACAATGCAAAAACAAATCGATCTAAATCCAAATCCAAATCAAAACTCGTCGAAATCCATACATACACACAATGCAATCAATCATATATCAATATACATGATCAAATGTCAATCAATCAATCAGTTAGTCAAATCAATCTTACCAGTAGAACTTTCTGTGCGTTGTTGATCCTCACGATGCTGTAAACTCTGTAGATTGTAGATGCGTGGCACCACTGGAGGAAGTGCAGGAGGTCGTGGCGCAACTGTCTCTCTCTGATCTCTAACAGCTCTATCATCCATTCGGTTCCCTGATCTCTCACTGTAAGCCCTCGAGCCAACAGTCCTCTATTGTCCTGTACCCGTGCCAGAATCAGTCCTTCCACCCAGTCCTTTCTGAGGACAATCTGCTGCTCTGTGCCCTTGCTGTCCACAGTGAAAGCACTGCCCCGTCAACAGGTAGCACCGACGTGCATGTCGTCTACCACAGTGAATGCACGCTCCAGAACTACCAGACGATACTACAGATACAGATCGCGATGCAGATCCCCTCGAACTATCGTATCTGATTTTCTTCTCTTTATCTCTATCTCTATCAGAATCATCTCATCGTACCTCATCTCTCCTCCTCCTGGTATCCTCGTACCTCGATACCGGTGTCGCTAAGTCAATCTCTATCAATCAGGCCCGCTCCACCAGCTCAGAAAACTCATGTATCCGGAAGGGTACAAGTGGGTGTCGCAGCTCTCTATTCAATCCGTACAGGAATCTATAACACTTTTCCTCGGCAGTAGGAATAAAATGAGCAGCGTACCTCGCAAGTGCAGTAAACTCGGCCTCATACTACATCACTGACTTGCAGCCTTGCTCCAATCTCATGAAAGCTTCCTGCATCTGTCGTTGAGCTGACGGTGGTACAAACCACATCCTGAACACTACAGTGAACTCATCCCAGGTGATCTCAGCATTAGTCTTCCCCTGGAATTTCTCTCTCTGTTGTTCGATCCACCATCTCTCCGCTTCACCCTCAAAAAGAAACACAGCCAAAGGTACCTTTCGATTCCCCGGACACTGCATGCTGTCAAAAATCTTTTCCACCCTCATGATTCAATCCTCAGCAGCCTGAGGTCCCACAGCTCCTTTGAACAACGGAGGCTTCATCTTGTGAAACATCTTCAAGTGTCTGTCTACCTCTTCCTCTTTGCTCCCACTCATCTTACTCTGCGCATCACCCATAACATGTGCTATCGCAGTAGCCAACTGCATCATACTCTTTGAAGGTATTGGGGCTGCGCTGTGTTGCTCATTCGGTACACTGGATTCTGCCGGAGGATCCATATCTTTTCACCTGCACAATTCAAAAGAAATGATACACACATGCAATGATGTATGCCAATGAAGCTCTTACAGCTACCCAATCTACCCAACTCTCAATCCAATCCTACAACTCTGGTAACAATCCATTCTTCCAATAACACTGCTCTGATACCAAAAACTTTGTCACGCCCCAAGATCTAACTTGGAAAGAATGTCAATCAATTACTCAAACAATTTACCAGAGTTATCTAAAACCTTCAATAAAAACAATCCATCTATATCTATAAAATTTAAAAAATCAATATACAAATCAATTCATATCTCAAAAGGTCATGTACAATACTCAGGAACTACACTACAATCACCAGTACTGAAATCTATCATGAGTACAAAAGAATCAAAATCATCAAAAGACAAAAACCTGTAGAACCAGATCAATTCCTATCTTCTGCTCCCTTGCCCTGACCTGAAAATATCAACCACATATAATGAGCTTTACAAAGCCCAGCAGGTCACATAATACCTATAACTGAAATCAAAGCACAACTATGCTATCAATATGCATGTCAGTCAATCAAATCCATATCAGTCAATAGTCAATAATTCTATGCAATACGGAAGTCCATAGTCAATAAAACCAGTCAATGCAGCGGCAGGCGAATCGATAAATCAACTCAATAAATCCATGTCAATCTCGAAGAAATCCGTACACAATAGGAACTCAATCAATCTGTCAAATCAATCGCTATTAAATCAAATCAATGCGGCCTAATCAATACTATCTATTCAATGAAATCAAACGAGGAAAGCAGTACGATAAATCTCAATCTATTCTAACAGTGAATCCATGCAGCAATCAATACGGTGTAGAAACAATAACAACAGTGAATCTAAATGCAAGATCAATAAATCCATAGGCAGTATTAACAATGAATCTATAAGCAGAAATTAATAAATCTATAGGCAACAGTGTCTATGATTCTATACTATTCATGTCCATGCTATCAATGCAATATCTATATCCATCCATTTCTATATCAATGCTCAATGTCAATGCACAGCAATCAATCAGTGAAATCAATGAAATCGTACGATCTAATAAATCCAATCAAAGTCGATAAAGCAGGAATCTATAAAATAATGAATCCATAAAGCAATACAGTAAACATGCAATTCAATACTATATACTGGACAAGTATAATCAACTGGCTATGTTGCTGTTGTAGAATCCATATTGCTGTTGTAGATATCCATACATTGGTTCTATCAATAAGAGTCATCACTCTTTTCGCCCGTCGGCATTTCTATAAACTCCTTATGACTCACAATCGTTATATCAATGATCAATGGTTTAAAGGAAAGCCCGTCGGCCCACCATCCTGTACAGGTCAAGTCTATCTTCAACCAATGTTCAACCAGGTTATACGTGTGTTCCAGTATCAATAATCAATCAATAATCAGTTCAATAATCAATATTAAAGCAATCTATAACAATCATATCAATAATCATAAGCATATCAATCTAATCTATCAATTCCAAGCAAATCAGAAAATCTACGAAAATCGGGCAGCGTAACGGCAGTCTATCAAATTTACACAAAAATCCTGCAAAAAGTACAAATTCCAAATTTCTCCAAATTACAATAGAATATCCACGACATCAATACAAGACTATTATTCTATAGAATCCAAATCAAATCAAGTCCTGATATTTTTCTATTCGATTAAAATCGCGTAGAATCAATTCCGACCGGTAAAATCTTCGTGGAAAATAGTCAAATCGTGTACAATAGTCATATCTATAACATACCAAAAGTTGTGGGGTGAAAGTTGTGTCAATACAAAACCGGGTCAAAAGTTTGACTACGAAAACACAAAACAGTGCACAACTCGGTCAAAACTCAATATCTCTGAAAACAGAAATAGGATTCGGAGTCCTTACCACGAGATCTACACTTTCTCCAACAGCAGCGTCGGACGAAAAGCGCTCCGCGGCCTCCGAAATCCAGCCTTTCCCTTTTTTTTTCCTCTCTTTCTCTCTCTACAAAATATCTGATTTTATAAAATGATTTTCTCTCTCCTCAAAACGATCTGATTTTCTTATATCATTAAGCTGATCGGCCCGGCCGATCGCCAGATCGTCCTGGGACGATCAAACCAAAAGCATCGGCCTGGACGGTTCCCAGAACTATTTTCAGGCCGATATTTTGAACAGTACAGATCGGCCTGGACGATCTCACTATCGTCCCGGACGATCCTGGGAGGAAAATCCAAGTCAGAGAGGAACAGTAAGGGAACGAGGTCTCATATGTCAACTCTTACTACATTAGTTGCTACAATTTTAAATAAATTGGATACTATTGGAGTTAACTTAGGATCAATATCATCTTTATTGTTGGAAGAGAAAGATTTGAATTCTATTAGAGATAGCACTACTTTAGTGTTTAAAAATGTAAATTTGATTGGAATATAAAATTATCCTTATTCAAATAATTACAACCCAGGTAAGAGGAACCACCCTAATTTTAGTTATTAAAATAATGCTTAACATTTTGTTTTGAGGAACCTAAAATTATCCTTATGGTAATAATCAGAGGAATTCAAGACAACCTAATCAAGGAAGAAATTGGAATAATTCCTAACATTTTGTTATGTGTTCTAGACCTTTTTATCATCTAAACAATCAGTTTGGGAATAGGAATTCACCTTTGAAAGAGGTAGTAATTCAATTGGGAACTCGATTGTAAAGTCAAGCTACTTTAATAAAAAATTTATAAACTTTATTAAGATAGCTTCTAATCGCTTTTTGTAGTAGACCTCATAGTTCATTACCCAATATTACTGAAGTTAACCTTGAAGAGAAAGAGGAAGACCATAGTGGAAACCACTTAAGGAGTGGTAGCGATGCACCAAAGCCAAATTAAAAATTCTAGGCAAGAATGGCTGAAGACTATAAATTTAGTGTTATATTAGGAGGCAACCATTTTGTCTTTGAAGTTCTTTTTCTAATATTTAGTTCTTTTCTTAAGTGTGGTGTCATCTTTATCTTGTAATTTTTATTTAATTTTTAGTTATGATTTTTTACTGTTAGTTATAATTTGTTATGTTATTTACATTTGATTAATTTCCTTATGATTAAATTGTTGTACATTGTCTTCTACATATACTTGCACTTTGATTACTTATTTAGCTAAAATAAAAATGAAAATAAAAAATTACGTAAAATTAGGATAACAATAAAATCCTTGATGATAATTTGAAGGGACATTGAATAATAATTGATAATTTTAAAAGTTAATAATTAACTAACTTAAATCACTTAAACTATTGACTTGATTTTAAATTTAAAATTATACAATAATTCATTTACAACTAAATTAAAAAAAAAAGATTAATTAAGTTTAAGGAATTGATGTGTGTAGCTTAAATTTTGGAAATTCATAAGCAAACTTGAAAATGGAATTGAATCCATACATTAGCTCAATTAGGATCGTAAGAGGATGAAAGAAAAATAGATATCCAAAATCATTAAGTACTCCATGAATAGTAAAGGGAAGAAAATTGTGAAGAACTTGAATGAAAATATTAATAAAAGAAAAAGATGAGTACATTAAAAAATTGGTATCAATTGTAGCTTAAATTCAAATGCATCTTACTATTTAAATAAAAAAGGATAAAGTATTTGAAAAAGTACATGTGATGGTGCACTAATGAATTTCTTACTTTAATTATGATAAAAACTAATCCCTATGGTATATTATTCATTCCTTTTTTCGGAAGTCAAATTTATATTTTCAAACATAGTGGATATGTTAAACTAGGCAATAACAAGGGTGACTGATTGGGATAATTATTATGACTTTTTTAAATTAAAATTATAACTTTGTTAGTTCAAAATTACTTCTATATTGTGTTGAATTATCTATATTTTAGTAATTTTAAATTCTCAATTTTTACTTTGGCTATTAAGTGATCAATAGGTCATAGTTACTATTGCTTAAGGATAGGCAAGAGTTTAAGCTAGGGGAAACTTGTTAAGTGTAAATTATGCACTATTTATCATATTTTAATTTAATGACAATATGTTATTTTAGTTGTGTTTGTATAGGAAATGTTTGGAAATGGCAAAATTTATAAGCGTTAAGCAGCACCGTGACACCAGTGCATACTACACCGTAACACTGAGATCAATTATGTTGAGGAACCAATTTCAGACATTACAACACCATCTTTTGCATTTTTAAGCACGGTAACAGTACCATAGTCAACACTACAATGTTACACATAAACATTGTGCCAAAAAAAAGCATTGCAGCAATGAAGCCTCAAGAAATTTCATATCAGAGTGCTATTCTTTTTAATGCCTAAACATCATATTCCCAATTTGAGTACCGAAGGGCTAAAATTTTTTAGTGTTACAATATAGTAGTTACCAATATGAGGAGAAGCATCGTCTCAATAAAAATACGAACCATTTAATTCAATAATTGTGCCATGTCATTTTCACAATAATGGAGAAAACTTTATAGTGCCGAGGTGCTAGCTCATTTTTCTCCATTGTCGTGCCACCTTGTCGAATGTCATGGTGCCAACCCATCCCTGCACTTACTATAAATAGTTTTTCAATTCAATTGTTTATATATTTCTATCACTTGAGTGGATTCTTATAATTGCATGTGTGTTTCTTTAGTGCCCCCTTAGGGTAAAGTCTAAGGGACGCTATAGAAGTGCAAGATACTTTTCCTTGTAAAGATCTTAGCCTATTTGTGTAAGTAACTCAGTAGTTAGTGGAATAAAGAATGTGGAGAAGATCATTTAAACCTTCTTAGAGATAATTTTCTTTTTACTTATCTTATATCTTTTTTTTTTCTAATGAATGAAATGAAGATGAGTTTGCTTGTTATTTTTTTATTTCTAGTTAATTCTCTAATTTTTAGCTGATCTAAAAATCTTAGTAGGTTCTAATATAGACTCTTAATCCTTGTAAGATAAAATGATATTTTCAATATCTCCCTATCTTTATTTAATGAATACAAGGGCTATGTGTGTAGTTAAAATCTGGTGTGATGTATAGCCTCGACAAAAAAATACTGAAATAATTAGGAATATTAACATGGAATGTTGATAGGCCTAGACATAGGATGTTTGAAATGTAGGTTCTATGGAGATAGTAAGACTTTAGGAAGGCTCTAAACCTTTCTTTTCACCCCTACAAGTTCAACAGAGATCTAGGGATGCATATTCTCTTATCCACGTCTATAATTAAGAGTCTCATTAGAAAAACTATGTTTTGAAATTTTTATTTTCTTATAGTGATGAAAACTCAAAGTATCATTTTTAATTTTAATAGGATAATTGGTGCATTTGAAGTGATTAGTAGTTGTTAAGTTGTAATTAAGCAAAACACCTTCTCATGGGTTTGATAATCTAAACAATTTTATTTTATTACATGATTTAGCATGTATAATTATATAACTTAGTTATCTTTTACTAATTTTATTTCAAAGAAATCGTTAGCATATTACAAACTTTGTGAGTTGCATATTAGCTCACCGTAAGGCCCTCATCATCTACATGCTTGACAATTGCATAATTCATCCAAATAAGATAAACATGTATTCTTATTTGAAAATTAAAATGAATGGTAACTATTATATGTATGCTATAATCCACTTGGAGTCATTATATTAATTAATTCAATACTAAATTGACATCTATCTTCATCAGGAAAGTTGGTAATCTTAGTCAATGCATAAAGAATGTTTATATTGATTGACTATAATGAACACCATATTCTTTTAAAATGAGCTTTCCAAAACATAATCACATAGAAAAGTTAATGAACAACTACATAGCTAACAGATCCTTAAGTTTGGTGTTAGATACCAAACACATGTAAAACAATACATAATTCTATGTTGATTTCCTTATTTAAATCCTTTACTTTTGATAGCTAAAAACTCTTGCTCACCCTCTCATTTTTCATAGTTGAGTAAGAACCCCTAATCATATGCTCTCTCCAAAGCTCCCCTCTCTCTTGCATCATGCTTTCACCTTTCACTCAAGAAAATTAAAGAGGAGGAAACCCTCGCCTCTGCTTTTCTCTCTTGCTTTTTGCTTGGATGGAATGAATCAAAAGCACTTTCCCCTACTCTTTTTGAATGCCCAAGAGGAGGAGAAGACATTAAAAGCCATCCTGCCCCCAAGTTTTCTTTACATTAATGGTTGAAATTAAAATTTCATTTCCCTTGATAGCCCGAGTAACATTTCCATGCAAAAGATTATGAGAAAAGAGGGAGGTGGGAGGATGAAAAATGAAATGGAGGCATAAAATGATGAACTGACCCCCAAGAAGACACCAATTACCTCCGCTCTTAACCTAGCCTCTAGTTTGATGAGCTGCTTCATATCACTATGTGCCTCGAGCATCCATGTTCCAGGTACCATATACTATCACTAGGTCTTTTATAAGAGTAGCCCTACATAGACATTTAAAGGTTAGGTTTGGGAACCCAAGTGAGTTTGGGTTCCACCTTATGCTTTAATGAATGAGATGAATGCATATTATGCAGTGATAAATGCAATTTAGGCCTCTATACTAGATGTTTCCTATGATGGATTGTGCAAATAAGGGCTATGTGACTTAACATGCCTCAAGAGTAAAATCTAACATCAAGAATTGGATTTACTAACCTATGTGGGTCATAGTGCCTTCTCCTAGGTTCAGGTGATGCATGATGTGTTAAGGGCTTTTGAAATTATTCTAAGGTAGGTGGTGGTTTGTTATTCTAAAGTGTAGATAGTTTTGTTTTTTTTTTTTTTTTGCACTTTTAAGAAAATATATTTCAATTTTCAATGCATGCTCCCTACCATCTAGTTTAGTTTCGAATGCATGTAATACATTGTATGCTTTTTCTAGTTTAATATATAAAGTTTTCAAGGAATAATGTGCATTAGATAGGTTATTATGCTTCTTTTTTAATGCATCAAATTCATATAATAATTTTATATGATTGTTATCTAAAGTAGAGTACTCAGTAATTAAACTAGCATGCTCCTTTTGTAAATTAAAGAATTCAGCATTGAAACTTGCATACATCTCTTTAATTTCCTATACGAGTCATAAATTTTTCTAGAAATAACTAGTAATTTATCATAATATAGTTGACATACCTCATCTTGATCTGATTGATCAAGATTATTATTAGCCATAAGACACAAGTTTGCCTCCTCCTATGCTTCTGGTTTTGATGATTCTGAAGCAGAGTCAGCCCAAAAAGATTTTTTGCTTCTTTTACTTGCCTCTCTTGAAATTTGGCTTCTCTTCACCCTTCTTCTTCATCAGATGAGTCCTTAGGTTTGGGCATTCAGCTCGAAGGTGACCTGGTTTCCAACATTCGAAGCAAAATGTGTCAGAAGAAGCTTTAATATTTTTATTTCTTTTACCTTTACTCCAATTTTGTTAATGTTATCTCTATTTTTTTTTTATAAAACACTTGAACTATTATATCATTAAGGTGATGTCATAATCCTCCTCTACTATAGAATTGTCACTATGTGAATTATTTTCCTTTAGTGATACAGTTCTCTCCTTCTTTTTCTCTCCTACATCACTTTGCCTTTGATTCACTCCTTGCTCGTAAGCAATGAGTGTCCTAACCAAATTTTTAATGTAAGAAATATTCAAGTTTTTAGATTTAGTAATTGCAATTATGTTAGCATCATTAGAACTAGGTAAATAGCATAAAATTTTATCAACTTTTTAGAGTTTAATAGTTCTCTACCTAGTGCTTTAAGGATGTCACAATCTAGGTGAACCTAGTGTGCATTCCAGATACAATCTCACTAGGTTTATTACAAGAGAGTTCATAATCATGCAGTAGAATATTAAACCAAAACTATTTAACTTAAATAGTTCCCTCATAAGTGATACATAACATATCGCAAATCTCCTTCCCCATAGTGCATATAGAAACTCGCATATAGTATTCAAATTTTAAAGCACAAAAGAAACAATTCAAACATTTAGCATTTAGTTGTGCGAGTTCCCTATCCTCAAAACTCCATTCAATAAAATGAATATCATTTTTTAAACCATTAACTACATGTGATGGAAGTGAATAGCTAGTTTGAATCATATGCCAAATTTTATAGTCAATGGATTATAAAAACGTAGACATGCCTATTTTCTAGAAATCAAAAAGAATATTTTAAAATAGTGGTTGATGGGTTATTAAATAACCCTATGCAGTTTTACGATTACCAAAATGAGCCATTGATCATTTTCAAATTTTTTCTAAAACCTTATTTTTGAAACTTGCTCTAATAATACTCGGAAGTTTGTTAAGGTTGTCAAACCTTAAGGAACTAGCCCAAGGCACACCAAAGGGAGGGTGAATTATTAATTTTTTAAAAAAATTAACTTCAAAATAACAATGACAATATTATTGAAAAAGATTTTTAGAAATTAAAAAAAATTAATTCTAATTGATTGCGGAAGCGAATGATTTTATCAAAATTATTGATTTAAATACAATGATATTTCGATTTAGGAAATGAAGTAGTAATAAAAAATTTTCCCAAGTAGTTATAACATAAATAAAATGTTGGAAAAATAAAACTGAGAAAAGGAAAAACACACCAGAGATTTTTATAGTGTTTCGGTCAACCTTAACCTACGTCCACTCTCTGGACCTCCACTCTGGGTATTACATTAATCACTAGTTAACTCTCCTTCTGCTCCCACAGTAAGATGGAGAAGCCCTCGCAGACTCACTTTCACCAAACCTGATGTTGTAGAGTGATGGACGCTATGCCACTCTCCAGGTGATGGTAGCAAATCTTGACTACTTTTTCTCTGTCATGGAGAAGGAAGAGAACCCCAATTCCTTTTTCTCCTTATTGAGAAGGTAGAGAACCTCTGCTCCTTTTTCTCTCTCCTAGAGAAGATAGAGTACCTTGATAACTTGACTTGAAGCCTCTCACCTAAAAGGGCTTTCGAAGACTCACAAAGGCCACAGGAAGAGCAAGGGTGTAGCTAGCCCGAAGAAATAGTGTGATCCCCTCACACTCATTTTCCCTCATGCTTAACCTCACCTTCTGCTTCCTCTCAAATATTGGATTTCTCAAAAGCACCTCTCTCAGAGTTCCTTCAGCAGTTACACATTCCTCTCCCATTACAAAGAGAATCTTTAAGCTTTGCTTAAGTATTAGACTTCAAGAAATCCTGAAAGTTCAAGTTAGTCATCACTATTCATACAATATGATTTGAGTTCATACTTTATAATCAGTTTAAAAATAGACCTATCCAGTACGATGTAAATAGTTGTTTAGGCGAACTGTTCACTTCTCGAACACATTATACAATATGATCAAAAGACTATCCAAAATAATATGTTAACTTTTCTCTCTTATTCATAAAGGATGATTACCAGGATAACTATAAATCATACATGTAAGTTATCCCGTATTATTATAATCATATAATATGATTAGTTGATTTCAAGTAGGTGATCCAGTACGATATAAATATCGTACATTACGATTAGTTAAAAAATCATAGTTTTATTTGGTACAAACTTTTAGACACCCAAATTTCATCTTTGGAAATCATTTAGTACAATAAATATCATATAGTATGATCTGCTATCATTAATTAAACCATAATTTGATTGACTAATTATGGGGTTTAAGTTCAGTAGTATTTCAAATATTCATACAATCTGAATTAGATCGTACAATGTGATTAGTTCAAAAATGAAAATTTTAAAAATCTTACTTAATTCATCTAGCAGCTAGGGTTTCAAATTATAAAAAATCATACAGTGCGATCTAGATCGTATTGTATGATCTAGATCGTACAATATGATTAGTTTATATAAACAATTTTTTTAATTAGGCATTAAGCCCATTATTTCTATATTAATCGTACAACATAATTAGAATACAAATTTTAACTTTTAAAGTTTATCTCACTCCCCCAATATGTTTGTACGTATGGTCATCCAATAGCATACACTCTTTTATGACCAGACTCAAGAAATAGAACAAAGAAAAAATGAAATTACAGACTTTATTTACTTGACATTCCTTTTCTACCCATTCTTAAGCTTTAGTAGCCATGAGTAGTGTATGTCTTACCTGCAATATTAGTGCTCGCAAATAGAAAATTATCTTAAACATTCAATGAGAAAAGTAACAGTTCAATCAATATAGTTTGACATCATAAAAATCACAAATGAAGGATCCTGGATTGTAACAATCTCTCCATTTTTTATGATGGAAAATAATATTGGTTGATAGGTAAGATAAAAATTCTTTTTCTTAAGCTCACCCTCACTAGATGATAGATTTAAAATTTAGGGTTACAAATTTTCTATTTTTTTAATTTTTATTTTTTGAAAGACAAAAGAAAATAAAGATAACATAAAATAAAGTAAAATAAACATAAGATTCTATTAAACTGAAACATATAGCCAAACATATATTTTCTCCCCTTTTTGACTTCACCAAAAATGGGAGGAACAACAAACAAAGTGAACATTACAAGAAATAAAAATAATAAAATAGAACAAACAAATATTAAAGGTAAGGCGGTTCCTGATCAGGTGGTGGTTTTATGTAATTGTGAGGGATGGTAGGGTAGGCAGATGTAGTTGGTGGTATTAGTGGCGGTGTAGGTCCCCATGTAGGAGCAGCTTCCCCTTTTTCAGAAAACTCTAGCTCATCATGCTCGTGCCCTTGATGGAAAATATGGAAGGAAGCATACATAAAGAAAATAAGAACATTATCGGAAGGAGCAGGATAGTTAATTTGGAATTTTTATCTAAGATATATCATATGATGTGTCCTAATGCAACATTTTGCTTTCTTCAGGTACTGGGATGTCTAATATGAGTTATATTTTATATATAATCAAGAATCATTTTGGCTTCATAAAATTGGGTATTCATCATTATTATGTAGGTGACTACGATAAAAAGTGGGGTTATGTTATCCCGATCCACAGCATTGGGTATAATTGATGTTCTATGGACATATTAGATAACCCGAGCATTATGATTTAAGGTGTGCACAAGTGGTTGATATTGGTTTATGGGAAAATTCCTAATAATCAAGTTGACAGAGCTCCAATCAAAGTCAATTGTAGAGATAAGGGATTATGGACGAGGTCCTTTGGAAGAAAGACTAATATATTCTCATAAATCTTATGATCTATATAGGTTGCCTGCAAACAAAGGAAGTCATGACAGTGGTTTTCAAATTTAGCCTAAGTATGGCTAAGAATTCATAAAGTAATTAAAAGTTGAAGGGAAAAGCTAGTGTGAGGAGAAATTGAAGAGTAGTGGAGATAAAGAGGTTCATCACCTCGAAGTTAAGGGATGGTTAATTTAACATTCTAGAAGCGGTGATTTTTGCCTCGTTGTACTTGTAGTAGGCATCTTCATCCCTTATGGATAAAAAATGATTGTCAAAGTAATGAGAGGAGGAGTAGCTCCCTTGGGTCATTTTGTCACATTTTCTTCCACCGCCCATTAGACAGGTAAGGTTTAGAGGGTATAAGATTAAGGGAGTAGGGAGTTGAGTGAATTGAAATATTAAAATCCTTTCAATTTATAGATTTTAGGGGAGATCATATAGTACAATCGAGGTTCATATAATAATTTCATAGAAGTTAATTTGTCTGGTTGACTTGTCGAAAAAGTGATCAATTCATACAGTACGATCAGGTATTATACTGGACGATCTTAAGGAATTGCATTTTCCCTGAAGAGACATCAGTAGGGCATTTAATGAGAGGTATCATATAGTAAGAATAAGCATTTGTACAATATGAAATAAAATTATTATCATACTGGTTGAATCGAATTCATCCCAATCCAGCTTTTCACATGTATCGTACACTACGAAGAGAGTGGTATCATACCATACAATTGGCAATAATTTCATACTAAAAAAATTGAATTCCCCAACAGTTAGTTACACATCGATCATACAGTATGAATAAAGGTTCATACAATACGATGTATATATTAAGGATCTAATCTGGACCATTGGTCAAACTGAGGGTTGTGATCTGTGCATCTGTGTATATCATAAACTATAGATGCGAATCATACAGTACGATATAAGTAAAAAATTGAAATATTTTGTTATTTAGTGAGGTGCGTGTTTGATGATTAGGAAATACTAATATTTTTTAAATCATAAACATTAAATAACAATACATAAATATGCACAAGAATAAACACATAAAGTTAACACATATGAATGAATGATTTCAAAAGAAATTTATTTTTAATTATTTATCCTGAGTTAAGGATGAATGTTTATAACGTCCTCAAGGTGTTAAAGGTGTCATAGGCTAGGGTTTCAGTGAAGATGTATGCAATTCTATATCTCTCTTGGATACATAATCTCTTATAAAATGGTGTCTAATATCGATATGTTTCATGCATGAGTGTTGAATTTTATTTTTAGATATAAAAATAGTACTAGTGTTGTCACACATAATTGGAATGGTTCCTACAAGTACTCCAAGATCTAAGATTTGTTGCTTTAGCTATAAGATATGAGCAATACAACTCCCTGATGTTATATATTCTAGCTTAGACATGGAAAGGGCTATTGAGTTTTATTTTCTACTAGAATAGAAGATTAAAGATTATCCCATGAATTGGTAGGTTCCATAAGTACTTTTTATATCTACCCTACATCCTGTAAAATTAGAATATGAATATTTTATTATTTCAAATGAAGTTTTGTGTCTATAATATTAGATTCCTAGGTTTGGAGTGCCTAATAATTATCTAAGGATTCTCTTAATGGCAGTCATATGGGATTCTTTTGGATCAGGCTGATATCTTACACAGAGACACACACTAATCATTATGTTTGATCTACTATCAATCAAGTATGGAATTTATTTAATTATCCCCTTATATGTTTTCTGATCTACTGATTTTCTATTTGGGTCCTTATCTAATTCAACAGTATAGCTCATGGGAGTGTTCATGACCCTAATATTATCCATTTCATAATTTTATGGATGTTCTTGATGTATTTATATTTGCTAAGGAAGATTTCATAATCCATCTGCTTTACACTAAATAAAAAAAAGTAGCTTAGCTCTCCCATCATACTCATCTTAAATTCTCTACTCATTATTCTTGAGAATTCATCACATAGGTTTTTATCTGAGAATCCAAATAAGATGTCATCAACCTAAATTTAGGTAATGAGTAAGCCTTATCCTTCTTTCTTTAGGAAGAGGGTGGTGTTTATACTACCCTTGATAAGGCCTCTATCTTGAAGAAATGTGCTCAGCCTTTCATACCAAGCTTTAGGTGCTTGCTTCAACCTATACAAGGCCCTCTTTAATTTGAATACATGATTTGGGAATTGTGAATTTCAAAACCTAGGGGTTACTTAACATAAACATCATCTTAAATCATCTCATTTAGGAAGGCACTCTTAACATTCATTTGATACAGTTTAAAACCCTTAAAGAAAGCAAAGGCTACTAGCACCCTAATGGCTTCTAATCTAGCTACCAGGTCAAATCCTCAAAATCTATTCCTTTTATCTAGTTATACCCTATAGCTACTAATATGGTCTTATTATTTACTACTATTCCATAGTCATGCATCTTAATTTTGAAAACCCACTTTGTTCCAACAATACTTTGGTCCTTATATCTCTTGACTAATTCCCATACATCATTTCTAACCAATTGGTTTAGCTCTTCTTATATTGCTAGGATCAAGAATTTATCATCTAGGGATCAATCTAAATTGGTTGGTTCTATTACAGAGATAAAATATAAATGATTAACTTCCTTCCAATGTACATGCCTATTTGTAACACATTCAAATGGGTATCCTAAAATAAGTTCTTTAGGATGACTAAAAGAATATCTCCATTATCTAGGAATTTATCCTGAGGTTCTACTCTATCTCTTATAGTAATGGATTGAATGACCTCCACTTCTTCTTCTTCATCAGGTTTAGATTTGGAGGTCTTATCTAATTCATCAAATACCATATGAGTATACTCTTCGACTACCAAGATCCTCTTATTTAAGATTCTATAGGTCTTAACTATAGATGAGTAACCTAAGAAGACACCTTCATCAGACATGGGATCAAATTTTCCTAAGGGTGATTTTTTATTGATTAAGATGAAGTATCTATAGCTAAAGACATGTAAGTGAGAAAGGTTCAATTTTTTACCCTTAAGGAGTTCTTATGGTGTCTTATTAAGCTTGGATATAACATTCACCCTATTTAAAACATAACAAGCAGTGTTAAAAATTTCTGTCCAAAAATACATAGGAAGTGAATACTCAGCTAGCATTATCCTAGTAGCTTCCAACAAGGTTTTATTTTTTCTTTCACCTATGCTATTCTACTAGGGGGTTATAGGGGCAAATAAGTTATTTTTTATTCCTATCTCTTGATAGAAGAATTTAAATTTTTTATTTTTAAACTCTCCACCATGATTATTATGAATTATTGAGATTTTACATCCTAATTTCCTTTGAATCCAGGTGGAGAAAGTTCTAAATTCCTTAAATGACTCACTCATATGTGCTCTAACCCAAATAAATCTAGAGCAGCCATCTACTATTACAAACTTAAACGTCTTTCATCCTAGGCTAGTTGTGCTAACTTGTTCAAATAGGTCCATATGAAGGATTTCTAGTGGTTTATAGGTGTTAATTTCTTTGATTGAATGAAATGAAGACCTAGCTTAATTTCCTAGTTGGCAGACATCATATAGATGGTCCTTAGAGAAGACTAACTTAGGTATTCCTCTAATTAAATTTTTCTATGTGATATTCCTAAGAATCTTCATACTTGCATGACATCGTCTCCTATGTCATAGTGAAAATTCATCAATTATAGTTTTTAAGAACGAGGATTTGAATATTCAATGCAATTTGAGCCTAACATGTAAACATTATTCATTCATTTTACTTCTAACACAAGTTTTTCATTTAAGCTAATCATGCATTTTTTAGAAAGAAATTTTATATCAAAGCTTTTATCACATAGTTGACTAATACTTAATGAATTATACTTTAAATCATTAACTAGTAAAATATTTTCAATTATAAAGTTTTTAGAATTGCTAATTATACTTGAGCCCACCACTTTTTTGGTGGTGTTGTCCCCTAATATCACCTTGTCTCCTAATCTAGACTCAAGTGTGATGAACGGCTTTTATATCACATGTCATGTGCCTCAAGTATCCACTATCTAGGTACCACATGCTCTCACTAGGTCTTTTACGAGAGTGTCCCTACATAGTCATTCAAAGGTTTGATTTTAGAACCCATGTGAGTTCTGGTTTCACCTTATGCTTGAATGAATGAGATGAATGCATGATTTGCTATGATGATGAATGCAATTTATGCCTCTAAACTGGATGAGTCCTACAATGGATTATGCAATTGTGGGCTATGTAACCTAACATGCCACAAGAGTAAACACCTAACACTGGGAAATGGATTTACTAACCTAGGTGGGTCATGGTGCCTTCTCTTAGGTTTAGGTGATGCATGCTCTATTGAGGGCTTATAAAATTATTCTAAGGCTGGTGGTGGTTTGTTAATCTCAAGTGAATATAGTATTATTTCTAAAAAAAATTGTTTACACTTTCAAGAAATGACATTTCAATTTTTAATGCATGCTCCCAACCATCTAGTTCAGTTGCGCATACATCTAATACCTAGTATGCTTTTTCTTTTTTAAAAAATGATGTTTTCAAGGAATCATTTGTATTAGATAGGTCAGTATGCTTCTTATTTAATGCATCAAATTAATATAATAAAGTCGTATGATTGTTATTTAAAGTAGAGTGCTCGGTAATTAAAGTAATATGCTTTTTTGTAAATTAAAGAATTCAGTATTGAGACTAACATGCATCTTCTTTAACTTCCTATACGGGTCATGATATTATTTAGAAATAACTAGTAATTCATCATAAGACAGCTGAAGAACCTCATCTTGATCTGATTGATCAAGATTATTGTTAGTCATAAGACATAGGTTTGTTACCTCCTCCTCTGCTTCTGCTTTTGATGATTTTGAAGTGGAGTTGGCCCAAAAAGCTTTTTGAATCTTTTGCTTGCCCCTCTTGAACTTTAGCTTGTCTTCACCCTCCTCTTTAATAGGGTGAGTCTTCAAGATAAGGCATTCAGCTCAGAGGTGACCTAGTTTCATACACTCAAAATATATTATGTCTGAAGAAGCTTTAATATTTTTATCGATTTTACCTTTGCTCCAATGGCGTTGATGACATCTCTATTTTATTTTTAGAAAACTCTTGAACTGACATGTCATTAAGGTGGTGTCGTCATCCTCCACCACAGAACTGTGACTATCTAAATTATTTTCTTTTAGTGATATAGTTCTCTCCTGTGTCACTTTGCCTTTGACTCACTTCTTGCTCATAAGTAATGAGTGACCCAAGCACATTATCAATAGAATAAACACTCAAGACTTTAGAATGAGTAATTATAGTTATCTTGGTATCATAAGAACTAGCAAAATAGTGTATAATCTTTTTAACCTTTTTAGAGTTTGATATTTCTCATATGCAGTCTCTCTAGGTTTCATGTAAAATAGTTACTAATCATGCACTAGAATATTTATCCTTGAGTGTTCAACTTCACTAGGTCCCTTATAAGTTATACATAACCTATCCCAAATCTCCTTTCCTATAGTTCTGTAAAAACACGCATACAGTCTTCAAATTTTAAAGCACAAACAAATAATTTAAATGTTTCCTCATAACTCCATTTAGTCAATAGAATATCAGTTTTGATACCATTAACTACATGCGAGTGAAGTGAATAGCCAGTTTTGAATCATATGTCAAATTCTCTAGTCAATGGATTATAAAAAAGTATAAAAGCATATTTTCTAGAAATCATCCATGTCCATTGCATGTAGTTATGAAGGAGTGAGTTAATGTTCATACAGTGCGATCAGTTTAAGGCTAAACCCAGCAGTATGATGTAAATAGTTTTTTAAATGATCTGTTTAACTTCTCGAACATATCGTACAGTACGATCCAAAGATCATCCAATACGATCTATTAATCTTCCTCCTTTATTTGTATAGGATGATTACTTGGATGATTAAAAATTGTCTCTATAAGTCATCCCATATTGTTATCATCGTACATTACGGTTAGTTGATTTCAAGTATGTCATCTAATATGATATCAATATCGTACATTATGATTAGTTCAAAAATGATAGTTTTGTTTGGTACAATCTTTGGGATGACCAAATTTCATCTCTAAAAATTATTTGGTGCAATTAATATTATATAGTACACTACAGCAAAACCCCATATTACCGGCGGACGAAATCCGCCGGAAAACATAGATATTACGACGGAACTATAAGTTTCCGGCGCACGTTGCGGCGGAAATCCATATGCCGGTTTTGATCGCGTCGATAAATTATTTCCAGCGCCAATCTTGCGTCGGAAATTTCTCCGGCGCAGTTTCCGACGTACTACCGGCGAAAAAATGGATCGTTATCGACGTTGAAAAACGTCCTAATTCCGGCGCCATATCCGCCGGTACTTAGCGTCGCATTATGCGCCGGCCATTATCGGCAGATAAAACGACGCAAAGTGTGCGTAGAAACCCCACGAACTCGCTTGCGACGCAAAGTAGTAGACCCACGCTTCTCAAAATTCTTTCTAATCCTGTCATTGTGTTGGGGCAGCCAACAAAACTCTTTCTGCAATCAAATACATATGATATATAATATATAAGATTATTAGCTTAACTAAGAAAGAATAAATCATTTAACATAAGTTTTAAAACCCAAAAATACCTCAAACTCTCTGAACCACATCTCCCGGACTTCTTTCGGGACTTTCTTCCAAAAAACATAAGGAGCGTCAAACCTGCTCCGTATGATGTCCCGTATTTTATGTGTCAGTTGTTTGGATGGGTAGAACCTACAAAAATAAAGTTATATAAAACAAATATAAAATATAAAATAAAAATATTTGTTAGTTTTAAAAAATAAAAGATAATGTACGTACGTGTCACCCTCAGGTGCTATCAACATTCTACCATCTGTCTCCTGCTCTACTGCAGCTGTTGAAGGTCCCGCTGCTGTCGAAGGTCCAGCTGCTGTCAAAGGACCAACTGTAGTGGGCTGATGGGGTGGTGGGGGATAGTATGGTGGAGCATATGGTTGAAATAGATAAGGAGGAGGGGCACCAGCATACGGTGGGGGTGTGTAGTATGGGTAGAAAGGAGCACTCTGCCCAGGATTTGGTGAAGGAAATCGGGGGTCTGGTGAGTAAAACTGTGGGCTACCGCTTCCATGAGTGGGTAAAGGCTGTGTATCAGGCTGAGGCTGTGTAGTAGGAAGAGGCTGTGTAATAGGCTGAGGCTGTATAGTAGGAAGAGGCTGTGTAGTAGGCTGAGGCTGTGTAGCAGGCTGAGCCGAGGTGGTCCCCTCAGTACGTACTGGCCTAGGTGGTCCAGCTGTACTGATCTTCTTAGTGCTCCTGTTAAAAATATTTTTTATCAATCATCTACTAGGCTCCTCACCTGAAGCCATCTACACATAAATAAAAAAATATATTAGAAATATGAGTTATAACAAAAATTTAATCAAAAATAACGCAGTGCAGTAGCTAAAAAAAAAAATACAGTCAAGTAAAATACAGGGGAGTAAAAAAAAGCAGTGCAATAGCTAAAATAAATACAGTAAAGTAAAACGCAAGGAAGTTAAATAAAATGCAGTGCAGTAGCTAAAAAAAATTTAAGTTACCTTATGTTGTTAACTCATTATTTGTTGATTCACTTGCATAAAATGATACACTCCCATTACTATCAGATTCATCATTACTTTCCTCTATGGTTAGATCTACCTCCTCTAACTGCAACTCGCTCTCATTAATTCTGATTTGGTCATCTACATTGATTGGGAGATTTTTTAAATTAGACATAAACTCTTCTTGATGTGCTGATGGTATTGAGGTGTTTTTCTCAATTACTCCCCTTGGTTTTGTCTTCATAACTACCAGCCAATCTTGTTTTGCCTCGTATTCCGCTTGGATAGTTAGCATAATAGACTTGAGTTTCCTGACTAGCAATGATGAAAGGATCAAACTTTGCATATCTCCTAGCCCGCTTTACTTCTGTTATACTATAACCGTAAATTGGATGAACTTTCGTGCCTCTATTTGGTACTACTGGATAAAACCATTCACAATTGAAGAGATACACAGTGTTCCTCTGACCGGGATATTCAACCTCTAATATTTCTTGTAATACCCCGTAGTATTTAGAATCATCCCCTGTATGGGTGTTCCCTCTTACACATACGCCTGAATTTTCTGTCTTCCTTCCTTCACACCAATTTTTTGTCTAAAATTTATAAGCATTGACCTCAAATATTTGATAACATTTTACTAATCTATTTAGTCCCCAAGCTAACTCAGATAACCTTGAATACTGCGAACTATCTTCAGTGTGTACCTTCAAATGTACAAGATGTTATGGTTACTATTATTAATTGAAATAATTAACTCATTAAGTAAGAATAATTATTCAAAACATACCGTATTTTTAAACCAAGCAGTAAATTCTTTTTCCACTATCTTCTGGACTTCTCCTTCTTCTGATGTATTAAGACCATCAATGAACCTCCTACAAAATTTTTGTCTTGAGTTTAGAACAAAGTCTAAAAGAAAATTGAAAATATAAACAACTTAACTCATACTTACTCAAGATATGGCTCCATTTCATCACAGTTAAGCAAGATGTACAATGTGATAACTGCCATCTCCATATCGGTCAAATAGCGCACAGTGCTAGCGCCTAAAGGTTCCCCAATTCCGCTGAACACAGATATATTAGAGGATTTACCAACATTTTAAGATGCTGAACTTTCACCTGATTGAGATATTGTTTTAAAATAATACGAGCAAAACTGAGTTGTCTCGTATGTTAAATATGCTTCACAGATAGAGCCTTCGGGTCGTGATTTATTATTAGCAGTCTTCTTAAGTTTATTTAAATATCTCTCAAAAGGATACATCTACCTATACTGAACGGGTCCACCAACCATAGCCTCATATGGTAAATGAATAGGTAGATGCTCCATAGAGTCAAAAAAGCCTGGAGGAAATATTTTCTCAAGTTGACACAAAATGAATGAAAATTACTGCTCCATAAGAATCAAATTCTCCACATTTAATTTGGAAGAGCATAAATCTTTGAAGAATACACTTAGCTCGATCAGGGGCTTTAAAATCTGATCTGGATGATAACTAAAAGCAGTTGATAGTAGACATTGCATGAAGATGTGACAATCATGACTTTTCAATCTGAATAATCTCCCTGATCTTATGTCAACACACCTGCTTAGATTGGAAGAATATCCATCAGGTACTCGTAGAGTCTTCACCCATTCACAAATTGCTCGTTTTTTGCTCTAAAGTTAATGTGAATGGAGCTTCGGGTTTGAGAAATTTTCCGGCTCCACCATCCTTCAATTCCAAAGCTTTCCTTCTACAAATCTCCTTTAAGTCCATCCTTGCTTTTATATTATCTTTCGATTTCTTTTTGATGTCCATAACTATATATATAAAATATTATCAAAAACATTTTTTCTCTATATGCATAACATCCAGGTTATGTCTAATCAAGTTTGTTCTCCAATATGGCAACGACCAAAAAATACTTTTTTTTGGTCCAATTATGGTTGACACCATATTCTGGCAATCTAATCTCAACTAATGTTGGAGATTCCATTATGGTGGGCAAGAAATCTACTCTTTCAAAAATTTCTTCACTACTGAATCTTGGAGGAGATTGAAACATCACCATTTTATTTTTAGTAAATGCTTCTTTATTTTGCCTAAAAGGATGACTTTGAGGCAAAAAAACATTCGATGACAATCGAACCAAGTGTTCTTCCTACCATACTTTAAAGTGAATGATTTTGTATTTTCCATACAATATGGACAAGCTAACTTTCCTGAAGTGTTCCAACCTGAGAGCATACCATATGCAGGAAAGTCACCAATTGTCCAAAGTAATGCTGCTCTTAGTGTAAAATTCTATTTGGTGGAGATATCATATGTACTTACTCCCTCTTCCAATAATAAACTTAAATCATCAATCAGAGGTTGTAAGAATACGTCAATCTTTAATTTTGGATTATGTGGCCCTGGAATTATAAGTGATAGAAACATATAAGGAGTAGTCATACATAACTCTAGAGGAAGATTGTAAGGAGTGAGTATCACAGGCCAACACGAGTTTAGTGTAGCCGACTGACTAAAATGGAGTAAAACCATCTGCACATAAACCTAATCTGACATTTTTTTTTTTTCTGCCGTGAATGTGGGATGTGTACGATCAAAGTGCTGCTTCCAAGCCTCTGCTTCTGATGGATGTGTGATAACACCTTCTTGTGGAATGTGATCATTATGCCATCTCATATGTGCAGCAGATCTCATGGATGCATATAGCCGTTGTAGTCTCGGAATTATTGGAAAGTAGAACATCCTACTAACAGGCAAATCCTTTTGCTTCCTTCTATTTCTAGATTTGAGTTTAAATCTTGGTGCATTGCAATGACGGCATACAATTTTTGCGATATCTTCTTTAAAGTATAACATGCATCCATTCATACAACAATCTATCTTTATGTATGTCAAACCAAATTTAGAAAAACTAACTTCTTTATCCGATATAGATCTGTAGGAATTAAAATTATGTGTCGGATTGGTTTCCTTAAGCAGCCCAAAGAATTGATTAAAATATTCACGAGCAACGTTATATTCAGCCTTGATGCTTAACATCTTCACAGCAACAGATAATTCTGAGTGAGTCGTGCACCCTTTCCAGATTGGTTGCCGGGCAGCATGCAATAAATCATAAAAGTTTTGTGCCTCTGTATTCGGTAACTCTTATGTATTTTGTTCAGTTTGAATTCCAGTTGCATCATGAACTAATTCCTCAAGATTTGGACGGATATTTTCAGCCTCAGCAACATTACTACTTGTAGAATGACCGCATTGATAATCAAATTGTGGCTCATACTCACCATGAGAAGTCCAATACCAATACCGTGGCATGAATCCTCTGCGATACAAATTAACAGTTACATCATCTGGTTCTAGGTGCACTAGATTTATTGCTTAGAACATGGACATCGAAACTTTCCTTCTGATATAAAGCTGGGCAGCTGTTTCGCTTGCTGAATGAAAAAGTTCACCCCATTGATGAATTCATCTGTTAATGTTTTCCGACCTTGAGATAATCGGTTATACATCCAACTTCTTTGATTTCTAATATCCATAACCTATATATAAGAGTAAAACATTAATGGATTTATATATATATATATATATATCTAATTAGTAGATCCAAGATATTTAAAATGTGCTACACTTATTAATGAATTGATCGCTCAAAGTCACAATCCCCTCACTAGGTCTACTAACCACTAAAGCAAAAAGATATGGAGTAATGTTGATCTCCATAATCCAACTTTACCTTCAACTCCCTCTCTAGTCTTATCAACAAGAACAATATCATCAACAAAAAGCATGCACCAAGGTACATCCTCTAGAAAATGTCAAGTGCTAACAACCATGACTAAAGCAAAAAGATATGGACTAATGTTGATTTCTTTTAATCAAAGTTTACCTTCAACTCCCTCTCTAGTCTTATCAACAAGAACAATATCATCAACAAAAAGCATTCACCAAGGTACATCCTCTAGCAAATGTCTAGTGCTAACAACCATGACTAAAGCAAAAAGATATGGACTAATGTTGATTTCTTTTAATCAAAGTTTACCTTCAACTCCCTCTCTAGTCTTATCAACAAGAACAATATCATCAACAAAAAGCATGCACCAAGGTACATCCTCTAGAAAATGTCTAGTGCTAACAACCATGACTAAAGCAAAAAGATATGGACTAATGTTGATTTCTTTTAATCAAAATTTACCTTCAAATCCCTCTCTAGTCTTATCAACAAGAACAATATCATCAACAAAAAGCATGCACCAAAGACATCCTCTAGCAAATGTCTAGTGATAACAATCATGACTATAGAAAAAAGATATGGACTTAAGGCTAATCCTATATGTAATCCAACCGAAATAGCAAAAAAAATTGAAAAGAAATACCTTCGGTTATCTCCTCGACGGCGCGCGACTAGGAAGGAGACTCGACGAAGTCCAGTGACCGTCGACGGTGAAGTCTGATGACCGTCGGCGACATCTAACCACGGCGAGCGACGAACAGCAACGGAGGGCGACGGGCGAAGCAGTCACAGTGAGAGAATGGAAGGAAACGAATGACGACCAAAGGGGTTCGGGTTCGGGAAATAGGGCTTTTTTACCGGTGGAAGTTCCGCCGCCGGTATTGACACTAGTGACGTCGGTATCATTTCTGACATCTGATCCATCGGATACATTTCGTTGAGTTTAAATACGCCGGCGCAATGTCCGCCGGTAACGTACGCCGGAATTGTTCCGCCGTAACGTGCGACGGAAATGGTTCAGGCATCCCTATACCGTCGGATTCTCCGGACGGAACTGGCGTCGGTACATTTACGGCATATGTTGCACCGGAAAGGTTCACGCAAACTTTACGTCGAGAAAATCCGCCGGTACCTGCGCCGTTTATTACCGTCCAAAATTTTCCGCCGGAAAATCCGACGGTAATCGCGTATTTTCCCGTAGTGGTATAATCTACTATCATTAATTAAATCATGAATTAATTGACTAATTATGAGGGATAAATTTATATAAGATTTCAAATATTTATATAATATGAATCAGATCGTATAATACAATTAGTTCAAAAATCAAATTTTTAAAAATCTTACTTAATTCATCTGGTGATTAGGGTTTTTAAATTGTATTGAATTATACATTATGTTCTAGATAGTACAATATGATTAATTCATAAAAATAAAATGTTTAATTAGTCATTAAGATGATATTATCAAACAGTATAATTATAAATCATATATATTATAATTAATATACAAATTTTAACTTTTTTAATTTATCTCACTCTCCCAATGTGTGTGATACGGTTACCTAATTACATACACTCTTATTGTAGAGAGAGTTGTTATTTGCTTGTTTCATATTCTTGCAACTTGTATTATTTTGATGATTTCAAATATTATTATTTTTATATATCTCCTAACACTTTTTGGAAGTTTTATTTTTGTTTTGCTCTAGTGTGTACTAACATTTCAGGAAAATCAACTCCAAGCGATGAAGACTTCAAACTATTCATTTGTAAATCACATTTTTTTTTTTATATAAAAGGGAGTGATTGAAATTGAGTGAAAAAATCAACAACACAATCTTAGGGGACAATTTTTTTTGTGAATTGATCGTACGGGACGAACCATGTTCGTATGGGACGATATATGTCAATTAGCCCCTCAGAAGAGCAACGGACTGAACATAGAGGAGAAAAATTTTATAAGTCCTATTCGTCCAGGACGAATTTAATTTTCATACCGGGACGAAACTCTCTGGATTCTCACACGCAATGTTCGTCCAGACGAAAAATAATTTTCGTACCGGGACGAAACTCTTTGTATGAGTTCGTACAAGACGAAATTAATTTTCGTACCGGGACGAAACTCTCTGTATGAGATCGTACAGGATGAAATATATTTTCGTCCCTGGACGAACCTCTCTATTTAAAATCGTCCCAGGACGAAACTTATTCGTCCCAAGATGAACTGAACCAACGTAAGTCAGTTGGTTATGTCCTGTGGAATTTTTGGAAACCGACCTATGAAATAACCATTTCGTACCGGACGAACATAGTTCGTACGGGACGATGAGCGTGTACGAACATAGTTCGTACCAATTTACATTAGGTTCGTTTCCGACACTTTAAGTAAAATCGTTCAGGATGATCCACGATCGTACGAGATGATCCACTGCGTACAGAATTGAAAACTTACAGTTTTTGGGCGATTTTTCTTGTCTTTTGTATATATAGTTCAAATTAGACTGCCACCCAATCTTTTTGCCATTTGATCTTCGTGTCTATTGAAAGAAAAGTCAAGGAGAGAGTGTGAGAGAGCATTCAAAGGAGGATTCCTACCACTGGAGCGTGAAGGCTTCACTTGGTGTTCAAAGGTAAGAAGAATATCTACTTGTGAATTGGGATTACTTCACTCTTTTCTTTCTTCTTTCTAGATTTCTTGTGAGAAGATCAGTCAAGGAGATCCGGTTCTCTGCCGACACTAGGAGAGTGTGAACAGCCGAAAGGGTTCTCTGCCCACACTAGGAGAGTGTGAACAGTCGAAAAGGTTCTCTGCCCACACTAGGAGAGTGTGAAAAAGACGAAGGGTTCTCTGCCCACACTAGGAGAGTGTGAACAGCCGAGAAGGGTTCTCTGCCTACACTAGGAGAGTGTGAAAGGATGGTCGGTTTCTCTGCCAACACTGTGGATTATGTAAAAAGGACGACGGTTCTCTACCGCACCGTGTAGTGGTAAAAAGAGTGTGTTTGTAAAGGCTTCTCCACCTTGCTGTGGGAGTAAAAGGAGAGACACTATTGGTATTAGTGTAATACTCAGAGGGTGCCTCTGGGGAGTGGATGTAGGTCTGGTTTAGACCGAATCACAATAAATCTTGTGTCATTTACTTTACTGCTTTTTATTTTCCGCATTTTTTTTTTTTGTTTTAAAAAATTTTTGTGGTTGAAAAACTTTTCTATAAAATTTCATTAAAAGTTTAATTTTGGTTCAACTAAAATTTTAAAAGAGGATTAAGTTTTTAAAACTACCAATTCACCCCCCTCTTGGTAGCCTTGGGACATTAACTTAGGTTTAACAACCTATTCACTAGACTCAATAAGTGGTATCAGAGCTCCATTTCAAAATCATAAGTTTGAACTACTTTTTGATTAATGTAGATGGCTATATTTGGAAACCGAAATATACCTGAGGGTTACTCTATTACTAGACCACCACTGTTTGACAATATACCTTTGGATTTTGGAAAACACGCATGTCTACTTTCTTACAGTCACTTGATTATCGTATGTGGATTCTAGTCCAGGAAGGTTATACAAAACCAACTAGATTAGTTGATGGAGTTAGGGTAGAAACACCTTTTGTAGATTGGACTATAGAAGAACGTGACTTAGCTCAACTAAATGCCAAATGTTTAAATAGCTTCTTTTGTGCTTTAAAATCTGAAGACTACATGCGAGTTTTCACTTGCAAAAGTGGAAAGGACATATGTGATAGATTTTGTATAACTTATAAGGGGACAAATGAGGTTAAGCAATCAAGACTTAATATCTTGTTACATGATTATGAGTTGTTTCGCATGAAACCAAATGAATCTATTTCTGCATGCACTTGGTAGGGAATTAACTAATGCTGAAATGGTTAATAAGATTCTTCGTTGTTTACCTACTGCTTATGATGCTAAAATTACTGTAATTACAGAGTCTAAAGATCAAAATATTTATTCTATTGACAATCTTCTTGGTTCACTCATTGCTTACGAGCAAGGGGTTAGTTAAAGAAAGATTGATGCAGGTGAACCACGAAAGGAGAAAAATATAGCACTAAAAGTGGAAGAGTCTGAGAGTGAACATTCAAAACCTAAGGATGAAGACGATATTGCATTAACGACTAGACAATTCAGAAGCTTTTTTAAGAGGAAGCAGAAGAGACGCCATCAATGGAATAGAAATAAGTTTAACAGAAATGGCAAGGTTTATAATGAAGTAATTTGTTATGAATGCAGGAAATCAGTGTTGCAACCCATGACCCCGAGTTTGAGATTTTGATGATGCCAAATAATGAGTGTTTTGGAACAGCTTTTCATTGAATATTATTTTATTTGCTATTTTCCTTGAGCACTAACATTTCAGGAAGATCACAAGTGACTCAGGAAGAAAGGAAGACTCAAGACCGGGTAGATTGGGGTATGAGTCAAACATTATATTTTCCATTTATTGTATTTTTACTTTATTGAGTCTGGGAACAAAATGCGTAAGAGTAAGAGCAACCATGCACACACACAGGGGGAGAGTTTTTTTTTAACTGCAAAATGTAATTAAAATTATTCTCTGTAGATCGTACTGTACGATTTTATTTCGTACCGTATGATTCAAGCTATGTGGATAATTCTGTGAATAGATCGTACTGTACGAATTCTTTCTACTGTACGATATGTTCAGATCCAAAATCCTAGCCGTGATTTAATTTAAGTAAGTGATTTTGTGCCATTCGTACTGTACGAACAGGTTCGTACTGTACGATCCATTTTTAATACTTACTTAAATTAACCCGTGATTAGTGCATGTAATCCAGGCCTAATTAAAATTTGAACATCGTACTGTACGAACGCGATCGTACCATACGATGAACAGAGACGAAGTATGATCGTCCCGGATATCATCCTGGACAATCTCTTGGTTTTTGTCACATCGTACTGTACGATAGTAATCGTACCATACGATGAACAGAGACGACATTTGATCATCCAAACCATCGTCCTGTACGAATAGTATCTTGTTAGATCGTACTGTACGATATTATATCGTACCGTACGAATTATTTTTGAACTGTTCATACATCTTCGTACCAGGACGACGTCTGTTTATGAAGATCGTACTGTACGATGTGGAATCGTACTATACGAACAGTAACGACTACTTTTGAATTCAGAGGTTTTTGGAGCCTTTTTTAGAAATCAATCAAGTTCTTTTTTATCAAGTTTTACAGAGGGGGTGAACGTGGTTAGAGAGGGATTCCAAGGGAGAGAGCTCTAGAGAAATTCTTGAGGGTTGAGAGAGGAAGGAGGAGGTGAGCGTTATGAGGGAGAAGAGGTGTGAGGGAGATCACACGGTTGCTCCAAGCTTGCTGCATCTTGCTCCTCCTGTGGCCCTAGAAGGATTTGAGGGAGGATCTCCAAGGGAAAGGCTCGTCTACATCCGTTACCTCGAGGTTCTCTGCCTTCTCCAGGAGGGAGAAAAACGAGAAGGTTCCCTGCCGTCGCCAGGAGGGCGAAAACAGAGTTTGGTACTCCGCCACGCCGGGTTGGTGAAAGGGAGGTTTGTACAGGCTTCTCCGCCTTGCCGAGGGGGGCAAAAGGAGAACTATTTTGATAGTGAAAATCCCGGAGTGGAGGACTCCGGGGAGTGGACGTAGGTCATATTTTGACCGAACCACTATAAAATTCTTGGTGTGTTCTTTCCTTATCGTTGTTTACTTTTTTCTTGCATTTTAAATTTGTCATATCTATTGCATGTGAAATTTTGTGAAAGTAAAATTGCATAAATTTTTGTTCTAAAATTTCAAAAACAACAAAAAAATTAGAACTCTTGTTTAGGGTTAATTTTATTAAGAAAAAGACTTTTACAATTCACCTCCTCTTGTCGTTTAGTAACTTCAATTGGTATCAGAGCTAGTTTTTCAAAAATAGTGTTTTAGAAAACCTTGAATAAACGATCATGTCGAATTTTGGTAATCATAACACTGCGGAGGGTTATTCAATAACTCGTCCACCACTTTTTGTTAACATACCGTTTGATTTCTGGAAAATTAGAATGTCTACATTTTTGCAATCTATAAATTACCGCATGTGGATGTTAGTAAAAGATGGGTATGTTGCACCGTTTAAAACTGTTAATGGTTTGAAAACTCCTGTACCGTTTAATGAATGGAGCAATGAGGATAGGGAGTTAACCCAACTGAATGCCAAGTGCTTAAACTGCTTTTTTTGTGCATTGAAATCTGAGGACTATATGAGAGTGTCTACTTGTGTTTCTGGTAAGGAGATTTGGGATAGACTGTGCATTACATACGAAGGTACAAACGAAGTAAAATAGTCTAGGCTTAACATTCTACTGCATGATTATGAATTATTCCGTATGAAACCTAGCGAAACAATTTCTGACATGTACACTAGGTTCACCCAAATCGTGACATCCTTGCATGCATTAGGTAGAGAAATTTCAAATTCTGAGAAAGTGAATAAAATTCTTAGATGCCTACCTAGTTCCTATGATGCTAAGATAACTGCTATCACTGAGTCTAAAGATCTTAATATTTATTATATTGATAACCTCCTCGGGTCACTCATTGCATACGAGCAAGGAGTGAGCCAAAGGCAAAGTGATGCAGGTGAAAAGAAAAAGGAGCGGACGGTGGCATTAAAAGCTAGCAACTCAGAAAGTGAAAGCTCTGCAGGGGAGAAAGACGATGAAATAGCACTGATGACCCGACAGTTCAAAAATTTCCTAAAGAGAAAACAGAAGCGTCATCAGAACAGCTGGAATAAAGGTAAGAGCTCAAGGTCCAATAAGGTTTCATCTGATATAATTTACTTTGAGTGCAGGAAGCCAGGTAACCTTCGAGCCGATTGCCCTAATCTGAAGAGTCAACCAGCAAAGGAGAAAGGAGATGACAAAGTTAAATACAAGAGAGGAAAGACAAAGACACAGAAAGCTTTTTGGACCGACTCTGCCTCAGAATCATCAGAAGAAGAAGCAGAGGAGGAGGTAACAAATTTGTGTCTTATGGCTAATGATAACCTTGATCAATTGGATGAGGTATGTCAACTTTCTTATGATGAATTATTGCTTATTTCTAAGAATATTCATGACTCGTATAGGAAACTGAAGAAAATGCATGCTAAACTTAATATTGAATTTAGTTCCTTACAAATTGAGCATGCTAACTTAGTTAAAGAAAATTCTGATTTAGATAAAGATCACATGTTACTTCTTTGATGAGTATGACGCATTAAATAAGAAGCATATTGAACTAATTGAAGCGCATGAATCCTTGAAAACATCGCATATTGAACTAGATGTAGAGTTTTGAAAAACTAACTGCACTTGCATTAGAGAAGTAGATCATAGTGAGCACTTGCTATTGATAGAAGTTGATGGATTGACAGCTCAAAATAAAACTTATAGTGAAAAAATAAAAGAACTAGAAAATGAAATTGCATCACTCACAGTAGGCCATCCTAGAAAACCCCCAACACAGTATGCATCACAAAATTTTAGGAAGAGGCACCACCACCCTCATAGATTAGTAAACCCATTTCCTGGTGTTAGGTGCTTCTCTTGTGGCATGTTAGGTCACATAGCCCGCACTTGCACAATTCACCGTAGGACACACTTAGTATGGAGACCTAAACTGCATCCATCACAACATAACATGCATACATCTCATTCATGCAAGCATAATGAGGAACCCAAACTCACTTGGGTTCCCAAATCTAATCTTTGAATGAAATTGTAGGGATGCTCTCACAAAAGACCTAGTGAGAGCATGTGGTACCTAGACCTAGATAGTGGCTGCTCGCGACACATGACTGGAGATATGAAGAAGTTCATCCTATTGGAGACCAAAATTGGAGGCAAAGTAACATTGGGAGAGACAACACTACCAGGAAGGTGATAGGCTCAGGTATCGTTGGTAATGCTAAGAATTTTTTAATTGAAAATGTTTTACTAGTTGATGGTTTGAAACATAATTTACTTAGCATTAGTCAACTATGTGACAAAGGTTTTGATGTTAAATTTTTTACTGATAGATGCTTGATTAGTTTACTTGATGAAGTAATTTTAGAAGGAAAACGAATGAACAATGTTTACATGTTAGACCTTAATCATGTAGATAACTCAAAATCATTTTGCTTGAAAACAATAGTTGATGACTCGTAGCTATGGCATAGGAGACTATGCCATGCTAGTATGAAAATTTTTAGAAACATCACTCAGAAAAACCTAGTTAGAGGTGTACCTAAGTTAGACTTTACCAAGGATCACTTATGTGATGCTTGCCAACTAGGAAAATAAGTCAGATCATCCTTTCACTCAATTAGAGATGTGATCACCTCTAGGCCACTAGAAATTCTACACATGGACTTATTTGGACCCGTTAGTACAGCCAGTCTAGGTGGAAAGAATTATGGATTTGTGATTGTAGATGGCTTCACTAGATTTACTTTGGTAAGATTCTTAGCACACAAGAATGAGTCTTTTGAGGAATTTAAAGTTTTCTCCACATGGATTAAACGAAAATTAGGTTGTGAAATATCAACAATCCATAGCGATCATGGTGGAGAGTTCCAAAATAATAGGTTTGAGTCATTCTGTCAAGAGATAGGAATAGAGCACAATTTCTCAGCTCCTAGAACACCCCAACAGAATGGCATAGCAGAAAGGAAAAATAGAACCTTGGTAGAAGCTGCTAGGGCAATGTTAGCGGAGTATACCCTTCCTAGATACTTTTGGGCAGAAGCAGTCAACACAGCCTGTTATGTTTTGAACAGAGTAAACATTAGATCAAAGCTGAATAAAACTCCATATGAACTCCTTAAGGGTAGGACACCAAACCTTTCACATTTACATGTCTTTGGGTGTAAGTGCTTCATCTTAAATAATGGTAAACATCCCTTAGGAAAAATTCGATCCCAAGTCTGATGAGGGTGTCTTCTTAGGCTATTCTTCTGTAGGTAAGGCCTATAGAATTTTTAATAAGAGAACCCTTGTAGTAGAAGAATCCACCCATGTGGTATTTGATGAATCAGATATGCCCTCAGAAACTAAAATTGAAGATGATGAAATAGAGGCAATTCAAGGAGTAGAGAGACTATGACCTTAGGAGACAGGGTCGAATCTCAGGAAGTTTTGCCTAGAGAATGGAGATATTCTTCTAGTCATCCTAAAGAGTTAATTTTAGGAGACCCTTCAGAAGGTGTAAGAACTAGGCATGGACTTAGGAAGGAGGTTAGTCACTCAATTTTCATCTCTATGATAGAACCTACAAGTATAGATCAAGCCTTAAGAGATGAATTTTGGATTCTAGCAATGCAAGAAGAGCTGAACCAATTCACCAGGAATGATGTTTGGGAGTTAGTTAAGAGACCTAAAGAGCAGAGTGTTGTTGGAACAAAATGGGTCTTTAAGAATAAGGTGAATGATTCAGGAATAATAATAATGAATAAAGCAATGCTAGTAGCTAAGGGGTACAACCAGATTGAGCGAATAGACTTTGAAGAAACCTTTGCCCCGGTTGCTAGACTAGAAGCCATAAGAGTGCTCTTAGCTTTTGCTTGCTTCAAGAACTTTAAGTTATATCAAATGGATGTAAAGAGTGCATTTTTGAACGGGGTAATTAAGGAAGATGTCTACGTTGAGCAACCCCCCGGATTTGAAAGCTCACAATTTCCAAACCATGTATTCAAATTAAAAAAGGCACTATATGGATTAAAGCAAGCACCTAGAGCATGGTATGAAAGACTTAGCTCATTTCTTTTGGATAGAGGATTTAAAAAGGGTAGTGTAGATACTACACTCTTTTTACAAAAGGTCAAAGAAGAAATTCTCATTGTTCAAATATATGTAGATGACATCTTGTTTGGATCCTCGGATAAAAACTTATGCGATGAATTTTCAAAAACAATGAGTAATGAGTTTGAAATGAGCATGATGGGAGAGCTTAATTACTTTCTTGGCTTTAGTGTAAAACAAATGGATAATGGAACCTTTCTTAGCCAATCAAAGTATATTAAGGATATTTTAAAGAAATATGAAATGGATAGTGCAAAACCCATGAACACCCCAATGAGTTCGACAATCCAATTAGATAAGGATCCTAGTGGAAAATCAGTAGATCAGAAAAAAATATAGAGGAATGATTGGATCCCTTCTTTACCTGACTGCCAGTAGACCCGGACATAATGTTTAGTGTGTGCCTTTGTGCCCGTTTTCCAAGCCGATCCTAAAGAATCTCACTTAACGGCTGTCAAAAGAATTCTTAGATATCTACTAGGCACCCCAAACTTAGGAATTTGGTATCCCAGACACAGCACTTCCTTTGAAATCTAGGGTACTCAGATTCTGACTTTGCAGGATGTAGGATAGATAGAAAGAGCACCTCTGGTACCTGCCAATTCATCGGACAATCATTAGTTTCTTGGTCCAGTAGGAAGCAAAACTCAGTAGCACTTTCCACAGCCGAGGCAGAATATATTTGCAGTAGGAAGTTGTGTTGCACAAGTACTATGGTTAAAACAACAAATTCTTGATCTTTGGACTACCTGTTGGAACCATCTCGATCATGTGTGACAACACAAGTGCAATTTATATCTCTAAGAATCCAATTCAACACTCTCGAACAAAACACATAGACATTAGACATCATTTCATTAGAGATCACGTCGCTAAGGGAGATATAGAATTACATCACATCGCTACAGGAGATCAATTAGCAGACATATTCACAAAACCATTAGCTTTTGACACCTTTAGCACCTTGAGGACTAGATTAGGTGTCATAGATATAAATGCATAAAAAAAATAAAAAAAAAATAAAAAAAAAAAAAAAACAAAAAAAAAAAATAAAAAAAAAAAAAACAACAAAAAAAAAAAAAAAAATCTTTAGGGCTGCTCCTGATCACCACACACTCACCACACGAACACTTAACATTGACTGTTCATCGTACTGTACGATTTATATCGTACTGTACGATATATCACAATCTACATACATCCACCAGTAGGCAGATTTCAGCTCTGTTGATCGGACTGTACGATGTACATCGTACGGTACGATAATCTTCCCGCATAATGACCTACCGTATTGTACGATTCCTCTTCTTCGTACAATACGATCCACATCAGCAACGGATTGGGATGAATTAAAGTCGGTTGGTACGACATTATTGAGTATCGTACTGTACGATACCTCCGTTTCGTACGGTACGATCCACATCATCACAAAAAGACAAATTTGAGTTAATGTTGTTCGATACGATATTTATTAATAGTATCGTACTGTACGTTCCACCCCTTCATACAGTATGAAAATTTTGGTCAAAAGTCGTACTGAGGGCCTCGGGATGATCGATATTCGCCTGATTGTACTGTACGATACCTATCATACTGTACGAGTTGACTGCCTTTTCCCGAAACGATCGGCCAGAGTATTAATTGGATATCGTACGGTACGATACAAGATCGTACTGTACGATATACGAAAATTCCTATAAATACCCTTGCCTAGGCTGTTCAATTCACTCACCCTCTCCTCACTCAGCCTTCACTTCATTTTCGTGCCCTCCTGCAATGTCTAAACGAGGTCGGATGACTGCCGGAAGCTCGTCCTCATCCCGTCGTCAACCTGATCGCTTTCTGAATAGTGAGAATGAGGAAGCCTACTACCGATACAAAGCCTGCAAAATTTCCCCTTCAAAGATGCTTAATCAGGCCGCTCTCAATTTCGAGGTAATGGGCCTCTTTGCCTCCACCACCTTTCAATTCCTACTCACCCTAGCGTTTCCATATAATTCTGAACTTCTTTTTGAATTTCTCGCCAACCTCACCTACACCGTCGATAACACCACTTTTCACTCCTGTGTTTGTGGCCGCCCCATTGAAATAACTAGAGCCGACATCGCCCAACATATTGGGCTGTCCACTGAAGGACCCTATGGTTCGCTCGTTTCTTACCGATGATTTTGATTGGAGCGATGTAAATAGAGTCCTTAGGAATACTGTTTTTCATCAACACCAGCCTCTAGTCCAATCCTTAACCCGAAATGCCCGTATAATTCAACATGTTTCTTCGAACCTCTATCATACCCAAAGGTGGCGACCGCATCAATCTGACCCCCTACCTTGTCAGTCGCTACCTACCTTATTATGTCCAACATTAAGTTTGATGAGGTCGATTTGATTAGCAACTATATTCGGCACATGACTTTTGTTCGTCTTCCCACCACTCGACGGAAACAGAATCTGGCTCTCTTTGGTCACCTAATAGGATATATCCTCTACCATAAATATCAATTATCCTACCCTGGTGAACCCGACATGCTTCCTATTTTTTTATACGGATGCTTCCTTCCGTATCCTCTTTCATCGGGGACATGAGCCTGAAGAACCCGTCTTTGATGAAGAAGAAGAGAGAAGATGCACCAGCCGCAGCTCCAGCTCGACCACGACGCCATGCCGCACCCCGAGCACCTGCACCAGCACCAGCACACCCAAATGATGATTTAGTCGCCCGCTTCGACCAGCTGCAGACTCGTCGACGACATGCATATTCAAGAACAACATCAGCAACACGAGACTGATATGCAATGGTTTGGAGAGCGTTTTACTGCAATTGATCACCGCTTTGATACTCTATTTCAGTCCTTTCAGCCAAGTCCACCTCCACCACCAACTGATCAGGACCCGTCTGACTAGATTGTCTGTGTTTGCATTGTAGTTTTTCTCTTTTTTTTGCTTTTGTGCTTTTAGTTGCTCCTCCTTTTTGTGCTGTCAAAAGGGGGAGAAGTTTGTTGTAATGTTGTAATGCCTGATTATCTAAATGCATTTCCTTTTGTTTCGTACTTGCTTGTAGTATCTTTTTTTCCTTCTTGTGTATAATTTTTAAAAAAAAAAAAAACAAAAAAAACAAAAGAAATGTTTTTCTTTCTTACTTGCAACAAATTATTTGACATCATAAAAAAGGGGGAGATTGTTGCAACCCATGACCCCGAGTTTGAGATTTTGATGATGCCAAATAATGAGTGTTTTGGAACAGCTTTTCATTGAATATTATTTTATTTGCTATTTTCCTTGAGCACTAACATTTCAGGAAGATCACAAGTGACTCAGGAAGAAAGGAAGACTCAAGACCGGGTAGATTAGGAGTATGAGTCAAACATTGTATTTTTCATTTATTGTATTTTTACTTTATTGAGTCTGGCCACAAAATGCGTAAGAGTAAGAGCAACCATGCACACACACAGGGGGAGAGTTTTTTTTTTTAACTGCAAAATGTAATTAAAATTCTTCTCTGGAGATCGTACTGTACGATTTTATTTCGTACCGTACGATCCAAGCTATGTGGACAATTCTGTGAATAGATCGTACTGTACGAATTCTTTCGTACTGTACGATATGTTCAGATCCAAAACCCTAGCCGTGATTTAATTTAAGTAAGTGATTTTGCGCCGTTCGTACTGTACGAACAGGTTCGTACTGTACGATCCATTTTTAATACTTACTTAAATTAACCCGTGATTAGTGCATGTAATCCAGGCCTAATTAAAATTTGAACATCGTACTGTACGAACGCGATCGTACCATACGATGAACAGAGACGAAGTATGATCGTCCCGGATATCGTCCTGGACGATCTCTTGGTTTTTGTCACATCGTACTGTACGATAGTAATCGTACCATACAATGAACAGAGACGACATCCGATCGTCCAGACCATCGTCCTGTACGAATAGTATCTTGTTGGATCGTATCGTACGATATTATATCGTACCGTACGAATTGTTTTTGAACTGTTCGTACATCTTCGTACCAGGACGATGTCTGTTTATGAAGATCGTACTGTACGATGTGGAATCGTACTGTACGAACAGTAACGGCTACTTTTGAATTCAGAGGTTTTTGGAGCCTTTTTTAGATATCAATCAAGTTCTTTTTGAAAGAGTTTTTTACAGAGGGGGTGAACGTGGTTAGAGAGGGATTCCAAGGGAGAGAGCTCTAGAGAAATTCTTGAGGGTTGAGAGAGGAAGGAGGAGGTGAGCGTTGTGAGGGAGAAGAGGTGTGAGGGAGATCACACGGTTGCTCCAAGCTTGCTGCATCTTGCTCCTCCTGTGGCCCTAGAAGGATTTGAGGGAGGATCTCCAAGGGAAAGGCTCGTCTACATCCGTTACCTCGAGGTTCTCTGCCTTCTCTAGGAGGGAGAAAAATGAGAAGGTTCTCTGCCGTCGCCAGGAGGGGCGAAAACAGAGTTTGGTACTCCGCCACGCCGGGTCGGTGAAAGGGAGGTTTGTACAGGCTTCTCCGCCTTGCCGAGGGGGGCAAAAGGAGAACTATTTTGATAGTGAAAATCCTGGAGTGGAGGACTCCGGGGAGTGGACGTAGGTCATATTTTGACCGAACCACTATAAAATTCTTGGTGTGTTCTTTCCTTATCGTTGTTTACTTTTTGCTTGCATTTTAAATTTGTCATATCTATTGCATGTGAAATTTTGTGAAAGTAAAATTGCATAAATTTTTGTTCTAAAATTTCAATGATGCATATAGGAAAATGAAAAAGATGTATGCTAGTGTAAGTCTAGAATTGGAAGAACTTAAGAAAGAACATGAAATCCTTAGGAAAGATCATGTTTTTAATAGATGACAACCACATGAAATTACTTGATGAATATGATAATCTGAATAAAAATTATGAGATTTTAAAAATCATCCTATGTTGATCTTGAAAAAGAATTTAAAATATTTAAGGATGAATCTGAGAGCAAAACATATCAAATCAATTATACAAATCGAATCTTGGAAGATATGAATTTCATTTTATAAGTTAAAAATAAGAGCTCTTGAGGATAATAGGATACCCCCCAAACTTGAAGATTTTACAAATCCTAAATTTTATCCTAAATATATGAAATCCCTTAGAAGATAAATAAATGGTAGAAGACTTGGGAATACTTTTCCTAATGTTAAATGTAATAATTGTGGATTATTTGGACATATATCTCACACCTATACTTTGAAGATGAAAATATAATTTGGTGTGGAGACCTAAGATGCATAAACCTAGACATATCATACATGCATCTGATTATAAATTGCTAAAAGGAGAACCCAAACTTGTTTGGGTTCCTAGGTCTAACATTTGATATTTTTGCAGGATTTCTCTCACACAAGACCTCATGGGAGCATTTGGTAACTGGACAGCGGATGTTCAAAATATATGACTGGAGATACTGCTCAATTCATAACGCTGGAAGCCAGGAGTGGAGGCAAGGTTACACTTGGAGATAATACCACAAAGAAAGTGGTTGGATCAGGTATGATTGGAAATTTGAAAAAAAAAATTATAGACAATGTGTTATTGGTTGAAGGCCTAAAGCATAATTTGTTAAGTATAAGTCAGCTATGTGATAAGGGCTATAGTGTAAAATTTTTTACCTACTAGCTGCATATTAAGCCTAAATGGAAAGATGTTTTAAATGGAAAAAGGGTAAATAATGTTTATATGCTAGATTTAAATTGTATTCAATCTCCTACTGTTTTTTTGTTTGAAAACTGTTTCAGATGATTCATGTCTTTGGCATAGGAGACTTTATCATTCTAGTATGAAAAACCTTAGGAGAATTACCCAAAAGAACTTAGTGAGAGGTATACCAAAACTAGACTTTACTAAGGATCACCTTTGTGATGCATGTCAATTAGGAAAATAAGTGAAGTCCTCTTTTTAGTCCAATAAGGATCTTAGGACTAGTAAACCATTAGAAATTTTACACATGGATCTTTTTTGGACCAGTAGGAACTATAAGTCTAGGAGGGAAGGTATAACGGATTTGTTATAGTGGATGATTTCTCAAGATTCACTTGGGTTAGATTTCTCTTTCATAAGAGTGAATTATTTGAGGAATTTAGAAATTTTTTGACTTGGATTCAAAGGAAATTAGGGTGTGAAATAATTTCTATACAGAGTGATCATGGAGGAGAATTTTGAAAATAAAAGATTTGAAAATTTCTGTAAAGAGAAATGAATTGATCACAATTTTTTTGCACCTAGAACCCCTCAACAAAATGGAGTAGTCGAAAGGAAAAATAGACCATTAATAAAAGCAGCCCGAGCAATGTTGGCAGAATACTCACTTCCTAGATATTTTTGGGCTGAGGCGGTTAGCACTGCATGTTATGTTCTGAATAGGGTGAATATGAGATCGAATGTAAATAAAACACCCTATGAGTTGTTAAAAGGTAGAACACCTAATTTGTCTCATTTGCATGTTTTTAGTTGCAATGTGTTCATTCATAATAATGGAAAATTTCTCTTGGGAAAATTTGATCCGAAATCAGATGCAGAAATTTTTGTTGGATATTCAAGTGTTGAAAAATCTTACAGGGTATTCAACAAAAGAACTTTGGTCATTGAAGAAATCACACATGTTATATTTGATGATTCTGGAAATTTCGAAGAGTCAAATATTGTTGAAAATGAGATTGAGGATAACTCCCAAAAAATTGATATAATAAATTTGGAAGAAAATGTGGAAGAGAATTTGGAAATAGAAAACCCTTTGCCTAGAGATTTGAGATTTTCTAAAAACCACCCAAGGGAATTGATTATAGGTGAACCTAGTGAGGGGTGTTAGAACTAGGCGTGGATTTAAACAAAGAAGTCAATCATTCAGCCTTTATTTCAACTATAGAACCCACTAATATTGATCAAGCACACTTTCTGATAAATTCTGGATATTGGCCATGCAAGAAGAGTTGAATCAATTTATAAGAAATAAAGTTTGGGTAATTAACTTCAAGGCCAAAAGATCAATGTGTTGTTGGAACTAAGTGGGTGTTCAAAAATAAAATGAATGACTCAGGAGTAGTCATTAGAAATAAGGCTAGATTAGTTGCTAAGGGGTATAATCAAATTGAAGGAATTAATTTTGAGGAGACTTTTGCCCCCTGTAGCTAGACTTGAAGCAATTAGAGTTTTACTAGCTTTTGCCTGTTTTAAAGGATTTTAAATTATTTCAAATGGATGTGAAAAGTGTCCTTTTTAAATGGGGTAATATAAGAAGATGTTTTTTGTAGAACAACCTCCAGGTTTTGAAAATTCTAAATACCCAAATCATATTTTCATGTTAAAAAAGGTATTATATGGATTGAAACAGGCACTTAGGATTTGGTATGAGAGGTTGAGCACATTCCTACTTGAAAGATCTTTTGAAAAAAAAAAGTGTAGATACAACTCTCTTTTCAAAGAAATTTGAAAAGGATAAAGTCATTGTTCAAATTTATGTGGATGATATCATTTTTGGATCTTCAAATAAAAATCTTTGTGATGATTTTTCTAAAATAATGAGTAGTGAATTTGAGATGAGTCTAATGGGAGATTTAAATTACTTTCTAGGTTTTAGCATTAAGCAACTTGAGGAAGGTACATTTCTTAGTCAAACTAAATATGTTAAGGACATCCTCAAAAAAAATTTGAAATGGACAATGCTAAACCTGTTAGTACACCAATGAGTTAGTCAGTTCAGTTGGATAAGGATCTTAAGGGAAAATCTGTTGATAAAAAAAAATTTAGAGGGATTATTGGATCATTACTTTACTTGACTGCTAGCCGACCAGATATTATATTCAGTGTTTGCTTATGTGCTAGATTTCAATAAGATCCAAAAGAATCACATTTGTCAGCAATGAAAAGGATTTTAAGATATTTACTAGGAACTCAGAACTTAGGAATTTGGTATCCTAAGTTTAGCTCTTCATTTGAAATTATTGGTTATTCAGATTCTGACTTTTCAGGCTATAGAGTGGATAGGAAAAGCACTTCTGGAACATGTCAATTCATTGGAAATTCATTAGTTTCATAGTCTAGTAGAAAACAAAATTTAGTGGCCCTATCTACTACAGAAGCAGAATACATTGCATTAGGAAGTTGTGTGGCACAAGTACTTTGGTTAAAATAGCAGTTGATTGATTTAGGATTAACTATATGCACTATTTCAATTTATTGTGATAATACTAGTGCTATTTGCATTTCCAAAAACCCTATTCAACATTCAAGAACTAAACACATTGACATAAGACATCATTTCATAAGGAATCATGTATCGAAGGGGAGAAATTGAACTTACACATGTTTCAACTGAAAATTAACTTGCAGACATTTTTACAAAACCTTTAGCCTTTGATACTTTCAGTGCATTAAGAATAAGGCTTGGTGTAATTAATTTAAAATGCTTAAATAAAAATGTTTTTGCAACATTGATGTTTTATTTTTCGTAGTTTATGTTTTTATGATTTTCTTTTTTGTGATTTTTTGTTTGTTTTTTAGTGATTCTTATTTAGAGTCTGTACACTTGTCGTTGTTTACTGTGTTTTTGTGTGTTCATTTGTTTTTCTTTGATAAAAAAATACAAAAAATTCAAAAATTTTGTGTTAATCTCCGGGACAAAAATTTTTTCGTACGGACGAATGTGTGTATAAATGTCAATCTGCGTAATTTTAAAACCGTACTTAAGAGTCCAGTTTTTAATGTAGTTCGTCTGTACGATCCTCTCACGATCATCTAGGATGAAATATTTTTTTCTCAAACGACGGGACGAATTGAATGCAGCAGTTGAACGGATAAGACAATTTTTATTAGGAACTTCGTCCGTACGAACCTTTGGTTCGTCCAGAACGAAACAGATGTCGGTTCATAGCGGGGGAACGATTTTCAACTGCCATTAAAACGAGTTAACTTTTGATCGTCTGTATGAACATGGTTCGTCTGTACGATCGTCTTGGTCAAAAGTCTGTACGAAAGGACGCTTCAATTGTCTAAATTGTTGTGATTATGAAAAAGTCCGTTATTTTTTAACTCACTCGTTCATCAATCTAAAAATTCTTTTTCGTACAGGGACGAATCTAATTCTTACGGACGAACGAAATTTTGTCTGGTACGAACAGTCGTAATTCTTTAAATTGACGGCAATTTTTACTGAACAGTCATTCTCACACATCTCTTTCAAAGCTTTCATCTTTTCAAAATCCTTCAATGGCGAGTTCTAGCAAGAGACAAAAGACTTTGGCCTAGGGCCCTCCTCCTAGGAATACATCCAAAAATTTCATGTCTATAGAGCCAATGAAAAATCTTTTCCTAGGTTTGTATCTGCAAAAATCACTCCCATCTAGAGTTCTCCTACATGATCATTTAACCTTCACGGTAATGCACTTGTTTGCCCATACTCAATTTAGTTTGATCCTCACCTTAGTTCACTTCTACAATAAAGAAACCTTCCACTATTTTCTGGCAAACATGTCATTCACAAACTCCGACCATCTCTGTTATCAGTTCTTTTGTTTTCAAAAAGAACAGTTGAAATCACCAAAGATGACTTTGGGTATTTTTCTAAACTTAAGAAACTGAAGGGGTTAAGAGCACACACATTTGTAACAAACTCAAGTTTTGACTGGACTGAAGTCAATAGGGGTGATTAGAGGAATAAGAGTTAAAAGATCATCAACTTAAAGTTTCAACCTTTATTGCGTGAAGCCCGTATCATCTAGCATGTTCTTAGAACTTCCATTATCCCTAAAGCTGGTGATATAATTCAAACATCACTCCTCTTCTTTCTATTGTTACCTACTTGATCATGACTAGACAACCTATAGATGAGGATCAACTCTTAATTGACTACATTTATAGTCTCTTTGAAATTGGTCATGTTTGATCATAAAAGGAAGAAGAATATAGCCTTAGGACATCTGATTGCTTATATTTTCTGGAGAAGAAATATGATTTAAACTCATCTCTGAACAAGACTTTGAAGAACCTTTCTACTACAACGACACCATCCTTTAGAGCCATCTTCAATAAGGACGAGCCCAGCAGAACTCATGTAGTTCTAAGTGAAACAGAAGAAGAAGCCGGACCTTTAAATGCTGCTGGACCAAATTATGAGATTTGGTTCAAAGATTTGAAAATTAGAGGCTCATTTTGATCAAAGATTGAATCAAATTGAAACTCATCTGCAGCACAAGATTTCCAGCATATCAGGATATGAGATATATGCTGAACCAAATAAATGTCCATTAATACCAACATGTTCACGAT